>CM034079.1:21428380-21906990 GCA_019845555.1 Aristolochia fimbriata
TGAACCTTCGACCTTGTGGTTAACAGCCCCACGCTCCAACCAACTGAGCTACTCCAGCTGATGACCACATACTCTAAGTAGTTAAATACTTTCCTCACTCAAGTTTTTAGACCCGCCTCTCATAACTAAACAATGCAAAGTAGCATTCAGATTATTGTCATCAAATTTATGGGCCCACAATTTCCGTTGGGTTTCTAACCCTCCCTGCAGGTGGACCAGGGTATAAACACATCGAGTATTTCAAAAGTTTTAGTTCTCTTCTTACCCTGTATCGGGCCTATGCCCAAGAAGGGAAAAAAATTATTGTTCTGATAACAAGCCATATTAAGAAACTTGTTTTTTTTTTTTTTTTTTTTTTTTTTTTTTTTTTTTGAGGGAAGAAGAAACAATGCAAAACTAGATGAATTTCAACCCAAATATGATATTTATTTCAAACATTTCAACATACTCACATGCAGTAACTTTTCAATAAAGGGATCAAATTATAAAAAAATAGCACATATTATTCACAATAATCGCAGGTATAAGTTACTGGTTCCACCTTTAGCCTTCTCAAACTAATTCTCTCTTCATATTAACCATGCAAAACTAATGACCCAATCGAACTCGCTTTGTGGTTGAAAAGACTATGAAAATCTAATAACAAAATAACGGAAAATTATAAGCCCAATTCATTGCATAGGTACAAAATGGTGCCTGAAAAGTACTTTTCCATCAATAAATACGACACTCTTTTTTTCAATAAAACATAGACAAATTTATGTGTTTTTTTCTTGAGCAAAGAGGTGGGCGCAATAAAGCTAACCAAAAAGCTTCCAAGGATAAATTATGATATCCAAAATTTTCTATAAGACGTGAACATGTGAAACCATGGAAGCAGGGAACATGTAGATTAAGAAGAAAAGAATCAAGTAATCACCAAGATTACATTCTTATCTGTCTTCGAAGTTAACCTAATTCTTGTTTGCATGTTTTGGGTTGGTCAGTGTGCCTACTAAAACAAGAGGGTAACTTCTTTTAGAAAGTTAAATGCTGAAACACAAATCTAAGACCACGTCAATTATCACGTCATTTAATCCAATAAAGCTATTTGAATCATTGCTACCTATATTGCAAAGTGTAATGATCATTAAAAAATAGAGAAATTACCATTAGTGTACGATTGCGGGAGTGAGGAAGCTCTTGAATAAATTTTTCAAAAGCATCTAATCTGACTGTCCCCTTAACTTCTACTGTTTTAGGCCATTTGATTTTTGAGGCTTTCTCACCACTGCAAAGAAATTTCATTACTGCAGTTAATAAATAATAATTTATACCATTTCAACTCAGAGAAAAAAATATTATACATCAAGCAGCGATACCGGCTATGGTTTTTCAACTAATTATTGCCTTACAATACTAGTAATCAATAAAATAATTTCAGTACATATTGTATCACAAAAGCATTCGGACAACAGTAAAGCAAATAATATAAGGTAAATTTTCAAACAGCACAAATAGATATTATTAATCATGTTTCAGTCCTGACTAAGAAAAACAATTAGTTTTCTGCATATAAAAGTTGATAGTTGGTATGCGACTCTTCTCAATAGAAATTTTTTTCATCTAAAAAATGGTCTGCATGTCACTATTAAAAGGTTATAATTTCTTGAACAAGTACAAAAAAAAGAACCATTTGAAAAATTAGAGATCCAAAGAAACACCTGTGGCATATGTCAACTTGCAGGATTCATGACTGTCTTACCGCATCATCAGAAATATGAATGCGGAATAAAGGACAACAAAAGCCTTCAACAAAATGGCAGTATCAGTAGCTACCATTGGTGGTACCTAATGTGCAGTGCCACCCTCAGACATTGAAGATGCAAAAGTTTTGCTCAAATCTGGGTTTGATATGCTTTCCTTGAACTCTTATACAACAATAGCAAGTAGCCACCCAAAAGAGAAGATCATTAATTTTCAAAACATATCCATGTCAAACATAATAAAGTTTACAAAATGGACAAATTTAATACATTGGTGAGCATTGATCAAAAGTTCAGAGTAGCTGGTGAAAGCAAAAAAATAATAATTTTAGAAAAATATTTTCTATGGAATTAAGTTAAATCTCTATTCATTTTTATCTCATTTTTTTTCTGGATGTGGATTTGGGATGGGCACAGGTCGGGTTTCTGAAAACCCGAACCCGACCCGACATATATAATCCAAAACCCGAACCCGTGAAAAATCCGCACGGGTTTTAAAACCCGAACCCAACCCCGACCCGAACTACGATTTTACAAACCCGAACCCGACCCGACCCGACCAAAACCCGAACCCAACATGAAACCCGAATTTTTTATATATATTTTATATAAATCAAGAAAAAATATATAAAAAAATTAAAAATAAAACCCGTGGGTTGGGTTTAGGTAAACCCGAACCCGACCTGCCGGTTGGATTTGGGGATCCAAACCCGGGTTTTTTTGGGTCGGGTCGGGTCGGGTTACCCGGAAAACCCGACCCGATGCCCACCCTTAATGTTGATTACAAGCATACACACCTCCTGGGCAGACTGAACTCAAGTTCTTCACTTGGAACCCAAGTAAACTGAAAACATCCTATCATAATAACCTGAGGAAAATTAAAGCAGACCAAATGACAACTATCCGAGGTGTTGAAGAGTTGTCTAGTACTCTGAAAATGGTAACCTCGAGCATTCAAGAAACTTATAAGAGAATAAAATCAACTGATCCTTAATGTGAAAGAAGAATGTCTACTAAGTAATTGAAAAAACCTTTTGAAGAAGGCTAATGCTGATACAGCTGTAGTCGCACTCAGCGGAAGTGATCCATCCCAAAGTTTCTCAACAGCCTTCAAGGGCATGCTAACAGGCACATTTGAGGCATCATTTCCAATCTCAGTAGGCCTGTCCTGATGACCAATTGAATATTCAGGGGATTTCTTCTGCACAAGTGGATGCAGAAAGTTCTTGGTACCCAGGTCACCAGATTTTTTCATAATTATACCATCACAATCTGTTCCTACTACAGTCTTAGAAGTATCCAGTCCATACGGAGGGCATTCATCTAATTGAAGACCTTTATTAGGCTTGTCTGGATTCACCCTGATAGACTTGGAGCCTTTACCTAAAGTTATAATTCCTGATTGGTCAGGATTTGCTGCTTTTCGTTTCCTGATTAAGTCGGCCAAAGAACTTACGTGCTGAACAGAGTAGGGAGGAGTCGGATTCATAATGTCGAGATTGAGAAATCAATGTCCGCAGAGTAGTGGCAGCAGGCTCCAAACCGATCATCAAACTTTACAAGCCAGAGTCTCTAATAAGACCCAACTTCAGTAAAATTGGTTTTCCATGGTCGAGGGAAGTTTATCTAGTATCTGCAGCCAAACATTTTAATCAAATAAGAAACACTAGAGGTCTAATATACATATAACAATTCGATAGTCACTCAGTTAAGGAGAGAGGAATCACCAAACCTCAGGAAAATGAAGTTTTTCAGATCTAGGAATGGCAGGGAAACAAAGCCAACCAATTAACTGAAGTCGTATAACAATCGGTAAAGTCAAATCAGACAAATACAATTTAACTACATTCGCTCCCGTCAAGATACATTTTATTTTCACCATTGTCGATTTATCTTAGTGCTCTTCACAATCGAAGACGAACGACCTTCGAAAACGTTAAGAACGAGGTTCTTTTATGCTAAACAGACACTGAAACAGAAGAAAATTCATCCGAAAAAATAAAACCATAACCTCGAGTAAAACATCGAAAGAAGCCCAAGCAACTCCATTGATCTTTTCCGCGGAGAGACGCAACAACCCTAACATTCCCTCTCTACTCTTCCCTAAGATGCACTTGACCGTCGAGTCCGCGACTTTAAGGATGCTCCGTAGGTGCGTCGCGGTGAAACGAAACGACGGTTTCTCTCGCTTGTTTTGGCATCCTCCGGATGGTGCTCGCGCGCGAGTCAGACTTTCGGGACAACATGACAGTCCGTGCCGGTTAATTGGTAAATAGGTATTAAATTTATTAATTTAGGTATTTTTTCTAGAAGTTTTTTTTTAAATAATTTAAAATAAATAAATATTTACACTAACGACATTATTTTAAACTTAATTTAAGAATGACATATTCAAAGGTTGACCAAGGTTGACCACTTTGTCACATGGCACGTAGGCGCTAGCGTGTTGCCTAATTTTTTTTAAAAGAAAAATACGTAGGCGGCATCGAAATGCCGCCATCACGAAAAAAAAATTGGGAGGCGGCTTAAAAAAAAAAAAAAAGGCGGCTTCGAAAAACCGCTACAGCTGAAAAGCTTGAGGCGGCTTTTTTATGCCGCTTCTTACCGCACTAAAAATATTTTCGGGCAATGGCAGCGGAGATGGCATGTTGATGCCGCCTTTTGTCTGTAACGAAGGCGGCATAAAAAAACCGCATTCAAATTGTTTGTGAAGGCGGCATTTAAATGCCGCCTTCAATGCAATTTTTTTCCATTTTTTTTTCTAAATGCCGCCTTCAATGTAAGTTTTTTCCTTTTTTTTTTCTCTTTTACCTGTTTTTCAACCTGAAATTCAACCTGCTAAAAACATATTCATATTCCAAACATGATTCATTCTAAATAAATGTAAGTTTTTATCAAACACATTAGTAACGAAAATAAATGAAAAATTATATAAAATAGATGTAAAAAATATAATATACAAACATGAATACATAAAGAACAATGATAAGCAACAAACATAATGTATAAATACAATCATAAAGCAGAACTAGCTCTAGTGCACCAATTGCCTTTTTCTGCCTTCTAGTATAAATCCTCTGGATGAGAGGGTGATGGCTGGGCTCAGGCTCCGGGGGTTGCTCAAGGGGCTGGTCGGGCTCCGGCTCGGGTGTCTGCTCAGGTGGAAGATCTGGCACCGTAGGCTCTGGTACGGCTGGAACCTCGTCAGAATCCTCGACACGGGTCGTCGTCTCAGATGTAAGCCAACGCCTTGCACGATGCCCCTGTGGTGCTCTATCTCTGGTTGGCTCAACCACGTGAGAAGGCTCACCAGCATGTGACACATCTCCGTCGACGATCGCTCCTTCCAAGAGTGGAAGACTGTGCAGGACCGACTAACAGTAGTGTCCAATCTCCATTAGGTATGAATATGCCGACGATGGATCCAAGGACTCTGTACGGTTCATGCTCTCAACCACGTTCCACACACAACCCAACTGCGAAAGAAAAACGTAAGTTAAAATTTTTTAATAAAGAAATAGTCATTTCACAAAGTTAATTACGTACCAATGCCTCCTCGATATAACCTCTAGGATGGTATACAATAGCTGGCTCAGTCAGTGGAGGTGATACGAATCGCCGAGTAGCCGACAAATACCACGTCATATACTCACACGTCATATACTCACTGGGAGCATGTCTGGGGGTGTGTGCCAGGCAGCCCATAACAACAGTCTTCGCTCGCGCCTCCCACCAAGCGATGTAATCACGGTGGTATGCTGCCCCATCCTCCCCAGCTCGGCCTTTTCGGGAGATGCAAGTAACATGCTCGACATCCTCCGGTGGAGTCACCTGCTCAAAGTTATAAAATTAAACTACTCAACCCTACAATAAACGAAAATTAAATTTGGGTGTTTCGATTATTATTTGCTCCAATCCGAATTGTAACATCACCCGATCAGGAACATGCAGCTCAACGTTCTCGAAGCAAATAAGTGGTGTCCTAGATAGTGAGATACGTCTACCTTCAATGCAGATAGCAGGTAGATGTTGCAAGAAATAGAGGTACGGCTGCCAGTTCACCTAAAAAAAAATACAACAATTATTACCGATGACTTAGATTGCTATGGTATGAATTGTCATCATTGTAGATTCGTAAAGTAACTTACCTGATAGCTCCGCTAGTGGTTCAACTCTGTCTTGTATAGCACCAAGTTTCCACCAGGGTTTGTGGCATTCATCTGTGGGACGTTCCACCTAAAATACCAATATAAGTTAGTTACACAAGATTTTACATAAGTGTAAATAACTATTAAACTGTATCGGTACATACCAGGAACCTAAAGGGTCATCCTGTAGCGTCCGTTCCTCTAGGAGTGTCGGACGTCCAATATGTAGACGAACCCATGTCCACAGCTGCAAAAAATGAAAATTATATTGGTAAGTCTTATTCCTTTAAGTTGAACAATTTTTTGAAAGAATAATTTACCTGTATAAGGGTGAGGCATCCAACAATCAGTCTGATCCATGAATCGGGGTAAGGTTCATCATTTTCCACTAAAAGTGGGACTCTCATGGTAGGAAGGGAAAATTTGACCTCTTCTTCTTTCTCAACTTCCTCTGTAACTGGATCCGGCCAAGCATCCTCACCACTTGAAATATCATTTGGGTCCTCACTTGATTCCGTGAATTCAATTGTAACTTCGTCAACAACTACTGCGATATATGAAATTATGTAAAACTTCAAACTAGACTAAAGTGATGATCTCACCTTTCTTCAATGATGAATTCCACAATAGGTCCTTCAATTCTCTCATCCCCTTCGCCCGGAGCTCGCCCCCCCGGTATACCATAACAGCTCCCTCGCCGGTTCCACCCACATTCTCTAAACTCCTTATGTTATCCATCTCATAGGGGTAGGTGTCCTGCTTCACAAACAGAACCAACATTGATTAGAAATCATGCTTCACCATGCCTAATCCACTCTCCAGTGACATATCATCGAGTACGGGAGTGTACATTAACAGACCATTGCACGTAAAGCTCATCCATATTGAAATGCTGTCCGTGCGTGGGTTCCATCCAAGAACATTATAAATCATAGTGCACAATGCGTTAAACGAACACGTCGGCTCTAGAAATATAAGTTCGGTTGTCCCCTCGCTATAGCCGACCACATTACCGTGCTCAAAAACAAATTCACCACCAAAATAACAACATGTAGGCATGACTGTCATCTTCAACTGAAATTAAGCAACAAACATTTAAGATTTTCAATCATCCCAATACTTGGTAATCACAACTCATCTCATAAAGCACACAACTTGGAATCAAAATTCTTCATGCAAAACCACTTCTTCGCGTAAGCTACTTATTCCAATATTCACAAATCCCTTTTGTCCTACAACATTCTCTTATAGACAACAACTATGTATTTTCCATTACTCATTCATATGGTTTCACGTGAAAACCAGTTTCGACCCAAGCCCTAATATTTTCTATAAGGGCAAGACGACATATTCATATAAAACTACAACGCCTCTTGAAAACAGTGTTTTGACTTTCAATTTTTTGGTCAAAATCATCCTTATCAAATTTTATGCATGCTCATATACTAAATTAGCATAAAATTAAAATTAGCATATAAAACCCTAAATTAGCATAACAAACGACAGAATTAGCATAACAAACGACTGAATTAGCATCAAAAACCCTAAATTTGCATATAAAACCATAACTTAGCATAAAATCAACATTACCATAAAAAACCATAAATTAGCATAAAAAATCCTAAATTAGCATAAAAACCCTAAATTAGCATAAAAACCTTAACTTATCATAAAATCAAAATTAACATAAAAAAACCTAAATTAGCATAAAAAACCCTAATTAGCATAAAAACCCTAAAATAACATAAAAAACCGCAAATCCACGCAATGAATGAAATTCAACCCTAAATCAACTAACAAATATGAAATTCGTAACCTAATCATGCGTAATAGACTACAATAGTAGCGATTTTAACCACAAACATGCATCAAATCATGCGTAATCATCAAATCGACGACCTAACAAACTCTAACCCACGTAATATGAGAAAATCACTTATTTTTCAAGCGAAACGACGAAGATTCACGGGAGAAAGTGACGATTTGCGGTCGCATAGCCTCCAATCGATGACTTGCTGCTTCGATTCGATTCGGTGAAAATAGGGAAGAAAGGAAGAGGGAGGGAAGAGATTTTTGAAATTTTCCGCACAATGTTTTGGGAGAAAGAAAGAAGAAGAGAAAGAGGGGGACGTTAAAATAGACTTAGTGGCGGCATCGCGATGCCACCTAACTTAAGTGTAGGCGGCATTTTGATGCCGCCTTCGTCTTTTTTTCTTGTTCTGAACCTACCCAAAATTTTCTAAGTGCTAGGTGAAGCAGTATCAAAAAGCCGCCTCACACTTTTCTTGTGTGGCGGCTTATCGAAGCCGCCTCTAATTCTCTCTTTAAGGCGGCTTCGAAGAGCCGCCTCACCTTATATTTTTTTATGTTGGCGGCATTGAAATGCCGCCTACGTCTTTTTCATTTAAAAAAAATTAGGCGACACGCTAGCGCGTAGCCTACGTGGTCTTTGACCAAGGTGGTCAACCTTGGTCAACCTATGAATGTGTCATTTTTGAAATTAAGTTTGAAATAGTGTCATTAGTGTAAATATTTATTTTTTTAATTATTTAAAAAAAAAAATTTCTTTACCTCCTCAAGAGTGGACAGGACGCCAAACTTCAAAACGTGGATAAAAGAGCCGCTTTTTAAAAGAAATTTTTGTTACCTAAAGTCATCGCACGCCTGCCTCGCGTGTACGCGTGTCCCTATTGGTTGCGGATCCAGGGCCATGCAAGTGGGGCCGAGCCCGACAAAGTGGGGCCAAACACGTGTCGAGTTGGGCCCCACCTGCCCTCGTGCAAGTGCAACTAATGAACTATATTATACACTCTAGCTTCATCAAAGAAAAAAAATAAAAAAATAAATAAAAATTCTCAGCCATCATCGTCTACGTGCTCCTGATTCTTCAGCAGTTATACACAGAGCAGGCAGCCTGCAAAATGGCCAGCAACAAGAGCAAAATGGCAGCCATTAAAGTGAGGAATAGGGGTGGGCACGGGTCGGGTTTCTGAAAACTCGAACTCAACCCGACATATATAACCCAAAACCCGAACCCGTGAAAAACCCGAATCCAAACCCAACCCGAACTACGATTTTACAAACCCAAACCCGACCAAAACCCGAACCCGACCCAAAAACCCGAATTTTATATATATATATATATTTTATATAAATCAAAAAAAAATAAAAAATAAAAAATAAAACCGCGCAGGTCGGGTTTAGGTAAACCCGAACCTGACCCGACCCAAGGTCGGGTTTGAATTCCCAAATGCGAACCCGACCCGCGGGTTGGATTTGGGAATCCAAACCCAGGTTTTTTGGGTCGGGTCGGGTCGGGTTACCCGGAAAACCCGACCCGTTGCCCACCCCTAGTGAGGAATCGCCAAGAAACAAACACATAACGGTTCATACAACAGCGAAACTTCACTTTCCATCGGTCATCGTAGTACCTGCTAACATCTTCAATAACCTTATCCAAGAAAGGAACTTTAGTGAGTCTGACCGACTTGGTCATCCCGTTCCACATATCTGCAACCTCTTCATCGGTCTGCAAACGGTTGATAAGAACCCCTCTCTCCCCACAGCTTAGCGTCTTCAGCGGTGTCAATGATCCCGTTCATCAGCTCGGTGTAGCGGGTGAGCACCCGCCCGAAGCCGTGGATGCCTCGTAAGCCACCATGTTTCTCAGCACGACCTCCGCGTTGACGTCCAGGGTGATCGTTGGGAGGTATAAGGTGGCTGATTTCTTGGAGAAGGAGATCGTCGATAAGTCACCGTTGGTAGGTGCTGTAAATGAGTACAATAGGTGGACCGTAAAATACGAGTCCGATGTACAGTGTACAAAATAATTTGAGGGGTAATTTGGTAATTTCAAGGTGATTATGTGGGGTGCGACTTCTAGAACTCCTTTGATTCGATCTCCAAATAAACACAAATGATCTCCGAATATACACGAATGATCTCCGAATAGACACGAACGATCTACGTACGCCTTCTTCACGAACGAATTAGACGATTTTGGATTTCGCCCAAGCTTGACGAAAAATTTAGTATTCCAATTGGCTCACGGCAATTGATTGTTGAATAGCGACAGGAATGCTTGTTGCTATCTTACTGATTTGGGGTAGTGATTTGGGATTTTTGAAATTTGGACGTACGTTTTTGTATTTCTGTGTGTCTCTGTCTCTCTGAATTCTTGATTTCGAATTCAAGATCTTGGATTCTAGGATCGATCCTCTTTCTGTCCTGAGCCTATTATTTTATATGCTTATTTGAATTTTAACGGTGTGGACCTGGTTTGTCGGAGCGGTTATAACTCACATCGACTTCTTCTGCATAATGTCTCCTTGAAGTGTGAAAGTGCTTTAGACCAAGGCAAGAGCCACGTGCGATCCTTGTAGGTGGCTGATGTGACCTCATTATATGACTTGTCGTCCATGTAAGCGGATGACATGGTAATTTTGATCTCAGCCGTTGCTTGATCGAGGCTTGATCAACGGCTTGATTTCATCGGTTGACTGCGGTCAATATTTAACTTGTTGACCCATGCCATACGGTGCTGATTTGGACCGTATTTGTCGGACTTTGTAAAATTTGCTCCTACAGATGCCCCCTTCGAAATTCGCACATCCAGTGTACACTTTGAAAGTGTACTATGAGGATGTGTGCATTATGAAGCCAATATATATATATATATATATATATATATATATTTATGATTTTTTTTTTTTTTTGTGGGCCTACTGGTAAGTGGTCTTGGGCCCGTTGCAGACTTGAGCTTACCTCGGGTTTGGGCCCACTGCAGACATCTTTGACTTGATGGGCCGGCTAGCTCTCCTTCTTAGTAGGCTGGACTATGTGAGTTGACCCGGTGAGTGCGTGGCTGAGTCGACCAGTGGTTGTTTGTTTACTGAGTTATGACTCAGTATTCCCTACGTGGATAATAAGCCTTATCCTTGTTTAAATTATGAATCGGGGATAATCATAATCTAGAGATCCCGGGGGGATTTAGGGTTTAAGAGCCTATACATAAAGGCCCTAAACGGTTTCCGTGTTTAAGACTTCTGATTTTTCTGACTTGCTTTCGGTGCTGACTTCATCTGTCGAGGTAAAAGCTCTACTCTATCCTTTTCGTTGGTTCGTTCTGTATTTGCATTGTTTCCTTCCTGATTTACTGCGGAGGTTTCCCACCGGTCTTCGTTGGCTGACTCTTTGCTGTTCTCTTTTTTCCTTTTCTTGTTTTTCTTTCTTCTCCGTAATGGCACTTCTGGGGGGTTGCGAGGGTTCGTTTCAGTGGGACCTGGTTCGGTAGAGGTCCACCGTCTTACGGCTCTGCTGTTCGGACCTTCAATGCTGACCCTGCAGTGCCTCAATTCTTTTCCCCCTTTCTCTCTTTCCTTTGTTTTTTTTTTTGTTGCGATTGAGGCGGCTTGTCTTGGCGGAGCTTGGTTCGGTGGAGGTCCGCCGGTTTACTGAAGCTTCGCCTTCACAGGTTGTGGTTTTGTCTTGAGCTTCCCTCTTTTTTCTTTTTGTGTTGTTTTTGTTTTTCTTGCAACAGTGTTCCCGGCGATAGAGGTGGCTCGATTTGGTGGAGCCCAGTTCGGTGGAGGTCCACCGTCTTACTGAGGTTTCGCCATTCGAACCCTCGATTTTGCCTCGAACGCTGCTGCAACTTCGCGATTTTTTTAGGATTTGGGTTTTTTCGTGGTCGTCCTCGACGGTGTCTTCATTATAGTTACCGTTGGCGGCGAGATCGGTAGATGTTGTGCTCTATTGTTGGCGGCGTCGTCGTAATCGATGTCGCCGGCGCCGGAGGAGGGGCGGAGATGGGACGGCTGCAAAGTGTCGCCGCCTCGTCTCCCAGGGACTTTCTTCGCTTCGTTGTGGTGGGGCGAAAGGGACGAGCCAGGGTGCCTCGCCCTTGCGAGGTCCCGGCTGGTCGGGTCAAAATCCCGAGTTCTCGGGATCCGGTTATGGGGCCCGTTTAGGCCTTCGGTCGGGAGGTCGGATCTTAGGGTTTCGATGAAGGGACCCGAACGCTGCGGACTGTCTTGCCAGATTCTAGGGTTTCGGTTAAGGAGTCCCGCTTTCTTCGTCTCCTTCGACATGAAACCCTAATTTCGTGATTTTGCTTTTCCCTCTTTTGTTTCCTTCATGGCTTACGTCGCGGGAACGCCGATTTTATGGCGTTTCTCGCCGGAGTACTTGCCGGAGAGTAATCTTCCCTTTTGGTCATTTCGTTTTTGATTCCCTTAGCACGCGGCGAGACGACGGCGTTCTCATGGCTTCCAGTGGTGCGGCAGGTGCCGTCTGCAAGATAGCTTTGGGGGCGCCTCTGCGACGCTGGTGGCGCGGCGAGGCGACGCCTCCACTGCCCCGGTGGCGCGGCGAGGCGGTGCCTCCGTGTAAAACACCCTTAGATCTCCAAGGTTGGGGACTTAGGGAAATTTTGATAATTTCCTTTCGTGACTCTGGTCGCGACTCAGGTCGCGACTCGGGTCGTGACTCGGGTCGTAACACATTTTTTTTTTTTTTTAAAACAAAAAAAAATTGGGATTTACCACAACTTAAACAAAAAGATTACCTCAATCGCGGAATCGAAATTTGACTTCTCCGAATTAGAGGCACTTCTTTAGACATGCACCCATCACCTGCAGGCCTTAACAAGCAAAGACTTCGTCACCCACGAGCCTTAACAGGCAAAGACTTTGTCACCCACGAGCCTTAACAGGCAAAGACTTTGTCACCCACGAGCCTTAACAGGCAAAGACTTTGTCACCCACGAGCCTTAACAGGCAAAGACTTTGTCACCCACGAGCCTTAACAGGCAAAGACTTTGTCACCCACGAGCCTTTAACAGGGCAAAAGACTTTGTCACCCACGAGCGGCAAAGACTTTGTCACCCACGGCGGCAAAGACTTTGTCACCCACGAAGGGCAAAGACTTTGTCACCCACGAAGCGGCAAAGACTTTGTCACCCACGAAATGGCAAAGACTTTGTCACCCACGAAGCGGCAAAGACTTTGTCACCCACGAAGCCGGCAAAGACTTTGTCACCCACGAAGCGGCAAAGACTTTGTCACCCACGAAGCGGCAAAGACTTTGTCACCCACGAAGCGGCAAAGACTTTGTCACCCACGAAGCGGGCAAAGACTTTGTCACCCACGAAGCGGCAAAGACTTTGTCACCCACGAGCGGCAAAGACTTTGTCACCCACGAGCGGCAAAGACTTTGTCACCCACGAGCGGCAAAGACTTTGTCACCCACGAGGGGTAAAGACTTTGTCACCCACGAAGGCGACAAAGACTTTGTCACCCACTGTGGCAAAGACTTTGTCACCCACGAAGCGACAAAGACTTTGTCACCCACGAAGCGGCAAAGACTTTGTCACCCACGAGCGGCAAAGACTTTGTCACCCACGAAGCGGCAAAGACTTTGTCACCCACGAAGCGGCAAAGACTTTGTCACCCACGAAGCGGCAAAGACTTTGTCACCCACGAAGCGGCAAAGACTTTGTCACCCACGAAGCGGCAAAAGACTTTGTCACCCACGAAGCCGGCAAAGACTTTGTCACCCACGAAGGCAAAGACTTTGTCACCCACGAAGCGGCAAAGACTTTGTCACCCACGAGCGGCAAAGACTTTGTCACCCACGAGCGGCAAAGACTTTGTCACCCACGAAGCGGCAAAGACTTTGTCACCCACGAAGGCAAAGACTTTGTCACCCACGAGCCGGCAAAGACTTTGTCACCCACGGCCTTTAACAGCAAAGACTTTGTCACCCACGGGCATTAACAGGCAAAGACTTTGTCACCCACGGGCCTTAACAGGCAAAGACTTTGTGACCCACGGGCTTTAACAGGCAATGATTTTGTCACCTGCGGGCCTTATAGGCAAAGACTTTGTCACCCACGGGCATTATAGGCAAAGACTTTGTCACCCACGGGCATTATAGGCAAAGACTTTGTCACCCACGGGCATTATAGGCAAAGACTTGTCACCCATGGGCTTTAACAGGCAAAGACTTGTCACCCACGGGCCTTAACAGGCAAAGACTTGTCACCCACGGGCCTTAACAGGCAAAGACTTGTCACCCACGGGCCTTAACAGGCAAAGACTTGTCACCCACGGGCCTTAATAGGCAAAGACTTTGTCACCCACGGGCCTTAACAGGCAAAGACTTTGTCACATACGGGCCTTAATAGGCAAAGATTTTGTCACCCACGGGCCTTAACAGGCAAAGACTTTGTCACCCACGGGCCTTAACAGGCAAAGACTTTGTCACCCACGGGCCTTAATTGGCATGGATTTTATCACCTGCAGGCTTTAATCGGCATGGATTTCACCACCCGCGGGCCTTAATTGGCATGGCCTTAATCGGCATGGATTTCACCACCCGCGGGCCTTAATTGGCATGGATTTCTTCACCCACGGGCCACTAATCAAGACTCTTTAATTGAGACTTAATCAAGATTCCTTAATTAAGAACTTAGCCAATTAAGACTTAAGAACTTAGCCAATTAAGACTTAAGAACTTAGCCAATTAAGACTTAAGAACTTAGCCAATTAAGACTTAGTCCCTTAATTAAGACTTAGCCATAGCCTTAATCAATCCACTTTGACTTAGTCGACTTAAGCTCTACCAACTTAAGGCTTATCTGAAACTTAGGCTTAATCCCGAGATTAATCCCAGAGATTAACCAATCTTGAGACTTAGGCTTATTTCCAAAACTTCCTGGCGCGGTCGCGCTGTTTTTATGTCTTGAATTGGCGCGGTCGTGCCGATCCGAATTTCTGAGTTTATCGAATTTTTGAGTTTTCCAAATTTTTGAGTTTTCCAAATTCCGAGTGCGGTCGCGCCACTTCCGGATGTGGACCGCTCACTTCCATACGGATCTTTGAGTAGATCATTGGCCACTAGAGATCGCGTTTTGTTCCTTCCTTGCCCTGGCTCTTCCGAGGACGAGGTTCTAGCTGCTGGCCCAGATACCTTTGCTCTTCAAAGTGATTTGCTTGTAGCGAACCGGCCCCCACGCACCCTTCAGGATCGTTTCATGGACGGGGAAGTTGTGCAGTCTTTTCAAGCACCAGACACAACTCTGGATACGCCAATCCCTTTCCTTTATGAGTGGACTACTCTACTTTTGGGACGGTGCAGTCGCACTCTCCATAACGCAGGAGTCTACTACGGGCTTTGGGCCTCCCTCTTTCGGTACAACTGCGATATGTCAGTAGTTTGAGCTTTTCTTGATGCTTGGAGAGCGGAGATGAACACATTAGTTACGTGCCAAGGTGAGTTGTCCATTACCTTACTAGACATGGACCGAATATTCGGCTTGCTTATCTCCGAATATTTCTATGACGAGGTGTCTCCGATGGTGGCCGACTTCAAGGACGTGCGGAGTTCAACGTTACCATACAGCTGCCAGTGTCTATTTTTAGCGTATCATCGTCTTCGTCGGAATTCAGAGTCCAACACCCTGTCTACTGCTTCTTGGATCACTTTTTGGTTCCGCATCGAAGACAACGCCGTTCCTGTCTCCGATCCTTGGACTGCCTGGAGTACTGATTACGGAAAGGGTATGGCCACTTCACAAGGGCGGACGGCTATAGAGCAGGATGTCTTTGACTTCCTCCGCATCATGCCGGGTAAAGAAGATGAAGTCCACTTGGCTGCACTCCTCTCAGCTTGGTTGTCCCGCTTCGTGTTTCGTTCGACTAGCGGCTACGATCTGTGACCCACGATCTTTAAGGTGGCAAGTTACATGGCCACTGGGGTTCGTTTTGCCTTGGCTAGTCCTGCTTTGGCGTGTCTTTACAGAGGTTTGGGTCACGCGGCTGCTGGATTGCCCTCAATTGCTCAATGGCCGTACTTATATTCCTGGCTGGCCGTCTACTTTCACACGCACGGGGAGGATCTTACAGGAGCCCGACGTCCAGGTATAATTTCTTTTGGGAATCCTTCCCTTCAGCGTGCTTTCAACGAGGATCAGGCGCGCGATTTATTCCGGTGTCTTCCGGTGCTGGTGTGGAACCGATACGCCCTTGGTGCAAGCACGGTTTCTTCTTTGGTGGATGAGCTGAAGAAGTCGATTCCTAGGGCAACTTACGAGCGTCTCCTCAGTGTCCGTTGCTGCTATTTGACAACCCGTCGTTCCATTCGTTACTTCATCGAGACGTACAACCCCACTAGGTTCGCGCGACAATTTGGGTATTGCCAGGATTTGCCTGGAGATTTGGGGGCTGAGGCCAGTCAGCGAGACGCCACCTCTCTGTCCGAGTTGATGACCTTTTGGAGAGCAAGTGTTGCCCGTCCTTGTGGTCGACTTGATTTGCCTCTGCTTGGCGAACCAACTTGGGATCCTGGGATCACCCTTGCATATTATACCTGGTGGAAAGAGCACATGTCCCCACGCTCAGAGATATATTTAGATTTTTATTTTTATTTTTTATTTTTTATTTTTTTGTATCCTCGCTGTTCTATGTCTTTCCAGTGAGATCGACTTGTGCCGACGTCGACTGTTTTTTCAGCAGAGAATAGTGAAGAAGAGGAAGATTATGATAGTGATCGTTCTCATCCTCTTTGTCGACGCAGGTCTAAGGGCAAGAAGAAAGTTGGCACCCCTTCGGTAAGTCGCATCATGACTGTAACTGCTTTTATTTTGCTGTGTTTTCTAACGTTCTTCTTCAAATCTTAGGTGAATAAGAGGAGGGCACCGCTTATTGTCTTGAATGATGCCTCTGCTTCTGTGAAGAAGAAGACGCGCCGGGAAGCTCCGCCAGCTTCTTTCCCCCCTTCGCCGCCGACTTTCCTTCCTCCGATCCCGGAGATAGAGCTTCATACAGAGTCTCAGACTTATTGTCCGCCGGAGACAAATCCTCCTATAGAGATTGTTCAAATCTTGTTTTCCCCAGAGGCGCCTGAAGTAGTTCAAGAGGAGGTGTCTCCCCTGGAAGCAAACCTTGTTGCTGCCCTTGAGGGTACAGGGGTGGCGGAGGATCTTGCGGACGTTGCTCCGACTCAGCCTGAGATTTCACCTGTCCAAGAAGTCACTCCTCTTCAGGAGGTGGCCGAGGAAGCTACGATAGAGGAAGAAGCTCCAGCTCCAGTAGTTGAGGAAGTGGTCGAGATAGAAGTTTTAACTGTTCAAGAGGAAGCCTCAGTCGTTCTAGAGGAAGCTCCAATTGTTGAGGAGGAAGCTTCAGTTGTTGAGGAGGTAGCTCCCATTGAAGAACAGGTTCCCGTTGTCCAGGAGACCGCTTCTCTACCATTGTTTGCGCCACCGCCTGTTTTGACTTCCTTGGCGACTCCGTCGCAGCAGTTGCTATCTCACATTGAGAGTGTGATGCTACAGGTCTGGAAGGACCAAATAACCCTTCGTATGTTATCACCAGATGCAGTGCGCGACACATCTTTGGCTGCTGATGCGGATTTTATCATCAGTAAATTACAGGAGGTGAGTCACGATGTGACTCGCCTACAGGTCTACACTCGGAAGTTGCAGGCTCTTAAGGAGATAGAAAGTTTGGCTGGAGAGTGGGCAAGTCGCGCTTCCAGGGATTGGGCAGCGAGTGATGCTCGGGAAGCTTTGGGTGCATTGTCCTCTAAGCTGGAAAATGCCGAAATCACTTTGGACGAGGCTGTTGAAGAGCTTTCGGAAACTAAGGTTGATAAAGAGGATGCCTGTGAGCGCCTGGAGCTAGCTAGAGAACAACTTCAATTGGCTGGGACTAAAGTTGTATACCTTACAACTCAAGTCGAGCAAATTCGAGAGAGCGTGCGAGATTTGAAGAAGGCCGTTGTTGAAGCTGATCAGAAGGTAGCGGAGGTCATTGCCAGGCCTACTCTCAGTGCAGCTGAGGAGGCAACTCTTCTGTCGTCGAGGGCTGCCTTTGCGGAGTTACAACAGGAGATGGCTAAGGGTCTTTGATTTACTTTGCTTTTTTTGTTGTTTTTTTTTTTCTTTCATTTTGACTTGTAGCCACTTTCTTTTCTCCATGTAATTGAATTTGAATTTTGGCTCACTGATTTATAGACTTTGTATTTGGAATACCAATATTGTCATGGATAGAATTTTTTGATAAATTTATCGTTTATGGTTGGGAGTCTTCTTCCTTCGGGAGTAACCAATTTGTAAGCGCCGTTAGTGTAGACTTCTTGAACGACGAACGGTCCTTCCCTCTTAGGTGCTAATTTTCCCCCATCTCTGGTTGTGGCTATAATTGGTCTGCGCACGGCTAAGACAAGATCCCCCTTTTGAAAAGAACAGAACTTAACTTTTTTATTGAAAGCGCGAGTGAGGCGAGCTTGATAACATTCCAGCCTTTGTTGTGCTTCCAGGCGCTTTTCGTCGAGGGATTCTAACTCTTATAGGCGGAGTCGGATATTCTCCTCTTCCGTGAGTCCTTCTCGAAGAGTGACTCGTAGGGATGGGATTTGAATTTCCAGTGGCAGCACGGCTTCAACACTGTAGACTAGCGAATAAGGGGTTGACTCTGTTGGAGTTCGGAATGTGATCCTGTATGCTCACAGTGCTTCTCCGAGCCTTTCGTGCCAGTCTTTCTTGTTCCCTGCGACTGTCTTCTTTAAAATTTTGCACAAGGTTTTGTTAAAAGCTTCTGCCAAGCCGTTTGCCGCAGGGTTGTATGTAGTGAACGTCCTTTGTTGGATGCCAAATTTCTCACAAAAATTGTCCATGGTCTTGTTACGGAATGGGGTACCGTTGTCAGTCATGATGTATCTCGGAACACTATACCGATATACGATTTGCGACCAGATGAAGTCAACCACAATGGCAGCTTTGACTTCTTTGTAAGTTGCCGCTTCTGCCCACTTAGAGAAATAATCGGTGGCGGCCAGTATATACTGGTGATTTGCAGATGATTTCGGGGTGATTGGACCTAAAATGTCCATCCCCCATGCTTCGAATGGCCAGGAGGCCACTGTCGGATGTAAAGGGTTGGGAGGTTGATGGGCTCCATAGATTCCTCCATGTGCTTCGGCTAAAATGGCTTGTCCTTCTTCTTTAGAGACACATCTGAGTAGAATACCGTCGTAGGATCGTCGGTATAGTGTCTTGTTGAACAAGCAGAACTTAGACGCCACTCTTCGTACATAAGACCGAGTTTTTAGTTCCTCGGGTAGTTTCTTGTGCTCCAAGTAATCGAGAAATTGCTGACGCCAATCTTCTTCTTCGATTGCATAGAAACCAGATTGGTTTCTTCCTCCTCGGATGATTTTTCCAAGATAGGTACCACCCATCTTTCGCATACAGGGATCCACTCGGGCCTTGCGTCGAAGTGTGCTAGACTTGCAGCGACTACTGCCAATGCGTCTGCTTGGCTGTTGTTGGCTCGCGGCACATGTTCTAGGGTCACATTGGCGATTTTCACCGGTAGCCTTAGGGTTTCTTTTTTATAAGGCACGAGTTTGTCTTTCCTGACTTCGAAGTCCCCGGTTAGCTGTTTGATCGCCAGGGCTGAGTCGACGAAGATTTCTAGCCGGTTAAGGCCCATTTCGATAGCTATCCCCAAGCCAAGAATTATGGCTTGGTACTCGGCCTCATTGTTTGTGCCGCAACAAGATAAGATGAAGGAGTACGACATTATGTCGTTGTTTGGAGACATGAAAAGGACGCCGACCCCTGCTCCATTTTTTCGTGCAGCGCCATCGAAGTACATCCTCCATGGGGGTAGTACTCCGATGTAGAAAACTTCTTCATCGGGTAAATTCTCGCTTACCTCCCATTCTGCCGGGATGGGGTGATCGGCTAAGAAATTCGCTAATCCTTGTCCTTTTACGGCCTTCTGTGGGATGAAATTGATCTCGAACTCGGAGAGCAACAACGCCCATTTAGCAAGTCGTCCCGAGAGCATGGGCCTGGACATGATGTATTTGAGGGGATCTGCTCGAGAGATCAAATTTGTGGAGTGTTCGAGCAGATAGTGTCTCAGCTTCTGGATGGCGAAGATGAGTGCGAGGCACGTCTTTTCGATCAGGGAGTAATTGAATTCAACCCCGACCATTGTACGACTTAGGTAATACAATGGACGTTCTTTTCCTCTGTCATCGTTTTGGGCAAGAAGGGCGCCCAAAGACTTCTCTTGAGCCGCAATGTATAGGAGAAGTGGCTTTCCCAGAGATGGAGCCATCAGCACTGGTGGTTTCATAAGGTAATCTTTGATGTTCTGGAGTGCCCGTCGGCAAGATTCATCCCATTCGAAGGGTGTGCCCGCCGTCATTTCCTCATCTTTTGGATCCATCCGAATTTGGTTGTAGCCGGAAGATCCATCCATGAATGACAAAACTTCATGTCCCGTTGTTGCGTCCACCATTAATTCGGTGATGGGGAGCGGGAAGTCATCTTTTGGGCATGCTTTGTTCAAGTCTCTGAAATCGATGCAGACTCGAATTTGACTGTTCTTCTTCTTCACTAGCACAATGTTGGCGATCCAGCTTGGGTATTTGACTTCACGGATGAAGTTGGCTTTGAGAAGCTTATCGACCTCTTTCTCTATTTCTGGGACGAGTTCGGGACGGAACCGTCTTTGAGTTTACTTTACTGGTTTGACTCCGGTTTTGATAGCGAGTTTGTGTACTGCAATTGTTGGGTCAAGCCCAGGCATCTCCGTATACGACCAAGTGAAAACATCTTTATATTCACTAAGTAAAGTAACATATTCTTTTTCTTCTGTTACAGACAGTGAAGCACTTAAAAAAGTGGGTCTTGGATCTTCTTCCGTACCCAAGTTTATTTTCTTCAATTGGTCGATCGTTGCTTGGCCGCCTTCCTCGAAGATTGCAGGTGCTTCTTCCAGCTCTTCCTCAGGAGTTGGATTGTCGCCCTCGTCGACCGAAATATTGTGGATAGCCACTGCTTCTTCTTCTTCCTCTTCTCTTTTCTTTGATGACATATAGATCACCACCGGAGTATTTAACGGATTGACTTCATCTGTCATTGTTCTTTTGGAAGAGCTTTCCCCCACTCTTCCCAATCTTTGGCTCATGGGAACTCTTGTAGGTGCCCCAAGTCTTTGGAAGACAGTCTCTTTGGGTTGCTCCGTCGGCTTCCCAATCTTTGGAAGACAGTCTTTTTGGGTTGCTCCGTCGGAGTGACCTTTGGTTTAGGGTTTTCTGCTTGCCCTTTTTTTGCCAGATTTTTGTACCTTTGGATTTAGGCTCATTACCTGGTATGGAGGGAATGTTCGGACATGTTTTCTTCTTGACCCAATCGGACGAAGGCCAAGACTCGAGGTTTTGGGATACCGATTCGGTCAAAGGCTGATGTCCGGGTTCCTCCTGAGGTGTCCGCCTTTCTTTTGGTCGTTTCCTGATTGACACTGGCCTTGCCAGAGATCACAACAAGTTCGTATCCTTGATAGCCAAGCCCATGTCGGTTAGAAGGAATTGAATAGCCCTGCACTTGGAGATTTTTCTGGGTTGGTGATAGGTTTTGGACGACCATCACTGGTTTCTTTTGCAATTGTCCGAGAGAGAATCCGGACCCTGCCTTTGCCATCATTGGTAGGCGTTGGGATCAAACCCTTGCGTCCGAGTTTTAGGAAGCTCGGGTAGACTCCACTTCTCTTCAAGGATGCCCTGGTTATTGAGCTTGGGCAGAAGAATAGTGGCAGCCCCTTTTAAGGCTTTTAATTTCTCTACTGGTTCTTCTCGATCACAGATAGTGAACGGAGATTCGCCCTTCTTCCTTCTTTATTGAGGAACGTACCTGAGAACTGATTCCTCCATCTGCCCCTTGGGGTTGGCCCGTTGATCTTTGGCCGCTTGGGAAAGATTGATTTTACTTGAAGAGGTATGTTTCTCTTCTGGGTAGAGCTTGGCGTCAGCGAAGGAAGCTTTTGCTTCTGTGAAAGGGCATTCATCAGCGAACACCGTCTTTTCCTCTCCATCTTGGTAATACTTGAAACATTGATGAAGGGTCGAGGGCACGACTTTGTTGCTGTGTAACTAGGGTCTTCCGAGTAGCACGTTGTAAGATGTGCGTGCGTCGATGACGTGGAATAGCCCGTGGGAAGACATATCCCTAATTTGCAACTCCAGTCTGATCGTTCCCAGTGCTCGTTGCCCTTCTTGATTGAAGCCTTGGATCATCAATGAACTGGCCTAGAGGTCATTAGTGACCAACCCGACATTTTTCAAAGTTTGGATTGGCAGGATGTTTACGGCTGACCCATTGTCGAGAAGTATGCGATTAATCCACCTTTCTTTGATAGCTCCAGATACGAACAGAGGTCGATTATGAGACCTCTCTCCGAGCAGCATGTCTGCTTCCTTGAAAGAAATGGAAATCGAGTGAACTTCCTTAATTTGAGGTGGTTTGCTGGTTGCTCTTCCTTCAATGTACTAGGAGATAAACCGACTTTTGGCTCATCGTGCCTCCGCATCCTCAATTGTGCGACTTCGGCATGCCAGTCGTCCTTAGCCGCGACAAATTTGATGAAAGCTTGCTTAGATCTGATTGGCAAATCTAGGTCATCTTGTACGACATTGGTGATCGACACGTCCTGTAAGCACGTGTGAATATCATCGATGGACCCCACAAGAGCCTTCCCTTCACGCCTTTCGATTGTTTGGGATGAACAAGTGGCCACCAGTGCAGAGGCTGGCGTCAAGAATTCTGACGGGAAGAAATCAGCCAAAGTAATCGGCTTTGGCTTCCTTTGATAAAACTTTTCTTCGGCTTTGGCAGGGGTAAATTTATGTCTGTACCTTTTGCCTCTTCTTTCTTTTGGACTTTCTTCTTTTCTGATTCTTCTGCCACATACCCCTTGATGAATATTTTCAAAGGGGCTTCAAAAAGTGTCTTCTTTTTGCGGGTTACCACTTCTCACCCTTCTTTGTCTTTCGTGGGGGGTTGCGGTCTTGGTCTTGCAGTGCGCGGGATGAAGACCTTTCTGTTCGTCCTTGGATTTCCTGTTCTGGTGCCGGAATCTGATTGGACGAAGATGGTGTGGGAAGCCGCAGTGTTATCGTCGGTTTCCAAGATGATGCGACCTTGCGTCGCTAACTCAAGTATTCTGTCCTTCAGGACAAAACACTTTTCGGTAGGATGACCTACCAGTTTGTGGTACTTGCAATAGTTGGGATATGAGCTTTTCCCAACATCCTCCGACCTTTTGGCTTCTAGAAGCTGCAACATATTTTTCTCCAGGAGCTGTTGGAACATGCCTTGAACATCGGAATCGGGGAAAGGGTAGGTTTTGGCCTGCCTATCCTTTAATGTGAATTTTTGACGAGGTGCACCGCTGGTGAGTCGACTGACATTTGGCTTCCAGTCGCTTCCCGTACTTTGTTTTGGGGTCGCCGTAATCTTTTGCGGTTCGACGTTGGTGGCAAGCGCTTCTTTTGCAGGAGTTTTGTACTCCTTCTTTACGAACTTCGGCTTCTTATCAGCCTCAGACATTGAAGCCTTTCCTTCTCCCTTTTCTTGGATAAGGATCTCCATGTTATGCGCTTCGGTCGCCAATTCTTGGAAGTCTCTCGGCTTCCGACTCTGTAAGAAATATACCAGGGTCCAATTTATCCCTCGAATGCACATGTCGATGGATGTTTGTGTGGATAAGGAGGTACTCTCCTTACAGTTGAGACTCAGGTTACGCCAGTGATTGATGTATTCAATCATTTTCTCTCTCTGGCTCTGTTTCAAATTCGTGAGTTCCACCAGTGTCACCGTTCGCTTCGTGCTATAGAAGCGACTGAGGAACTCACTTTCCAGTTGTTCCTAGCTATCGATCAATTCAGCTGGGAGCTCAATGAACCAGTCAAATGCGTTCCCTTTGAGGGATCGCCCAAATTTTTTGACCAGAAGGTCACCGTCCATTCCTGCATTGTTGCAGGTCTCAATAAAGTGGGCAACATGCTGTTTTGGGTTGCCGTCCCCACTGAATTGCTGAAATTTAGGCGGGTGGTAAGAGGCAGGCATACAGGTGGCCTGGATCTGTCAGGAGTAGGGCCTAGTGTAGGCTTGAGATCTTACTCATTCGGCTTGTACCTTTTGCTCCACTGCATTGGAGATCATTTCTTGCAGGGTGCCGTAAGATAGCGCCCCTGGTTCTTCAAGCAGTGGTTCCCGGTTCACTGGTGGGATTTCGGGAGCCAGAGATGGGCGAATGATGGGTGAAGGAGGGACGGGATTGGCAGCCGTGCTAGGTCCCGTCTGACCTTCGTCATTTCTGGACTGGGAGGGTGCTCCCAGGTGATCTACAATTTGTTTGAACTTTTACAGAATCGTGGCGATCTGAAGATCCCTCTGCAGTTCTCTTTCTCTCAGTTGCTCATCCCTTTCCCTGATGGTAGCTTGGAGTTCTGCCAGTTGTTCTTCCAGTGTCTTTGCTTGTGTCTTCATCGCAGAAACCCTGATGACTGGAGATGTGGGGGAAGGAGGACTTGGAGCAAGAGGTGCCCCAGTTGATACGGCCGATCTCACGAGAGAAGGGATGATACGCCTCCCTCCGAAATGCGTGATCAGTGCAGGGACCCGGCTTGCCGTTGGAGAGTTTCTTGCTGGACTTTCGACAGGGCTGGCCACTGGACTGACCGGCGGTGGCGATGTCAGAACTGCTGAATAGCTCCTCGAGGGATGGACCCTTGTTGGAGAAACTATGGGATTAACCGGAGCTTGTCCTGCCTGCGGCTGAATTTGAATAGCGTGCTGGGCTGGTAGGGATCCCGTAATAGATCTGGTGGTTGGCCTTGAACGAACGATCACAGAATTTGGGATGGACGAATCCCTCTGGCTTGGCTGGCAGCAGCAGCGGTTGGTGTATGCGGACGGCGTGGGAAGGTGACCAAAGGGTCAGCCACTCTTGGTGCCGGTGACGAACTGGATCCGGTGGCTGGGGTTTTGGCAGCGGCCTTGTTGTTGTTGGTGTTAGAACTGGCCATTTGAATTGGTAGATTGGAGAAAGAGATGAAAGGTACAAGGGTCCCACCGGGCGTGCAAATTTGTAAACGAGTACAATAGGTGGACCGTAAAATACGAGTCCGATATACAGTGTACAAAATAATTTGAGGGGTAATTTGGTAATTTCAAGATAATTGTGTGGGTGCGACTTCTAGAACTCATTTGATTCGATCTCCAAATAAACACAAACAATATCCGAACAGACATGAACGATCTCCGAATAGACACGAACGATCTACGTACGCCTTCTTCACGAACGAATTAGACGATTTTGGATTTCGCCCAAGCTTGACGAAAAATTTAGTATTCCGATTGGCTCACGGCAATTGATTGTGAAACAGCGGCAAGAATGCTTGTTGTTATCTCACTGATTTGGGGTAGTAATTTGGGATTTTTTGAATTTGGACGTACATTTTTTTATTTCTGTGTGTCTCTGTCTCTCTGAATTCTTGATTTTGGATTCAAGATCTTGGATTCTGGGATCGATCCTCTTTCTGTCCTGAGCCTATTGTTTTATAGGCTTATTTGAACTTTAACGGTGTGGACCTGGTTTGTCAGAGCGGTTATAACTCACATTGACTTCTTCTGCATAATGTCTCCTTGAAGTGTGAAAGTGCTTTAGACCAAGGCAAAAGCCACGTGTAGTCCTTGTAGGCGGCTGATGTGGCCTCATTGTATGACTTGTCATCCATGTAAGCGGATGACATGGTAATTTTGATCTCAGCCATTGCTTGATCGAGTCTTCATCGACGGCTTGATTTCATCGGTTAACTGCAGTCAATATTTGACTTATTGACCCGAGCCATGAGGTGCTGATTTGGACCGTACTTGTCGGACTTTTTAAAATTTGTACAGGTGCGAATTTGACTCGAAGGCGAGATCGGTGACGGAGGGGATGGTGATTTCTTCGATCAAGGGTGGCCGATTGTCGTTGGAGGACTCCTCTTTGTCCACTCTGTTTTCATCGCCTTCCGAGAAGCAGAGGTACTCCACGGGTTGTTTGACGAGTGAAACCACGGGGAGGAGACTGATAATTCTCCTTAGATTTCTGAGGACGAACTTGACGGGTTTTGAAAAAATGAGGTTTTTCATTAGATGGACGGCTCGGCAGATCGGATTCCAGATTTTATTGAGGAGCTTTTTTATGGGGTCTCCCCTGTTTCTGACAACGTTATTATTCCATGGCTAGTTTCTTTCGCTTCGGTGGAGGAGTCCTGCTCCTCTTCTGCTTCCTCAATTTCAGTTGTTTCATTTGACTTGGGCATGATCACAAAGAAGACGAGCTCCAACAAATGTGCGTGGCGGGTGACGTTGATGCTTTCGAGATCCCCTGCGATCTTGAACGGTGAGATGGCCTTACAGAATCCCACCAGCATTGATCGTAATAAATGATCACTCTGTTTCTGGGAGGAAGAAGAAGATTGCTGAAACTCCATGATAGTCCTCAAGAGAAACAGGGGATCTTGATTCTCAATCCCTCAATATCGCATTATGAGCCGATTTGGTTCCAGCATCATCTATCAAATGGGACATCCTAGAGCAAACCGATCCCGCAACCGCCTTATCCTCGCTAAACCCGAAGATTCGAAGGAACTCCAACAAGAAGCACGCGTCCACGGTCATGCCCCAGCACAGGGTTTCACCATTGAAGTCCAGGTAACGGTGGTAACAACGTCTGATCGTCGGCTCGAGCATCAAAAGGTGATCGATCAGGTGATGGAATTTGAGACTGAGTCGTCTCTGGACTTTCTTGGCCGCCGAGAGCTTGTACTGCTCCATGTCGTAGAGCTCCGGGCGCCAGTGATGGTAAGGCCCGATCACGACCTGCTGGGGAACGTAAGCTTCGGGCTTGTTAGCCATTAATGTTTTGGGAACATCGAAGATGGATACGGCGACTTCATTGTCCTCCTCGTCGTCGTCTTCGATGTCCTCTTTTTCCAAGGATCGGCGGATTTGGATGACCCATCGATCCTCGTCGAAGCTCTGGGTCGAGCTCGTGGGGATGGTAGGCATGCTCGTTTCCCTCGTAATGTGGCAACGGCCCTTCTGAGAATGTTTGCTTGCATAAATGCCGCAGCAAGTGCAGATAGTTAATTTTATAGGCTTCTGTTTGAATGTTGAGACGTTATAGCGTTTTCACAGGTTTAGTTAAAACCTTCATAAGGTTTCTTGTGTCATAAAAGAACATCAAGAACTTCGAATATGGGAAAATACACTATATCAAAGTATTACTAGACTAGAGTTGAGTTGTCTTTGCAATTGCAGAGCCAACGGCCGTCTCTTTACAGTAATAAACAGAGCAAAATGACTGCAAAGTAGTCATAACGATGAGCAAATTTGCAGCCAAGAATGTGAGGAGAGGCCACCATTCTACACAGCCTTCTCTGCTCTGATCCTCCATTTTGTCGAGAAATACCCGTTCAGATCCTCGATCGTCTTATCCAAATGAGCCAACTTCGTCAGCTTCACCGATTTACTCAAGTACTGAACAAGTTTGGAAGTAACATAATCTTTTCTAATGGTTTAAGGGACCCTTGGTGTAGAGGAAGGTAATAAAATTTTCTTGCAATTTTTATCTCAGGGCTTAATGGATTTGGGTTTTACCCATTGCCACCCCTACTGGAGATATAGGAAACAGAAGCCCTGCCAGTACCAGGAGCTTTTTCACCATTTTGCTTAGCTTCCCGACCCTCTTTTGCAACTTCTGTCAGTAAAGGAATGGGATCAGAAGCTCTATCTTGTTTAACTAGCTCGTCAGTTTGTAATTCATCTTTCTTGTAGCTAGAAATTTCAATCTGTCTTGTAGCTAGAAATTTCATCTTTCTTGTAGCTAGAAATTTCAATCTGTCTTGTAGCTAGAAATTTCATTTTTCTTGTAGCTAGAAATTTCGTCTTTCTTGTAGCTACAAATTTCATCTTTCCTATAGCCCAGATATTTCATCCTCCCCCATATTCAGACATTTCATCTTTCCCATAGCCAGACATTTCATCTTTCCCATATCAGACATTTCATCTTTCCCATATCAGACATTTCATCTCTCCCATATATAGCCAGAAGAATGCAAAGGCTTTATGATCACAATAAGTGGTAATTTTTCAGCATTCAATTTCCAAGTCTTGCCACTCAAAACGTCAGAGTGAAATTTAAGATCTCGACTGTGATTACTCTTCAGAAGTCCCTTAAATTGCATGCTATCAAGTATGTCTTTCAATGCCTTAATTTCTCCATGGATCACGATTGGGTGTGTAGCAAGTGCACTAGGTTAGCAAGTAATATAAACTCAAGAGTCCAGATATCGATCCCACAGGAACCTTAATGAGAAATTCAGTTTAAGCAAAGATCTTTCTATTGATTGAGGTGAAGAAATTTTTGGTTTTGAGAACTGGAAAAGAAAATAGAATTATACTACTGGAAAACCTTATAGAGATGAGATGTTGGGGAAAAGTGTCAATCCCTCCTAGTTGCTAACATGCAAAGTTCTGATTTTATAGCTCAAATACCCTTACCTTGACTTAGCTTTTGAAAACCTGGTTACCCATATACAAGAAATAACTTTCACCTATTCCTTGAACTCCATCACAATCCGGAAACATTCAAATCCTAGGTGCATAAATATAAAAGCTTAAAGATTAACTCTCTCTTATTTAGAACAAGAGTTATAGAAGTCAAATCACTTTTCAACTAGTCTCCATCACAATCCAGAACGATCTTGTTAGAAAAACAAGTTGTTTTAGAAATTAAATAGGAATCAAATAACTAACCCGACTCTCTACTGAAATTTAACTTTTCTATTCAAACTTTATTAAATTCTAGAATTGATTTCAGATCAGAAATAAGCAATGAACTCAGTTTCTAAAACAAAAGCCAGGTATTTTATTGTTATAATTTCAGAATTTAAACAAGTCACAACTAGGAGTTCATGACTTCCCCAACAAAGAGAGACTACTCCATAATAATAGAATAAACACACAAAGAGTATTCAATTACAACCATGAAAATAAGAAGAAAACAAGTACAGAAAACCCCCTTTTGGGAAGTGCCTCAGCTTCAACTCCTTGACTGAAATCTCTTCCTTCTCTCCAAAGTACCAAGAGGTCGTGTAAGACTTCCTCTGGACTTTCTCTCCACTCCAAACTAACTAAAAAAACTAAAAATTAAACTAAAAACTGAATTTAGAACTAAAAACTGGATCTAAAACTCCCCTCCTGCTCTCTGCCTCGGACCTCTATTTATAGTTGGGCTTCTGTCCAAAACTTATAATTTTGTCTATGTCCAGGGGTTGAAATCTTGCTTTCCTGACCTCCGAATTTATTGAAATTACTTACGAACCTTCATTACATAGTCCTTGACTTGTGTACGAAATTTGAAGTCATTCTGAGTTAGGAAACTTGAGATATCACCTTGAGAAGTTGAACTGCTTCTGCTGCCAATTCCAGCACTGGGTCCACCACTTTAAAAGTATAAAACTCTGAGAACCCGACTTGGATTGACCTCAATTTCTGTGATATGATCCTCAATGTCCTCAGGAAGCTTCAGTCCAAATTTGGGTTCAATTGGGAATAGAGAACTCTAGCTTTGCTTCTCTTAAAACTCGGATTTTCTCTTGTTTTCTGGCATCAGTTTCCTTCTTTGTGTGGAACTTCTCTTCTTGGTCATTCAATGCACCTATACTCGAGCCAATTTCCTTAAAATCATTGTGGATACCTTCCTTAGGCAATTAGGTCTTCTTCTCCCATGTTTGGGCTTGATTGGTAATCAGAATCCTGAGATTTCCGTAATTCACGTTGCTGAGTCAGCGGCGCGGTAGCGCCACATTTTCTTCTGATTTTGGCGCGGTCCGCCACTGGAGTAGAGTTCTTTCCAAGTTTGGAAACGACCTTCGAAATCGTGCTAAGGAGAGCTCTTGGCGCGGCAGTGCCAAATGTAGCTGTAGAAGTGGCGCGGCAGTGCCACTCCTTAGTCTTTTTCTCTGATCCCAGAACGGCAACTCCTCTTCTGTATTTGGCATCTCTTTGGCGCGTCCATGTGGTCACAGAGTGAGGTAGCGCCCTCAGAAGGCGCGGTCGCGCCATTCCACATTCCCGAATTATCTTCTATGAAGCTTTACTAGCCGTTGGGATTTTCCTTCATTTATTTGAATTTTTGTCCTTTTTTTTGGCGCGGTAGTGCCAGAATCGGCGCGGTCACGCTGTTCCCTTTTTTGGCACTTTTTGCCCTTTTCTGCTTCAATTTCTCTCTGAATCCATATTTTCTTCTTCTACCAGGTACCTGAGACACAAAACATGAATTTGAGTCATATATGTCACTTTCATGCTAATAACTAACTTAAAATGGGAATTTATGATAATTAATTCATGCATAAAATAATGTCTTTTAGACACTCATCACAACCCCAAACTTAAACCTTTGCTCGTCCTCGAGCAAGACTCACCTCGAGCAAGACTCTGAAATAAATACCAAATTGATCTGTAAAGACTAAGAAAAATTCAGTGATTTTCCCTTTTAAAGTTTTCAAGATAGATGATTCACTTCTTTCCTAATGATGGTTCTTCTTGCCTCGTCAAAGCAGATTTTGAATTTTCTTCAAATTTTTCAAAGATGTACATTCTCATACAAGTGAGAAGTCTCAATTCAACTCCTTAGGCCAACCCTCAGTCCACTCTCCACTAACCTGAACGAATTCACAATTCTGATCAATAGGTCTTTATAGGTTGTAATGAGGCAGGGGTAATGGGTATGATGAAGATTTTTGGTTATTTCTTTTGGGTTTTATTCTCCTGCTCATATCCATATTCCATTTTTCTCTAGCATGAATCGGATTTGTGACTTTTCCTCCAAGCTCTTCCAGCCCAAACTTATTCTTTTGCATTGATCCCTCATATTTTTCTTTTCCCCTTTTTTTTTCTTTTCCATGTATATTTTTCTTTGGGTTTTGTCCAGAGTCTTGCTTACCTCGTCGGTTGACTCAGAGTCCCTAAGCTTGCTGAGGCCTGAGACCCGGTGCACACACGAGGTGGCCTTTCCCTTAACTAACCCACAACCTTTTCTCTGCATTTCTTTGGCTTTGTCTGGAGTCCAGCTTACCTTGCCGGTTGACTCAGAGACTCTAAGCTTGCTGAGGCCCGAGTCCCGGTGCACACACAAGGTGGCCTTTCTCCTACTCAGCCCAGAATTTTCTTTTTTTTCCTCTCTTGCTCCTTCCCCTTTACAAAGAAATATTTCTATACCCTTCATCCATCCCTCCTTATAACTTCAAAATTCTGATCCATGCTCATTCAAACAGAACACTTCAATAATTTAGAGAATCATGGGTAAGTAAGAGACAAGTTTATTGATCACTAAGGCTGGCTCATGTAGCATGGGACATTAAAACAAAACATGGATCTTTTCGGCTTAAAAAGTTTGACAAAAGGTGATGCAACTTGTGCATTGAAATGGGTGGCTTTGAAAAAGGCTCAAACGATTTTTAAACAGGTGTTTAAATCACCTCAAAATTTTGAAAACCTTTCTCTGTTTCGCCTCAAGTTTTCCTCAGGTTGGTTCTAGTGATTGAAATCAACTTGCTCACTTGTACTTTGTTTTCAAAAACTATTCTTGAAGAAAAATTCTCATCCAATTAAGACTAATCATCTGAACTACAATATTTTTCCAGAAAGTGAATCATGCTATCCATTTGATCAGGGTTTTTCACTGGTATTTTTCAAAATCTCTATTTGATTTTTCTGGTGAATTTTTGAAAAAAAATAGAGTTTTTGAGTCCATTGAGCATGCAGGAAGGAATCATTAAGAGTATCCCACCCCAAACTTGAAAACCTACTTTGTCCTCAAAGAACAATAAACATAGGAATGAAAGAGATACTTCCCTGACAGTCTGGTTTGTTGAGGTTGGATGGCACTCCCTTGGTGTTTCTTGAATTCTGCTTTCTTAGGTTAGTACCAAACACTTGCATGATTTTAAGCAATTGAAAATAAAAAATAGACTTGAAGTGTATCTCAGGCATAAAATAGATCTTCAGAAGAACACCTGAAGTGGAATTGTTGCTTCCTTACCTCTGTAATGGCCGTACCACATCAAAATAGTGGCGCGGTCGCGCCAGATTTTGGCACAGATGCGCCGTGTAAGTCTTTGAGTTCTCCTGATCAGAAATAAATTTTGCATTCTTTTCGGCTTGGACAAGTTAGTATCAATTACAGGCAGGTGTAGAGTCATTTTTCACACTTATTCATTGGAAGAATTATGAAAATCATGCTTTGAGACAAATCATTGAGAGTAAAAATTAAAATTTCATTAATATGAATGGAGATTGAGTACAAATCAATGAAATTGCATTAAATAACACTCCCAGACAATAGCACACACAAAGCAATTTCACACACAAATCTACAAGGAAAAGTTCAAAAGATATAGCAAGAGCTGAAAATTTCTTCACTTCTTCTTCCTCATCATCTTCTTCTTCCATTTTCCAGTTTTGAGTTTTTTAATTTTTTTGTGGTTTTCTATTTTTTGAAAGCTGTAAATTTTTAATCTAACCCTATTCCTATCCTAGGTCTATTCAAATAGTGAAAATAAATCAAAATCATAACCTAAAAATTTAAAAAAATAGTATTCAAATCAATTCATACAAAAAATCCTAAAAAATTAAATCAACTCAAAAACTCTTACTCCTATTCCTAAACTACTAATCTAGGTGATCTGATCCACCAGGATCGAATGGAAACTGGAACCATCCATGCCTAAGGATATTTTTTGCTTTGGAATGTGTTGCATGGTGATTCAAATTTTTGAGTAAAGAGCTGATCACTCTTTCTCTTTTTTGGTTGGCTTTTAACTTGTTTTTCTCAATTATTTTTAGCCAACTTTTCTTCACACTGCCCAGACCTAATAAAATTTTAATTTCAACTTTTGTGGGAGGTTTATAGGGCTGAATAATGAAGAAATCAATATCGAATGAGAGGAAAGAATGTTCATTAACCTTTATGTCGTCTATCCTAACCTCTTTATGCTGTTCATGGGATTTTTCTTCTTTTTCTACCCCATCCCCTTCTTTCTCTTTTACATCTTCTTCCTTTTCCCTCATGATCTTTTCATCCTCTCCCTCTTGAAGTTTCTGAAATTCATAACTCTCAACTCTCTCCATTGTATTTTCCTCTACGTGTTCTGCAGTAACACAAATTAAAACAAGAAGTGCTAGCTGTATTCATCCATTCAGAATTGCTAGGTAAAGTACCTTGGTTCCTACCTGATATGGCATTTGCTAGCTGTCCCATTTGTGTTTCCAGATTTCGGATTGATGCCACTTGATTCTTTAGGGATGCCTCTTGAATCTTTAGGGATGCTTCTTGAGCTTGAAACCTGGAATTAGTCAAAGCATCTCTTTTCTCTTGATTTGCTAGAAACTTTGAAAACATGTCCTCAAGGCTGGGTTTTTGTTCTGATTCTTGTGCTGCTCTTTGGAAACCAAGTGGTGATCTTGTTTGAGCATTGGGTTGTTGAGTTCTGGGTTGCTGGTTGTTGTTGTTTGACCATGAAAATTTTGGGTGACTACTCCAACCAGGATTGTAAGTATTGCTGTATGGATCATTAGACCTGCGAAAATTTGAAACATAATTAGCCTGGTCTAAAGAATTTACAGCTTGCACATTACCTGCTTGGCATTCATGGTTGGGATGTCCTCCTCCACATATGTCACAAATCTGAGCAACCAAAGAGGGGGTGTGCAATTTTGACAATTGTTTGGTTAGTGACTCGACTTGTGCCTGCAATGCTAATACATGATCAACATTATGTATGCCAGCAACTCTCCCTCTTGCACTTCTTTCCAACCTAGACAAGTCTTCTTGAGGCTGAAGGGGAGATGAATGATGATAATAATCATGATACATAGGAGGATTCTCATACTTGACATGGATGGTTGCCCATGTGGCCAATTGACCTGCCAATTATTCTCAAAATACTGATTTTCATATTGCCTAGAGAAATAATCATCATGCTCTCTTCTATAGAAATCATTAGGTTCATTATCAACAAAAGAACATGATATATCAGAATCATACCTCCATGGATCATAATTAGAAGATGATATTGTTGGGGAATTTCCCAAATTGAGTTAGGATAGGGAGGTACCTCATTTTGCACGTCTTCCCACCTCTCATCTGTGTGCTTGAAGTTAGACCATTCCATTAAAGCTCACAAGCCACAGATCATAGTTACCTGAGTACTCTTTTCGGTTCTGGATCGATTTCAGCAAGTGGCTCACCACTCACCACTAATTCTGGTTTCATGCACTGATCCGAATTAACCTGAAAAGATAGAATAAAAATAATTTAATCTCAATAAATAAATTAAAATTTACTTAAACTTACTCACAATTCAATGGTCCCCGACAACGGCGCCAAAAACTTGTTGGGTGTCTAGCAAGTGCACTAGGTCAGCAAGTAATATAGACTCAAGAGTCCAGATATCGATCCCATAGGGACCTTGATGAGAAATTCAGTTTAAGCAAAGATCTTTCTATTGATTGAGGTGAAGAAATTTTTGGTTTTGAGAACTGGAAAAGAAAACAAAAATATACCACTGGAAAACCTTATAGAGATGAGATGTTGGGGAAAAGTGTCAATCCCTCCTAGTTGCTAACATGCAAAGTTCTGATTTTATAGCTCAAATACCCTTACCTTGACTTAGCTTTAGAAAACTTGGTTACCCATATACAAGAAATAACTTTCACCTATTCTTTGAACTCCATCACAATCCAGAAACATTCAAATCCTAAGTGCATAAATATAAAAGCTTAAAGATTAACTCTCTCTTATTCAGAACAAGAGTTATAGAAGTCACATCACTTTTCAACTACTCTCCATCACAATCTGGAACGATCTAGTTAGAAAAACAAGTTATTTTAGAAAACAGGAATCAAATAACCTGACTCTCTACTGAAATTTAACTTCTCTATTCGAACCTCATTAAATTCCAGAATTGAGTTCAGATCAGAAATAAGCAATGAACTCAGTTTATAAAACAAAAGCCAGGTATTTTATTGCTATAATTTTAGAATTTAAACAAGTCACAACTAGGAGTTCATGACTTCCCCAACAAAGAGAGACTACTCCATAATAATAGAATAAACACATAAAGAGGATTCAATTACAGACATGAAAATAAGAAGAAAATAAGTACAGAAAACCCCCTTTTGGGAACTGCCTCAGCTTCAACTCCTTCTTGACTGAAATATCTTCCTTCTCTCCAAAGTACCAACAGGTCGTGTAAGACTTCCTCTGGACTTTCTCCTCTCCAAACTAACTAAAGAAACTAAAAGTTAAACTAAAAACTGAATTTAGAACTAAAAACTGGATCTAAAACTCCCCTCCTGCTCTCTGCCTTGGACCTCTATTTATAGCTGGGCTTCTGTCCAGAACTAGTAATTTAGTCTCTGTCCAGGGGTTTAAATCTTGCTTTCCTGACCTCCAAATTTCTTGAAATTACTCACGTACCTTCTTTACATAGTCATTGACTTGTGTACGAAATTTGAAGTCATTCTGAGTTAGGAAACTTGAGATATGAGCTTGAGAAGTTGAACTGCTTCTGCTGCCAATTTCAGCACTGGGTCCACCACTTTAAAAGTATAAAACTCCGAGAACCCGAATTGGATTGACCTGAATTTCCGTGATATGATCCTCAATATCCTCAGGAAGCTTCAGTCCAAATTTGGGTTCAATTGGGAATAGGGAACTCCAGCTTTGCTTCTCTTAAAACTCGGATTTTCTCTTCTTTTCTGGCAGCAGTTTCCTTCTTTGTGTGGAACTTCTCTTCTTGTTCATTCAATGCTCCTAGACTCGAGCCAATTTCCTTAAAATCTTCGTGGATACCTTCCTTAGGAAATTCGGACTTCTTCTCCCAAATTTGGGCTTGATTGGTAGTCAAAATCCCAAAATTTTTGTAATTCACGTTGCTAAGTCAGCCGCGCGGTCGCGCCACATTTTCTTCTGATTTTGGCGCGGTCGTGACACTGGAGTAGATTTCTTTCCAAGTCTGGAAACGGCCTTCCAAATCGAGCTGAGTAAGGAGAGCTCTTGGCGTGGCAGCGCTAAATGTAGCTGTAGAAGTGGCGCAACAGCGCCACTCCTTAGTCTTTTTCTCTGGTCCCAGAACGACAACTCCACTTCTGTATTTGGCATCTCTTTGGCACGTCCATGTGGTCATAGAGTGAGGTAGCCCCAGTTTCTTGGCGCGGTCACGCCATTTCACATTCCCGAATTGTCTTCTATGAAGCTTTACTAGCCGTTGGGAATTTCCTTCATTTATTTGAATTTTCGTCCATTTTTCTGGCGCGGTCGCGCCAGAATTTGCGCGGTCGCACCGTTCCCTTTTTTGGCTCTTTTTGCCCTTTTCTGCTTCAATTTCTCTCTAAATCCATATTTTCTTCTTCTACCAGGTACCTGAGACACAAAACATGAATTTGAGTCATACATGTTACTTTCATGCTAATAACTAACTCAAAATGGAAATTTATGTTCATGAATTCATGCATAAAACAGTGTCTTTTAGAAACTCATCAATCACCATTATCATCAACAATTTGTAGCTTCTTCACGTTAGGCATCTCAATATTAATAACTGGAGTCCACTGAGAACTTTTCTTAGTCCTGCGTTCGCTTCTCTTGGTTGCCGTTGCTTCTGAAGGGAGCGTTTCAAGTCCCATGAGTTTAGAAATCAAATTGGGTGAATTACCCTTAAGTTCTGTCACCAACCATCTGAGGGAGCTGAATATGATCTACATGAACTTGATCAATAAACATCTTTGGCGACTGGCAGACAGATTGGTTGTTTCTGAGTGGAGAAAGGCATCACTTTATCAAAAGGAGGAGATAGAGAAGATATCAAATTCAGCTTGGACAGGCTGTGTCTGATCATATTCTTGAGCTCCTCCCGACGGTTTCCTAAAAACCTATCAATTGAAATACGTGGATCATCAGACCTTTGCCTGTAACAATAATTCCTGAATACATCCTCTCTGAAAGAACATTCTTCAGAGACCTGCAAATTCGGCCTGAAAAGACTCTCTCTTATGACGTTTTTTAGGTCCAGAACGGAATTTTTCGACCATGGGCTGAAGTCCTCGGATTCTCCATTTTCTTCCCATACCTACCATGTCTACGGAAACCTACACTTTCAATGATGGTATCTTTGCCAGTGTCGGCCTCAAACTTGGCTCTGGAATTTTTCTTCAAAGCAGCCATGAAATTCGAAGAGATAAAGCATCCCTCTGCAAGTATGTCGCAATACTCTTGAGACAGGGTTGTCCGTATTGGATTTCCTATACGTATCGAATAGCTCAAAATCAGACACGTATTGGGCATATAGAGTATATGTATTAGGCGTATTAAGTATACATATAGGGCACATTAAGGATACATATCGGGTATAGCGGCTGTGTTATGCAAAATCAAAGATTACAGGCCGACGGATAAAAAAAATTCAAAAATTATGATTTTTTTATTTATATTTTTAGCTTTACTAACTATTTCACCGAAAATCTGCCGGTCCGCGAAGAGGCGCGACCGAGAAGATAAATCGATAACTTTAGAATAATTTGTGTTACAGGTTGTGGTGTAAATATCAGAAATTGTGAGTACAATCTCCTATGCTTCCTCTGATTCAATCTCCGTGTGAATTTGGTGAAGTCGAAGCTTTTGCGAACGAACGAATGTCGAACTTAAGTTGCAGGAACCAGTGTGCACGAACTGTTGTGGCTTTGGTCGGTTGGACGGAGGTATTTGTGCTCCGTGTGTATCGACTTATGACGCTGTCGGCGATCGTGTAGAGTTGCTTCGGTTGAACTGTCGGAACGACGAACGATGAAACGCTTAGCTTCGTTGGCTCGAAAGAACCTCTATAAGTGTATGAGCTTCTCCTCTAGGAAGGGATTTGAGTCCTTCGGCTTAGAGAGGGAGTCCTTTACTTGTCGAAATTTGAGAATCGATTTCTTCACCCTGAGACTGGGAACTTCCGGCTATTTGTAGCTGGTCTGTATGGTCGTTGAGAGGAGTTGCCTTGGAATGGGGATCGTGATCCTCATTCTGCTGTAATGTTGAGGAAGACGAGGGAGAGAGAGAGACCAGGATCGTGGCCCTCTTTTCGCTCCTTCGGTTGAAGACTGAGTGGTGGGCTGACGATGCATGCTGACGAGCGCTAACTCGACGATTCTTTGCTGACGAGGTGCCGACTGTGCTGGTGACGTGGCAATGCAGCTGGACTTCTTAGTGGGTTGCCGTGACGAACCTTGATGACGATTAAAGCCTACCCATGGTCGTTGTTTGATGGACCGATGGATTGTTGGGCTTATCAAATTTGGGCCACACACATTTTGATGCGTACAGATTGCCCCCTTCGATACTTGATCTTTCAGGAGGAACGAGCTAGTGTCGAACTTTGAAGAACACAAATTAGTTCAGGAGGAACGAGCTGACTCGACGATTTTTTTTTTTTGATGATCCTCTTACTCTTTTAGGACCGCTCGTATACTGTTCATTCGTCCTCTTACTCTTTTAGGACGATGTATATATTTCGTATACTCTAAATTTTTTATTTTTTTTTTTGCGTTCTGAAGTACGGCATGGAACGAATGTTCCTGAGCAGAGGGAGGTACTCAGGTGGCAACGAATGTTGTAGATGGCGACTTACTTGCTTGTCTCCTTCGGGTGTATGTCGTCGGAGGATTTCAGCGACGATATTTGGTATCTTGAAGGAGATGCTGGAGAAGAGCTTCGGTGACCTTCGTCGGCTGGTTGCTTCCCGTTTGGAGAAGGACTGTTGTGGAACGAGTCTTTGCAGTGTTTTATGTCGCTCTGGTCCGACTGTGTCGTAGCCGTCGTCCGGGGATGGTGCTTGAACGGCTCGGAGAGTCTTTTTCTTACTGGACATAGGCGAGGCTGCTGCCGGTCCTGGTTATGCGGTCTGAGGCAGCATGAACTGGGCGCCGTGATTTTGAGGGTTCCTTTCGGTTCGCTAAAACCCTAACTTTTAAACTCACTTTCTCGTAGCTTTTAGTTCGGATTGCACGAATCCGGATGCGCTTGTCACCACGATCTCTTTTGTTCCCGTAGCCGAGCCTTTCTCTACATAAGCCAAGTCGGTTATGCGGGGTGGGGCCCACCAGGGCTTGGTAACGATCCCGGGGTTGTCGCCTGATCGGGTCCCCATGTAGAGTTTCATGATAAGAGAAATTCCGTACGGGGAAGATCGAATCCCTTTTAAAAAGGGACTGTCGCCTTCTCCCAAATTCGAAGGAAACTCTTCGAATTCTTCGATATATAAAGTACCTTGAGCCTTGGGTATTTCACCGTACGAACCTAATAGCAACCTTCTTGAGTTTTTCGTCCCTGCTGCGTTCTCCATCTGAAGTGTCACGTCCTTCGGTTGTGTGTGTCTACGACCGACTCTTGGAGATTTTGTTCGCGTTTCTGGTTCTAGGAGAGTACTTGTTGAAGAGTCTTTCCTTTCAGTGAATCTCTACTTTCGTCTCCTCTCACGTTGGACGCCTCATCCGCATCAAATTTAAAAGGTACCTTCGAGATTCTCTTTTTCTTTCTCCCTCTCCGGCGACCTCGTTTAGATTTTGAGTCAGCCGGGGTCCCGCTCTCTTTTCTTTTCTTCTTTGTCCCTTCCTTTATCCTTCTTCTTTTTCTCTCCTCTCCTTTTCGACTCCTTCTTTCTTATTTTGTCGCGACAACTTCTTTTTGTCGCGATCTTGATATTTCGCTCTCTCGTTGTTTTAGAGCTTTTTATCGTTTTTTTTTTTTTTCGCGGCGGCTTCTTTTTTGTTGCTGCTCTCTCTTTTTTTTTTTTGAGTTTTTTCGATCATTACCTTGTTTTCCTTGTTACATTTGGGGGTCGCCGAAGTCTGTCATCTTGTTGGTGCAGATGACTGGTTTTCTTCCGCAAGATTTTCGGTTGGGGAATGTGCCCGACTTAGTTGCTGTTTGCTGGTTCTTCCTTTTCTGATGGTTTTACTCCGGGGACACCGGTTGGGTCGCCGAGGTGACGATCTGTCTTCCCCTCTTTTTTTGCTGAGAGCACGTCGGTCGTTCCTCTGCCGGTTGTCGAACGTTGTCGTCGTTTCGACTTCGACCAGCTCAGTTATCGTGGAGGAGCCTCTGTTCCGTTCGCCTTCTTCGAAAGTTTCTTTTCGACCTGACTGGCCGAATTGTCAGACGTCTCGTCTCAGTCTATCATCGGTGGTTTGGCCGTCAGGTTTTGACTTCCGCGGCTTGCCATGATGTCTGTGGCATGAGTTGGTATGGCTACCTCGTTTTCTGGTGATGGCATGGCTTCTTCGGAACTTCATTTTTTTTTTTTTTTTTAGCGACGACTTCTTTTTGTCGCAGTCTTTTCGTGACGGCTTCTTTTTGTCACAACCCTTTTTTTTTTGTTCAGGGAAGAGTCGCTTACCTGACCTCGCCTGAGTGTGTCGGACTAGATTGTCCAGCGCGGTTATCTCTTTTTGTTTTGGCCGCGCTATGGCTTTGGCTCTTGTCCGGCTCAGTTGTCGGGCGTCGTCTTCCGTGGCATCCATCTCCCGTCCGATTTTGACATCCGACACAGGGACTTGCGACGCGAGTGTTCGGTGATAGTCCTGGGCGCTGGATTCTTGGTCCCGTGATGCTCTGGTTTGTGGTTGAGCATTGGGAATCCAGCGTTGTCACCTCTGGTTTGTTGGCCGCGGGGTACTGGTTTCTATCGCCATTCGTCTCAAGGCTGTATTTGTGTTAGCCGTAGAGAGAAATTTTTTCTTCGCGGTTTTGCTTTTCTTTTACCGCTGTTCACATCCCCTTTTTTTTTTACGATCATTGTTTTTTTTTTTTTTGATCGCGATGTGAATACACTAACTTCTTGTTCGTTTTTTTTTTAAGATAGCTTGTGTACCTGATTTTTATTGAACTGACGATTCCCATGTTTCCGTCGCTTTGCAGATGTCTTTCCCATCGCTAACCGTTACCTTCCTCGAGCTCGTTCTCACCAACGTCCGGGTGCCGGTGAGAGACGTTCTCCGAGAATGCGTGCATATCAGAAATACGCAAGGAGACAGGGAAATTTTGCTGTTTGTGAGTTTGCCTTCGGCCCTCGGGGGACGTGACGTACGAGTCCCTTTAACTGGGACGGCTTGCGAGCTCTGGAGCTGTCCGGTTGTGAACGAGGATGACCAAATTTGTTTCCTCCCCGGCGTCGGCGAGACTTCGGCGCCTCCGCACGAAGTTCAGGGTGCTATTTTGATGAGCCCAATGCACGACACATTGGTGAGGTTTACTCCTCCCGCACTCTCCATCGGTAGCAGCAGCTTCGCCCTTGGGAAGCGAAGCATGGAAATCGTAAGCCAGCGATCACGCACCTTATTACCGAAAGTGGGCGGACGCCGCCCCGCGCGTGCTCGGGAGCTTTGGCAGCGGTAGACTTGTTGTGCGCGCGTGCAGGCCTCCATGTTCCGTTATAGCTGCTGCTGCAACGCCGTTACGGCCTTTACCGAGGTCTAGTGTCCCGCCACCAATTCCATTTTTACCCGGGAGGGGAGTCGATCTCTTTGTGGGATCTCCATCGCCTCGGTGGACTTCCGTCTCGGAGGTATTTTTGACGAATCCTTCCCTTACGCCGATGACTTCTCTCCCGGTCATCATCTTCCTCTGCCCGAAAGCCTCAGATATTTGATCTCGGCTTACTTCCGTCTTTCTGCGCCTGCTGAGACGGAGAGAGCTGCTGGAGTCCCGATGTCCGATTGGACGTCTTTTTGGTTCCGCCCGGGACGGGACTCTCGGCCCGTGGAAGACGCTTGGGCCGATCGTATGAGGACTTCGAGCTCGAGGAGCCGCAACAGGTCGGAACGGTTGAACCGACCTTTGAAGGAGCTCGGCGTTCCGGACACGCTCGCCGACGAGGTTTATTTGGCCGCTTTCTTCTCTATGTGGCTCTGCCTCTGTATCCTCCCCGCGCCAGGGGGTATGTTGAGGTACACAATTTTGAAGATGGCGTGTTTTTTGGTGAGCGGCTATAAGTAACTTGGCCGCCGCGGCTTTGGCAGGTCTTTATCAAGGCCTGAACAGTTCTAATTGGGGGAAGGTCCCCTGGCCCTTCGTTTACTCCTGGCTTGCACATTACTTCGGCGTCCACACGGCAGACTTGTCGGAAGGTGACCGGCCGTTGATGATGGTTTATCGCAACCCCGACAATGGCCGTGCCTATACACAGAGGGAAGCTCGTGCTCTGTTCTGGCGGAGTGGAGTGCGGTGTTGGTACGGGCCGCAAGCACTCCCTTCAGGTCCTATTGTCGACAGGCCGGGCCACCTAGCCTCGCGGATTGAGGCGGACTACTTCCGGTGTGTGCGAGCGAGCCGTCTCGTATTGCGGCAACGTGACTTCCTGATTGTGGAGCCATATAGTCCGCACCGGTTTGCCCGTCAGTTTGGCTTCTGCCAGGACTTACCGGGTGCTCTGATCGGCGATCAGAGGAGGGCGCCGACGGTTGAGTCGTTGGTGGAGATTTGGCAGAGGGAGAATGCCTTCCCTCTCGGGATGGTTGATGTGCCATCTTTCGCCAGTCCAGATGCCGATCCAGGAGTGACGGCTTTATATCGGGAATCATGGCTCGAGGCCGTGGTTCCCCTTTTTGAGGTAAAGACACTTACTTGTATTTGTCCGCCTTTTGTTTCCATGAGCCTTTTGATTGTACTTACTCTTTCCTTCTCCTTGCGTTTCTCAGAGAGAATGGGAGAGTTTTACTGGAGAGCGGGCGCCGCGGAAGAAGGCCGCGCCGAAGAGGGGCTCGCGAAGAAGAAGACGCCGGCCTCTAAACCTCTCCAAAAGGTTACTCAGGCTCTGACGACCGTCGAGCCAGAGGGAGGGGTCGTTATCAGAGTAGCCGCTCCTGCCCCGCCTGCCGAACCGGTTGTTCGGTCGAACTCGTTGTCTCCACCGCTCGCGAGCAACGCCTACGGATAAAGGAAAGGGGGTCGTCGACCCGATAATAGCGCACCCCGCAGTTCCGCCGCCGGCAGTTTCGCCGAGGAAGGGTGTGCCGAAGAGGAGGAGGACAGAGGTTCCGAGGGTGGTCTTCGACCCGCCTTTGTTCAAGAAGAGGTCAAGGAGTAAGCATCATCGGACTTCTTCTTCTTCTCGTGACATGCCTTCTTCGACGGTTTCCGCTCTGGAGTCCCGAGAAGTTATCGTGAGGGCATGTCCGATAGAGAGGCTGGAGGCGCCACCTGCCGGGGAAGTTGCCACGCGGCCGGAGGCAATGCCGGTTGTGTCTTCTCTGGTGCGACCTGGGGTAGAGACGGAGCCTTCGGCAGATGCACTCACGCTGGTCCCTTATTCTCGTGCCAGCCAACTTGAAGTTTGCTCGGAGGGTTCGCGCTCTCCTGTTGTCTCAGGGGGGCATTACCGAGAAGGGAGGGACCAAGAGGGGATGTTCACCGATGCTGCCACCGACGGGTTGGAGATGGGTAGGGTTGACTGCCTTATGACCATGTCTAGTGACGAGGGCGTAACGTCGTCTTCTCCTTCAGGCGGGGAAGGTGGGGTCGGTTTTCGGACCCCTGTTCCGAACTTAAGTCATCGCTTCCTCCCTGCTCCTGAGGAGAGGCCACGCACCGAAGGGAGGCTGGATGGCCAAGCAGCCGGTCCAGTCGTTGGGGAAGAGTGTCCAGAGCCCATCCACCGGTCTGCCAGCGAGAATTCTTTCTCTTCTCGGTTGACTGCGGTAGGTTTTTCTTACTCTCTGTTTCTTCCTCCTATTTTTCTTTTCTTAACCCCTTTGTTCGTATGGCAATTTCGCAGTCTTCCACGATTTCTCTCTCGGCGACCTCGCGAGGATGGGTCCAGCAATCTGTGATAGGCCTGTGGACTCGGTTCGTCCAAACAGCCTTGGCTCCTGCAGAGGACCCCTGCTCCCCGGAAGTGGTGATTGATGCCCGCGGCCTTTTAGAGCATTTACGTTTGGCGGGTGTCGAGATTTCTATCTTGGAGCAGTGGGTGGAGGATTTCGCGAGAGAGGTTGAACATCTCCAGCAGTTGCGTTGCTTTGTTGCTAGTAAGCTCCCCTGGGCCGAGCACCAGGCTCTCGACGCCGAAGTGTCACGGTCGGTCCGACGAGTGCATTGCCGGCGCAATGCGATGGTTAAGTTGGTCAGTTGGTGCCGGTCCGAGTACAAAACCGTGAAGGCTGAGAGGGAAGCCGTTAGCGAACAACTGGCTAGGCTGGATACTCAACTCGACTCCCTTCGGGCGGACATTGGTATCGCTCAGTCTGAGCTTCAGGCGTTTGATGTTGAAACCTCTGTGTTGGAGCGGCAACTCGAGGATGTCCATGCACAGCCTGTGCTGAGTGAGAGCGAGGCTCGTGAGCTCGAGGATACGCGGGCAGAGGTGCTTCGGTGGCGGCAGCGAGTGATCGACTTTGAACTCAACCTGTAGCTTCCCCTCTTTCGACCCCTTGGACTTGATGTGATGTAACCCCATTTTTTTTTTTTTATTCTCTCTTTCTTTTTTTTTGAGGTCTCGGATTTTATTTTTTTTGCAAGACCTTGGGTGTAAAGAATTTTTTTTTTTTTTTTGACTTGAATGAGATGAATTTTTTTCTGCTACCCTTCTCACGGATAAAATCGTTTGAGAAATTTACCGTTTGTGATAGGTAGCTCCGACCCGTTAGCGGTGACGAGTTTGTATGCGCCATTGGTGTAAGCTTCTTGTACGACATAGGGGCGTTCCCATTTTGGTGCGAATTTGCCCTCGGTCTTGCTCGTAAAGAGCATTGGCCGTCAAACTGCTAGCACAAGGTCGCCTTTCTGGAATGACCTGAGGCGTACCTTTTTGTTGAAGGCTCTGGTCATGCGAGATTGGTAACACTCGAGTCACTGTTGCGCTTCGAGTCGCTGTTCATCGAGTGACTCAAGCTCTGCCAATCACAGCTGAGCGCATTCCTCCGTCGTCAACCCTTCTCTGACAGCTATGCGTAGGGAAGGGAGCTGCACTTCGAGAGGAAGCACTGCTTCGGGAAGCGTTCGAGCCGTGGTTCTGTATGCCCATAAGGCTTCGGGAAGCTTCTCATCCCAGCTCCTTTTGTGGGCGCCGACCGTTTTCTTCAGAATTTTGCAGAGTGTCTTCTTGAAAGCTTCTGCGAGTCCGTTGGCTGCCGGGTTGTAAGCCGACGACATCCGCTGTTGTATGCGAAATTTTTCGCAAAAGCGGTCCATGACTCTGTTTCTGAAGGGTGTGCCGTTGTCCGTCACGATATACCGCGGAACTCCATATCTATATATGAGTTGCGTTCGAATGAAATCGGCGACGGTGGTGGCTTTGACCTCTCGGTAGGCTGTGGCTTCAGCCCATTTGGAGAAGTAGTCAGTGGCAGCCAAGATGTACTGCCTGTCGGAGTCGGATTTGGGGGTGATGGGACCGATGATATCCATACCCCAAGCTTCGAAAGGCCAGGAAGCGACCATTGGGTGAAGCGGCACCGGTGGTTGGTGTATGTAGTCGGCGTGGAATTGGCACGGTTTGTAGGTTCGGGCCATTTCAATGGCGTCCCTGAGCATAGTTGGCCAGTAATAGCCAAGTCGTTTGACTTGCAGATGGAGCTTTGGGCCAGCTTGATGTGCTCCGCATATCCCACTGTGTATTTCTTTCAATACTTGTAATCCCTCTTGTTTTGAAAGGCAGCGAAGGAGCAGACCTTCGTATGACCTCCGGTATAGTACGTCGTTGATAAAAACGTACCTGGGAGCTGTTCGGCGAATTTGGACTCGCTCTCGCAGGTCGACTGGGAGCGTGTTGTGGCGAAGGAAGTTGATGATGGGTTCACGCCAATCTTCGGTTTGATTTTGGTTAGCCGAGATAGGGAGAGATTCTTCTATCTCCTCCGTTAGCTCTTCTTCTGTTTCTTCCTCGGCTGGTGGAGGGATGACCCATTGTTCGCACACGGGAACTCGGTTTGGCCGCTCATCCAAATGTGCTAAACTGGAAGCAATGCCGGCTAATGCGTCGGCTGGCCCATTCCCGGAGCGAGGGACGTAGTGGAGTGACACTTCCGGGATTTGGGCCAGAAGTTCACCGGCATATCTCCAGAGAGGTTTGAGCTCGGGTTTCTTTACTTCGAACTCTCCTGTCAATTGCTTGATGACCAAAACCGAGTCACCGTAGATGTTTAGCTGCGACAGTTGCATCTCGAGTGCTATACCGAGTCCGAGGAGGATGGCTTGATACTCTACTTCATTGTTCGAGCAAATCCGGGTGAGCACGAACGAATACGGCAGTAGATCCTTCTTTGGGGAGACGAAAAGGACTCCGGCGCCAGCTCCATTTCTCCGTGCGGTGCCATCAAAATACATTTCCCAAGGGGGAAGCACTTCGACCAGGAATATTTCTTCGTCTGGGAATTCCTCTGTTAACTCCCATTCGGCCGGCACAGGGTGGTCGGCCAAGAAATTGGCCAGAGCTTGGCCTTTGATAGCTCGTTGCGGCACGTAGTTGATTTCAAACTCAGAGAGGAGCAGCGCCCATTTTGCCAATCGACCAGAGAGGATTGGCTGCGACATAATGTACTTCAACAGATCCATTTCATGAAATGAGGTTCGTTGAATGCGCCGGGGAGGTAGTGCGAAGCTTTTGAACTGCGAAAATGAGAGCCAGACAGGTCTTCTCGATCGGTGTATAGTTGAGCTCGACACCCACCAGTGTTCGGCTGAGATAATACAGAGAACGTTCTTTGTTGTCCTCATCACATTGAGCCAAAAGAGCTCCCACCGACTTCTCCTCTGCTGTGATGTATAGCAGCAGTGGTTTGTCGACGATCGGAGCTACGAGCACCGGTGGCTTGGTGAGGTACGCCTTTATGTTGTTAAAGGCGTTCCGGCAAGCGTCGTCCCACTCGAATGGTGTACCCTTCTTTAGCAGACGACTGAAAGGCTGGCACCTCCCGGCGAGGTTCAAAATGAAGCAGCGGATGTACGCCAGGTGACCTTGGAAGCTTTTAAGCTCGGAGACGTTTCTGGGCTCCGGCATTTTCTGAATGGCGTCGATTTTTGACTGGTCGATTTCGATTCCTCTGTGATGGACGATGAACCCCAAGAATTTGCCTGAGGTGACGGCGAAAGCACACTTCAACGGGTTCATTTTGAGCTGAAACCGTCGTAGTCGCTCGAACACTGCCCGGAGGTCGAGAAGGTGGTCGGCTCTTTGCTTTGTTTTCACCACCAAATCGTCGACGTAGCATTCGACTCGCTTATGGAGGAAGTCGTCGAAGATGTTCTGCATCGCTCGCTGGTATGTTGCGCCGGCATTCTTGAGTCCGAACGGCATAACTTTGTAGCAGAAAATCCCTTTTGGAGTGTGAAATGCAGTGAGCTCCTCATCTTTTGGGTCCATCCGAATTTGATTGTAGCCGGAGGATCCGTCCATGAAAGATAGGGCTTCGTGACCTGTCGTCGCGTCGACCATAAGCTCGGTGATTGGCAGAGGGAAGTCGTCCTTCGGGCACGCCTTATTCAAGTCGCGAAAGTCGACGCAGACCCAAATTTGGCCAGTCTTCTTTTTGACTGGGACGATGTTTGCAATCCAAGACGGGTACTTCACCTCCCTGATGAAATTTGCCGCGATCAACTTGTAGACCTCCTTTTCGATTTCTGGCACAAGTTCGGGCCGGAACCGTCGTTGCGATTGCTTCACCGGTCGAACCGAGGGATGAACAGCCAATTTGTGAACTGCTACTCGCGGGTCGAGGCCGGGCATCTCTGTGTAGTTCCAGGCGAAGATGTCACGGAATTCATGAAGCAATGCCATGTATTCGACTTCTTCTTCGGCCGTCAATGAAGCACTGAGGAATGTCGGCCTCGGGTCTTCTGTCGTGCCCAAATCGACTTTCTTTAATTCGTCGACTGTCGACTGGCCTCCTTCTTCGAATTCAGCCGGAGCCTCCTTCAAGACGAATTCCTCATCTTCTTGTTCATCGTCTGTGACGGAGATGTGATTCACTGTGGCTGAGTCGTAGGCACGAGCTCAGGCAATGGCTGCCTTCAATGTATAGATGACGACTAGACCGCCGTCTTTCTTTGGTCGACGTCGATTGATGGCGGCTTTTGTGTAAATGATCACCGGCTTTGGAGTATTTTGTTTCTCGGTTGGGATTTGGCCAACTGAGACTTGATGCACATCTGCCGATGACTTTCTGATTATCTTGACCGGCTTTGCTTGGCCTGTATAGATTTTGATTGGTTTTGGCCTTTCGTAGCCGAGGCCCAAGCGACCTTGACTGATGCGATGCCCTTCGTTCTTCAATTTCTCCTGCTCTGGAGTGAAGACGGGTAAGGTCACAGGAGGCTTCTTGTGGATTTGATCCTTTGTGAGGTTGCCCCCGGCTCTTAACATCAGTCGGTAAGCATCTGGGTCGAAACCTTCGTTCGAGCGTGTGGCCCCGCAACCCCAAGTTCCTGCTGCATGCGCGCTCCCGCGCATCGCCCGAACAGCCGCCTCCGCGCCTCTTCGTCTTCTGCCCCGCGCGGCGCATACCTGCAAGCGTGTGTAGGGCGAAGCGCCGCAGCGCCCGTTGGCGTGTCTTGTACAAGACTGCAAGACGCACCGGTAGGCACCTCTTGCGCCTGTGGCCGCTAAGTCCTGGCGTGACCGCGCCATACTCCCGCGCCACTTCTGCTTGCTAGCCCCTTGCGCCACGCCCCCGCGCAGACTCCTTCTACACTTGCGCCCGCGCGTAAGCCCTGCATGCTTGTGGGCAATGTCTTGCCCGTGCCTGCACGCACCTGTGCCTGCACAATCATCCTCCTCTGAGTTTGGTCCTTCGACAGAGGGTATCTCCTTCTGTCCCGACGCCCATCCTCGCTAGCACCGGTAGTCCAGTGTCCCCTTCCTCGCTAGGCTCATTGTACCAACATGCCTTTAACTCGGCATGCATACCTGCAACCCCCTTGCAAGTAACTATGCTGTACACACATAGATTTAACCATGATATGCGTCCATATCCACTGGTTTACATATAACAAAAAGAAGCACCCCTTACACTCTGCCTCCCGTTTGGTGACTGGAAACGGGACTCAGCTTTTGTCCTCATTCTCTTCTCTGCTGCTCCTTTGTTTTTGCCTTTTTGCTCTCCTCTTCTCTGACTCGCTTCTCCGGTGCTTTGTCTCAATAGTGGTTGGGGAAAGAAACGCCACTGAGCTCGTTGTTTTCTCCTACCCACGTTAGTAGGAGGATTCTTGGGCCTATCAACAATTTAGGGGATCAAGATCTATTAGACTTGGAGTTTACCATTCGCCATTAGCCCTTCAGAGGGCTCAGATATTAGTGCAACGACTCAAATTAGTCTAAAGAACCGACCGGGAGGAGCATTTACACCCGGTCTCTCCCTTACCTCGACTACGAAATCAAGGACCGAGTTAGACGTTATTTTGCAGACGTCTACCAAGACATCAGAAGAAGTGACGGGCTGGCCGTAGCCTTGAAGGAGGTGCATGATTATCAAAATGTGCTAGAGGAAATCAAGAAGCTCCAGAGTATGAAAGACATGCCCCTCTTGGATACATTCACCGAGGAGGGATATGCGGTTTTCGTTCTGAAGTTGTCAACGGAATAATCGACAAAAGTTGTATCACCATCGGCAAGTGATGGTTCGTCGTGATTTTTTTTTTTAACGGCCATTTAATTCTATTACAAATTCCATGGTGTTAGTGATACGAATCCTTCTTAGTTCTCTTGTATAATCTTCCCAATATTCTGTGTCAATATTTGTAAATTTATAGTTGTATACATCTAGACTTCCTTATCCAATTAATCTCAATGTGTATATAATTACTCAATAAAGATTATCGTCAATTTACACCTTTACATGGTATTTGAGCCACGTCGCCCTCTACCTCCCTCCTCTTCTTCTAATGGCGTTCAATCTTTCTTCTGGTTCTATTGTTCCTTCTTCTCCTGTCATTTTTGCTGCATCTGTTTTCCCCACGATAGTTAATTCGCATGGACCTGTGCATGTGCCACCTCGGACCCGAAATCGACTAGTATACGATGTTGTTTCCCCAACTCAGCCACCAGGTTTCCACCAAACTTGATCATGATACGTTCCTCCATTGGCACACACAGTTTGAGTCTATCCTAGAGAGTCAAATGTTTGGTGAACCGGACCAAACCATTTGTGTTCTGACTAACCAAACCAAATCGGGAGTTGTTTGACTCACCAGACCAAACCGACTGTTGATTGGCTAACCAAAAAAAAAAGATTCTTGTCTGGCTCACCAGACCAAACCGACTATTGTTGGCCTAACTGGACCAAATCGGCTGTTGTTTGGCTAACTGGACCAAACCGACCGTTGTTTTACTAACAAAAAAAAAAACGGTTCTTGTTTGGCTCACCAGACCAAACCGATTGTTATTGGGCTAACTGGACCAAATCGGCGGTTGTTTGGCTAATTGGACCAAATCGACCATTGTTTGGCTAACCAGACCAAACCAACCATTGTTTGGCTAACCAAACCAAACCGACCGTGGTTTGGCTAATCGAACAAAACTGACCATGGTTTGGCTAACTGAACCAAACCAACCGTGGTTTGGCTAACCGAACCAAACAGACCGTGGTTTGGCTAACCGAACCAAACGGACCGTGGTTTGGCTAACCGAACCAAATCGACCGTGGTTTGGCTAACCGGACCAAACCAGTTGTTTTTTGGCTAACTGAACCAAACCGACTGTTGTTTGGCTACTCAGACCAAATCGGTTGTTGTTTGACTAACCGGATCAAACCGATTGTTGTTTGGTTACTCGTACCAAACTGGCTATTGTTTGGTGAACCGAACCAAACCAACTGTGTTCTGACTAACCGAACCAAATCGGGAGTTGTTTGACTCACCGGACCAAACCGGCTATTATTTAGTTCCTCGGACTAAACCGGTTGTTGTTAGGCTAACTGGGAAAAAATGGTTCTTGTTTGGCTCACCGGACCAAACCGACTGTTATTGGCTTAACTGGACCAAATCGGCTATTGTTTGGCTAACTGGACCAAACCGACCGTTGTTTGACTAACCAGACCAAACTGACTGTTGTTTGGCTAACCGGACTAAATCGACCGTTGTTTGGTTAACCAGACCAAATCGACCGTTGTTTGGCTAATGGGACCAAACCGACCGTTGTTTGACTAACCGGACCAAACCGGTTGTTGCTCTTCAAAATAATTACCAATTCAATATAAAATTAAACAAATTTGACTAAACCGGTTGTTGTTTGACTAACCGGATCAAACAAGTTGTTGTTCGGGCAAGCAGACTAAACTGGTTGTTGTTTAACTAACTAGATCAACCTGGTTGTTGTTTGGCTACTCAAACCAAATCGGTTGTGGTTTAACTAACCGGATCAAACTGGGTGTTGTTTGCCAACTCGGACCAAATCGGTTGTTGTTTGACTAACCGGATCAAACCGATTGTTGTTTGGTTACTCGGACCGAACTGGTGGTTGTTTGGTTACTCGGACCGAACTGGTTGTTGTTTAGTGAACCGGACCAAACCATTTGTGTTATGACTAACCAAACCAAATCGGGAGTCGTTTGACTCACCAGACCAAACCGACTTTTGTTTGGCTAACCAAAAAAAAATGATTCTTGTCTGGCTCACCAGACCAAACCGACTGTTGTTGGCCTAACTGGACCAAATCGGCTGTTGTTTGGCTAACTGGACCAAATCGGCTGTTGTTTGGCTAACTGGACCAAATCAGCCGTTGTTTTACTATAAAAAAAAATGGTTCTTGTTTGGCTCACCAGACCAAATCGATTGTTGTTGGGCTAACTGGACCAAATCAGCTTTTTTTTGGCTAACTGGACCAAATCGATCGTTGTTTGGCTAACCAGACCAAACCGACCGTTGTTTGGCTAACCGAACCAAACCGACCGTGGTTTGGCTAACCGAACTAAACCGACCGTGGTTTGGCTAACCGAACTAAACCGACCGTGGTTTGGCTAACCGAACCAAACCGAACCAAATCGATCGTGGTTTGGCTAACCGAACCAAACCGACCGTGGTTTGGCTAACCGGACCAAACCAGTTGTTGTTTGGCTAACTGAACCAAACCGACTGTTGTTTGGCTACTCGGACCAAATCGGTTGTTGTTTGACTAATCGGATCAAACCGATTGTTGTTTGGTTACTCGAACCAAACTGGCTATTGTTTGGTGAACCGAACCAAACCAACTGTGTTCTGACTAACCAAACCAAATCGGGAGTTGTTTGACTCACCGGACCAAACAGGTCATTATTTAGTTCCACGGACTAAATCGGATGTTGTTAGGCTAACCGGGAAAAAACGGTTCTTGTTTAGCTCACCGGACCAAACCGACTGTTGTTGGCCTAACTGGACCAAACCGACTGTTGTTGGCCTAACTGGACCAAATCGGCTATTGTTTGGCTAACTGGACCAAACCGTCCGTTGTTTGACTAACCAGACCAAACTGACAGTTGTTTGGCTAATCGAACCAAATCGATCGTTGTTTGGCTAACCGGACCAAACTGATAGTTGTTTGGCTAACCGGACCAAACTGATAGTTGTTTGGCTAATCGAACCAAATCGATCGTTGTTTGGCTAACCGGACCAAACCGACCGTTGTTTGGCTAACGGGATCAAACCGACCATTGTTTGACTAACCGGACCAAACCGGTTGTTGCTCATTAAAATAATTAACAATTCAATATAAAATTAAACAAATTTGACTAAACCGGTTGTTGTTTGACTAATCGGATCAAAGAGGTTGTTGTTCGGCTAAGCAGACCAAACTGGTTGTTGTTTAACTAATCGGATCAAACTGGTTGTTGTTTGGCTTCTCGGACCAAATCGGTTGTTGTTTAACTAACCGGATCAAACTGGTTGTTGTTTGCCAACTCGGACCAAATCGGTTGTTGTTTGACTAACCGTATCAAACCGAATGTTGTTTGGTTACTCGGACCGAACTGGTTGTTGTTTGGTGAACTAGACAAAACCATTTGTGTTCTGACTAACTAAACCAAATTGGTAGTCGTTTGACTCACCAGACCAAACCAGTTTTTTTTTAGTTCACCTGACCAAACCGACTGTTGTTTGGCTAACCGAAAAACAATGATTCTTGTCTGGCTCACCAGACCAAACCAACTGTTGTTGGCCTCACTGGACCAAATCAGTTGTTGTTTGGCTAACTGGACCAAACCAACCGTTGTTTGACTAACAAAAAAAAAATGGTTCTTGTTTTGCTCACCGGACCAAACCGACTGTTGTTGGGCTAATTGGTCCAAATTGGCGATTGTTTGGCTAACTGGACCAAATCGACCGTTGTTCGGCTAACCAGACCAAACCGACCGTTGTTTGGCTAACCGAACCAAACCGACCGTGGTTTGGCTAACCGAACTACACCGACCGTGGTTTGGCTAACCGAACCAAATCGACCGTGGTTTGGCTAACCAAACCAAACCGACCGTGGTTGGCTAACCGAACCAAACCGACCGTCGTTTGGCTAACCGAACCAAACCAACCGTGGTTTGGCTAACCGGACCAAACCAGTTGTTGTTTGGCTAACTGAACCAAACCGACTGTTGTTTGGCTACTCAGACCAAATCGGTTGTTGTTTGACTAACCGGATCAAACCGATTGTTGTTTGGTTACTCAGACCAAACTGGCTATTGTTTGGTGAACCGAACCAAACCAACTGTGTTCTGACTAACAGAACCAAATCGGGAGTTGTGTGACTCACCGGACCAAACCGGCTATTATTTAGTTCCCCGGACTAAACCGGCTGTTGTTAGGCTAACCGGGAAAAAACGATTCTTGTTTAGCTCACAGGACCAAACCGACTGTTGTTGGCCTAACTGGACCAAATCGGCTATTGTTTGGCTAACTGGACCAAACCGACCGTTGTTTGACTAACCAGACCAAACTGACCGTCGTTTGGCTAACCGGACCAAATTGATCGTTGTTTGGCTAACGGGACCAAATCGACAAGTTTTTGGCTAACCGGACCAAACTGACCGTTGATTGCCTAACCGGACCAAACCGACCGTTGTTTGGCTAACGGGACCAAACCGACCGTTGTTTGACTAACCAGACCAAACCGGTTGTTACTCAATAAAATAATTAACAATTCAATATAAAATTAAACAAATTTGACTAAACCGGTTGTTGTTTGACTAACCGGAGCAAACAGGTTGTTGTTTGGGTAAGCAGACCAAACCAGCTGTTGTTTAACTAACCGGATCAAACTGGTTGTTGTTTGGCTACTCGGACCAAATCGGTTGCGTGCTTAACTAACCGGATCAAACTGGTTGTTGTTTGACTAACCGGATCAAACCGATTGTTGTTTGGTTACTCAGACCGAACTGGTTTTTGTTTGGTGAACTGGACCAATCCAACTGTGTTCTTACTAGCCAAACCAAATTGGGAGTCGTTTGACTCACCGGACCAAACCTGCTATTATTTAGTTCAGCGGACCAAACCGACTGTTGTTTGGCTAACCGGAAACAAACGGTTCTTGTTTGGCTCACCGAACCAAACCGACTGTTGTTGGCCCAACTAGACCAAATCGGCTGTTGTTTGGCTAACTGGACCAAACCGACCGTTATTTGACTAACAAAAAAAAAATGGTTCTTATTTGGCTCACCGGACCAAACTGACTGTTGTTGGGCTAACTGAACCAAATAGGCGGTTGTTTGGCCAACTGGACCAAATCGACCGTTGTTTGGCTAACTGGACCAAACCGACTGTTGTTTTGCTAACTGAACCAAACCGACTGTGGTTTGGCTAACTGAACCAAACTGACCGTGGTTTGCCCAATCGAACCAAACCAACCGTGGTTTGGCTAACCGAACCAAACCGACCGTGGTTTGGCTAACCGGACCAAACCAGTTGTTGTTTGGCTAACTGGACCAAACCGACTGTTGTTTGCCTACTCGGACCAAATCGGTTGTTGTTTGACTAACCGGATCAAACCGATTGTTGTTTGGTTACTCGAACCAAACTGGCTGTTGTTTGGTGAACCGGACCAAACCAACTGTGTTTTGACTAACCGAACCAAATCGGGAGTCATTTGACTCACCGGACCAAACCGGCTATTATTTTGTTCATCGGACTAAACCGGCTGTTGTTTGGCTAACCGGGCCAAAAACGGTTCTTGTTTGGCTAACCGGGAAAAAACGTTCTTGTTTGGCAAACCGGGAAAAAATGGTTCTTGTTTGGCTCACTGGACCAAACCGACAGTTGTTGGCCTAACTGGACCAAATCGGCTGTTGTTTGGCTAACTAGACCAAACCGACCGTTGTTTGACTAATCGGACCAAATTGACCATTGTTTGGCTAACCGGACCAAATCGACCGTTATTTGGCTAATCGAACCAAACCGACCGTTGTTTGGCTAACCGGACCAAACCGACCATTGTTTGGCTAACCGGACAAAACCGGTTGTTGTTTGGTTAACTGGACCAAATCGACTGTTATTTGGTGAACCGGACCAAACCAACCATGATTTGACAAACTGAACCAAATCGATTGTCATTTGACTCACCAGACCAAACCGGCAATTGTTTACCTAACCGGACCAAATCGGCAGTTGTTTAGCTAACCAGACCAAACTGGCAGTTGTTTAGCTAACCGGACCAAACTGGTTGTTGTTTCCTTAACCGGACCAAACGGTCTGTTGTTTGGCTAACCGGACCATACCCGCTGTTGTTGACCTAACCGGACCAAACGGCCTGTTATTTCACTAAACGGACCAAACGGGCTATTATTTCGCTAACCGGACCAATCAGGTTGTTGTTTAGCTAACTGGACCAAACCTGCTATTGTTTTGCTAACCGAATCAAAATGGCTGTTGTTTAGCTAACCCAACCAAACTGGCTGTTGTTTGACTAATGGGACCAATCTAAACCATATTAATTTTATTTTAATGTTAACTAACAATTTAATAACACTATTTGTAAGAAGTTGGCCCACTTAATTATAACTATCGGGCCATGGATGCCCGACCCAAAATTCTAATTTAATCTAATTTTACTTTTCTTGACACTATTCAATAACAACTATGTTGTACAAATAATAAACAAGACAACAAATAGTAACCTCATCAAAATAACAACTAAAACCGACTATAAGAAGATATAAACAAAATAAAGATAACAACGCACCCTAATTCTATCTAAATAATCACAAAAAAAAACTATAAAATTTTTTGTCTTAAAAAGATTTTTTAAAAATTATTTAATTTAATTTAATATTATTTTGAAGTTAATTAACAATTTAATTTTAAATTTCTTGACAGAAAAGGATTTTAATAATTATTTAATTCATTTTGATCTTATTTTAATTTTTTAATCCAATTTAATGTCATTTTGAAGTTATTTAACAATATAATGTAAATTGTTTTGCCTTCAAAAGATTTTAATAATTAGAAGAAATTATTTTTCCAACAAAATATTTTTAATAATTTTTGGTTTTTAATAATTATTTAATCCAATTATTTTGAAATTAACTAACAATTTAATGTAACATTTCTTGTCTTCAAAAGGTTTTTAAAAAGTATTTAATTCTATTTAATGTTATTTTGATTATTTAATCCTATTTCATGTAATTTTAGAATTAACTAACAATCATTATACAATTAACTAACAATTCAATGTAAAATTATTTGTAATGACACTATTTAATTAAAATTTTTATTTATTTGTTATGTTAGTTTTTATTATTTATTTAATCCAATTATTTTAAAATTAGATAAAAATTTAATTTATTTAATCCTATTATTTTGAAATTAGCTAACAATTTTATGTAAACTTTATTGTCTTGAAAAGATTTTTAAAAAGAATTTAATTCACTTTAATGTTAATTTGATTATTTAATCAAATTTAATGTTATTTTAAAATTAATTAACAATTCAGTATCAAATTATTTGTAAGGACACTATTTAATCCTATTTAATGTTATTTTAAAATTAACTAACAGTTGAATGTAATTGTAATGACACTATTTGTGAACACTTGGCCCATTTAGAACTATCGGGCCATTGTAGGCCGGCCCAAACGATGAAGTTAACTCGGCCCAACACGGCTGAGCTGACTCAGCAGACACGGCCGGATTGACTCGGCAGACACGGGCGGATTGACTCGGCAGACACGGCCGGATTGACTCAACAGACACGGCCGGATTGACTCGGTCGAGTCGGCCCGATTGACTGGACTGAGTCAGCCCGACTGACTCGGTCGAGTCGGCCCGATTGACTCGATTGAGTCAGCCCAACCTACTCGGCTGAGTCGGCCAGGTTGACCTGGTCGAAACGACTGAGTCGACTCAGAGCGGAGGTCGTCCCTGACCTCCAGCTCGAGCGACGCTGCATGTAAAACCCTGGTTTTCTCTCGCATGGAAGGTAGGGTCGCCCTTCTTCTTGCGATTTAACCTTTGCGACCTCGGCGTCAAAAAAACCGCCGGAATAGCCATCCAAATCGACGGCGTCGACTCAGAAACTGGCAAACGCGGCACCCCAGGTCGTAGTGTTGGAAATTAATGTGCACAATTCACTCAAGATACAATAACTGCAATTGAACAATTTACACAACCAGAAACCAAATATGCGTACCTTGTAGCCGAACCGCTTCCAAATATTTGACAGTAATTTAATCAAATATAACAGGAAAGATAGTACCTGGTCCGAGGCGTGTAGTCACCGACTTCGAAAAGAAATACGCCTCTGTTGTGCACTAGGATTACTTGGCGACTTCTCCCCAAGATACAACGGACCTAGTTGACTCACTCGTGCACCGAGTAGACTCAACTCTCGAACTCTTTCAGAACTTTTCCTGACTGCTTCTCCGGATCGAACACAAACTGTTTCGGAACTTGGATCAATCAGAGAATATCTCTGATTTTTCCTCTCAAACTCAAGAACAAACAAAAACGTCACGAACTCTCAAGATCAGAGCGAGCACCTTTCAAGTCTCTGCTCTATTGATCTGTGGAACCCAATTTATAGGGTTCCCTGGGCACTTGTGTGAAAAGACACTTTTACCCTCCACCGATCGACGCGTTCATTCAGTAACCCGACTCGATTCGACCATCGATCTATAACCAACTTGATCGATGGATCGGATCAATAACCGTGTCAATCAACGGTCCGGATCTAGATCTATCTCAACGGTCATATCGAACTCATCTCTCGATAAAATAAATGAATCTCAAATGGAGGTGCCGAGTTTCGAACCCAAGACCTCTCATATGCTAATCAAGCATTTTCCCATCTGAGATACATCTCAATTGTGGAAATAAGATAAAACTTATAGAAAATAAATTAAAATAAATTACATCATTTTAAAACTACACAACATTCCCCACCATTTTAAAATGATGAGACAACTGACATGACACAAAAATGACCAGCTGACATAACGCAAGAAAGATAACTCGACATAATGGAAAAGCAGTCAGTACTCATTAGCTTTCAACGAAAGGTGTCTTGCGGACTTGAACCCCCGTCTAGTTGATGTTCTGCTACCCATAACAGTCCTAAGTGAACAAGTCTTGAACTTGGACTTTATATACAGGTTTTAGAAACACCGAACAACCAAGAGTTGGTTCTGAAATATGAGTTCCATCGGGGTTGCGCGTTACGGCCATGCGCAGGTATCTTGTGATGTGAATATCTCTTGAGAGAATAAGCCCAGATTCTCTTATAGATCTGGCCCCACAGTCATACTCACATTCGATGATATCTCCAAGGGTATACCGCATCTCTATACCCCCGCTATAGTAGCCTCGATATCATTAAGGTTTTAACCAACCTCAAATGATTGCAGTTGAGCACCAGCTTCCTAGAGATGGGACGTGAATAAATTCACTAATTTTGGTGCTCCTACCGTTACTCGGTTGGCTTGTTTTTACCCATTGAACCTTCATCATGGGATAACCATTCAGATAGGTTGGGTTGCTACCAACGGTAACTCAAGTAATAGGCTTTAATCCCATCCCCTCGAAGCAAATTGTACTTGTCCTCTCGACAAGCCCTTGGTCGTGATCTCGCCAAGTTTTCCATGGACTTAACATAACTTAAAGTTATGATTCCAAAGTGGAGGTGAGCTTACACAAAATCTTGTATCTAAGCTCTATGTGCCTAGACGACTTTGAATTGTGATTTTTATTCTTCACTTTCATTATAGTCGCCTGATTATCACAGATTTATTAGGATAGCAGGAATTGGCTTATCCAACAATGGAATATCGATAACAGACTCGAAGCCATTCTCGCTTCCCCACCAGCCAACTCCAAGGCAACCATCTCAGCCTCCATAGTTGATCTGGTGATCAAGGTCTGCTTGGAGGATTTCCAAGCGACAGCACCACCACCTAGTGTAAACACAAAACCACTAGTGGATTTTGTTTCATCAGAGTCGAGATCCGGTTAGCATCACTTTGTACCCTTCAAGTACGGTTGGTAAACCGGAATAGTGTATCCCATAGTTAACAGTCCCCTTCAGATATCTCAGGAGTCTCTCAATAGCACTCCAATGAGTTTTATCTGGATTACTCGTGTACCTGCTCAATCTGCCTACAGCATATGAGATATCAGGTCTAGTGCAGTTTGACAAATACATCAAACTACCAATAATCTGGGATTATCTCAATTGAGAAACACTATCCCCACCATTTTTCTTTAGTTTAACACTAGAGTCATATGCTGTACTAACTGGTTTGCTATTCTCAAAGCCAAATCGCTTCAAGACTTTTTCTACATAATGAGACTGTGTCAAACAAATCTCATTCTCATCTATTATGACTCTGATTCCTAAGATCACATTCGCTAATCCTAGATCTTTCATGTCAAAATTATCACTAAGGTATTTTTTAACCTCTAAAATTTTTACATGTTCTTTCCCAAAGATTAATATGTCATCTACATACAAACACATTATGATGAACGAATTTTCATATACTCTCCAGTATACACATTTATCAAAATCACATATCTTAAATCCATAAGAGAGAATTACCTTATCAAATTTCTCATGCCACTGTCTAGGAGCTTGTTTTAATTCATATAGAGATTTAACTAGTTTACAGACCTTATTCTCGACCAGAAACTACAAAGCCCTCTACGGCTGCTCCATATAGATCTCCTCATCTAACTCACCATTAAGAAAGGCGGTTTTAACATCCATCTGATGTATCTCGAAGTTTATATGAAGCTGCGGTGCTATTAACACTCGCACGGTAGTGATCCTAGTTACTGGTGAATAGGTGTCAAAGAAAGTCGATCCCTTCTTTTTCGACTATACCCTTTGGCAACTAATCTAGCTTTATATTTCTCAATGGATCCATCAGATTTTCGTTTCCTTTTGAAAATCCATTTGCATCCTATAGGTCTAGACCCCGGAGGTAAATCAGTCAACACCCATGTGTTGTGTGAAAGTATGGAATCCATCTCACTTTTCACAGCTTCCTCCCATAAAGATGCATCACTAGATCGCATCGCCTCGAGCAAGTAAGTTAAAGGATCATCCTCTATAAGGAAGGTATAGAAATCATCTCCGAAATTTTTCTCTATCCTAGGTCTCTTGCTCCTCCTAGGCTCAGTTTCAGGCAACTCACCAGTTTTCTCTGTATGTGATTTTGATGACTCTCCTACATCTAGTTTCCTCTTTTCTTTCATGGGAAAGATGCTTTCCAAGAACACAGCATCATCGGATTCTTTGATTGTATTTACGCTGACCTCTTGTATATCAGAGCGTATAACCAAGAACCGGTATGCATTGCTGTTTTCAGCATATCCTATGAAAGCAGCATCGTAGGTTTTAGGAGTCAATTTCGTTGTTTTGTTAAGATTAACTTTAACCTTAGCAAGACAACCCCAAACTCTAAAGTATTTAAGACTAGGTTTCCTACTCCACCATAATTCATATGGAGTTTTCTGGTTATCCTTGTACGGGATACGGTTAAGTATTTTACAAGCTGAAAGTAAGGCTTCTCCCCATAAATTGTTGGGAAGACCAGAACTAGACAACATAGAATTAATCATGTCCAAGATTGTTCTGTTCTTTCTCTCAGCAACCCCGTTTGACTGGGGTGAATACTGAGGAGCAGTAGTTTCATGAATGATTCCATACTCCTCACAGAATTTCCCAAACTCTGCAGAGCAATATTCACCTCCTGTCTGACCTAAGTCTTTTAATTGTCTTGTGGGTTTGGTTTTCAACTTCTGCTTTATAAGTTTTGAATTTTTCAAAAGCTTCATCTTTTGTTTTTATTAGATACACATAACAGTATTTTGACATATCATCGATAAAGGTAATAAAATACCTCTTGCCTCCTCTGGTCAAGATACCGCTCATCTCACATATGTCACTATGTATCAATTCAAGTAAGTCAGAACTCCCTACTGACTATTTTGAAAGGTTTCCTAGGTTGCTTGGACTGAACACATATCTCACATTTGTTATTCAGATTTGTGTTATGTTTGGGAATTAAGTCCAAGTTCATCATTCTTTTAAGTGTGTTAGAGTTCACATGTCCTAGTCTTCCATGCCATATGTCATGGGAATTCGTGCACAAAAACAAAGATGAACTAGCAGCTTTATTTTCAGAGTGAACAGAAATTACATTGAGTTTAAATAAACCATCTATTACATAACCTTTGCCTACAAAGGAACCTCCTTTGGTTATTACAACCTTATTTAATTCAAACACCAATTTAAACCCTAATTGACTCAGAAGAAAACCGCTAACAAGATTTTTCTGAACATCTGGCACGTGTTGCACACGATGGAGGGTGAGAGAGTTCCCAGAGGTAAACTTTAAATTCACTTCTCCTCCTCCTATAACTTGTGCTACACTTGAATTGCCCATCGTCACAGTTATCCCTTTTACTTCCTGATAGGAAGAGAAAGAGGAAATATCAGAGCAAAAATGAATAGTAGCACTAAAGTATCAATCCACCAATCGGTGGGTGTATATGCCAGGTTTAATTCACAGTTAGATGATACTAACCTGTCATTGGTTCCAAAGTAAAACTGGTTCCAGTTATCATGTTTGCCCGAGGGGTAACCTTATCCTTCTGTTCTCCTGGATTGTATTTTCTATGCCTACTTTGTTTGGCAAAGTGTCCAGGTTTTCCACAGACATAGCATGTTCTCTTGTTTCCGGCCCTTCTGAATCTTTTGTTTGGGTTTTGTAAATTGCTGCTTGTTTTTCTTCTTGTTGAAGTTAGGCCGTTTAGACTCTACTAAGTTGGCTTTCTCACTAACTTCTTCAGTAATGTCTGAATTCTTTTGGTCTGTACTTTTTTTTGTCCGAAACTTTTCGATTCTTTTTTCTTCAATCTGAAAGGCAACTAGCACTTCTTCCACTGAAGGGATTATTGACTTGTGCCTCATAATGATTTCTGAATTCTGACCATGATGGGGAAGTTTATCTATCGATCTGCTGAAGCTTGGACCTTTTCTATAAAGGTGATCCCTTTTGAGCGGAGCTTGGCTACTATGTCTTGAATTTCATGAGCTTGATCGACAACTGATTTTCCATCGACCATTTTAAAGGAAAAGTAATTTCCTATGTTAAAACTTTGCTCGACTCGATTCTGTTCCATACTTAGTCTCTAGTTCTTTCCAAAGGATTTTGGCTGATCAGCTTCTTGATAGAGATCAAATAGATTATCACTTAGAGCACTAAGTATTGCCCCCATGGCATATATGATCATCATTCATGAATTTAACCTGTGATCCAGATCTACCAGGTTCATGATCTTCAGGATCGGCTATAGGTGGGTCTTCTAAGACAAGGTAGTATAACCCGATGGAAGTTAACCAATATTCCATCCTTTTCTGCCATCTCCTAAAGTTGCTTCCATCAAAAGTTTTCAGTTTCAAGGTTTTGTTCAACTTATCTCTTGAGTGCACCATTCTAAGGACAAGATTTCTTTCGAAATTGTTGGAAAATAATGTGCACAATTCACTCAAGATACAATAACTGCAATTGAACAATTTACACAACCAGAAACTAAATATGCGTACCTTGTAGCCGAACCGCTTCCAAATATTTGACAGTAATTTAATCAAATATAACAGGAAAGATAGTACCTGGTCCGAGGCGTGTAGTCACTGACTTTGAAAGAAATACGCCTCCTGTTGTGCACTAGGATTACTGGCGACTTCTCCCCAAGATACAACGGACCTAGTTGACTCACTCGTGCACCGAGTAGACTCAACTCTCGAACTCTTTCAGAACTTTTTCCTGACTGCTTCTCCGGATCGAACACAAACTGTTTCGGAACTTGGATCAACCAGAGAATATCTCTGATTTTTCCTCTCAAACTCAAGAACACGTCACGAACTCTCAAGATCAGAGCGAGCACCTTTCAAGTCTCTGCTCTATTGATCTGTGGAACCCAATTTATAGGGTTCCCTGGGCACTTGTGTGAAAAGACACTTTTACCCTCCAGTCCGATCTGACCGTTCATCTGTAACCGACTCCGATCCGACCATCGATCTATAACCAACTTGATCTGATGGATCAGATCAATAACCGTGTCAATCAACGGTCTGGATCTAGATCTATCTCAACGGTCATATCGAACTCATCTCTGATAAAATAAATGAATCTCAAATGGAGGTGCCGAGTTTCGAACCCAGGACGTCTCATATGCTAATCAAGCATTTTCCCATCTGAGATACATCTCAATTGTGGAAATAAGATAAAACTTATAGAAAATAAATTAAAATGAATTACATCATTTTAAAACTACACAATACGTAGAGCCGACACAACTGGTCGGTTCGCCGGTTTGCGGCAACCTTTCCGGCCTCACCTAGCAAACGCGGCAACCTAGGTCGGGTCGCCGGTTTTCGCGGCGACCCTTTCCTCCGCATCGGCCACTGCCAGAAAAACAGCCGCATTAACCGGGCGGACGCAAAACCGCACAAAGCAGGTTGGGTCGCCCGCTTTCGGCGATTTTTTTTCAGCGTCGCCAAAAAAAAAAAAAAAGCAATTGAAATTCCTATACATCAATTAAAGAACAAATATGAAAGAAAACTCATCGTAGACGGAACTATTAAACAACAAATATGGAAGAAAACTTCCATTAGACGGAACAAACGATGCTCTGAACTCAGCGATTAAAACTGAGCCCAGGAAAAAAAAATTATCAGACGAACACAATCGATGATGCAAGAATTGAAGATGAACAACAGAAGAAAGAAGAGTTAAAATTAGAAGAACAAAAAAGAAGCAATAGGAGAAGATAAAGACAAAATAAAAATTAAGCGGTGGTGCGGGGTGAAAAGTTAAAACGTGAGCATAATCTATCATAACTTAAACTAAAATGAGAAGCAGTCGAGAGGCAGTGTACAGCCATCGACTGCTTCTCCTATTTACTAGATAGTTTATAGATTGGATATTCAATACGGATCCAATAAACTTATTGGATTCTTATTAGATATCTAATAAGAATCAAATAAGCTGCTTATTGGATTGGTGCATCACTCTATAATAAGAACCAAAGCACTAATCTATCATCTTTCATTAGAAAATGAGCTTTTAGGTTTTGTGGGTTGTTATAATGCATAAGTGTCCCCTTTCGTGGAATATTTCGTGTTTAAGGTAAAGGACATATTATATTAGATAAGGATAATATAACTAGAAACAGTTGTAATAATGGGAATATATGTGTGCAAAGTGATACTATATGTGTGGAAAGAGACTATATTTCATAGTGCTCCTTAAAAGCGTTGCTTTAAGAACCTGGATTTTGGATTTTTTTTTTAAAAAAAAATGTTTATACTGTGCCCTTATTGCAACGCACAGATTTCGTTTGCAGCAGATCCCAGGCCTCTATGTAAGAAGAGTAAGAGGTCCCGTGTAAATAAAAAACTGTCATCGGAGCCGACAAATATACTGCCCACAAATCAACGGAAGAGCAAAGTTTGGCCTGGGCCCACAAACTGCATGTTCTTCTGATCCATGTTAATGTGAAATTTTTCTCATATAAGTATAACAATAATATTAATACAATAATAATTACGTATTTAATAGATACGCAGTAAACAAAAAAGAAAAAATATGAAAACGTAGCTAGATATCCAAACTCCAAAGCTTGGTATACCCCATTTGAAACTTCATATTGATTTCTATTTGGTGATTTTTAAATAGATAACATAATTTCGATCTTATAAAACTAAGATTGATTAGGTGATTTTTATTAAAACTTAAAAAGTTAATAGTTAAAATTTTAAAACTTAAAAGTCTGCTCCGCGTATAATGGGACCAAATTTGCTACGCCCATGGGGTAGCCCTGGGCGATGCCCAATTCTCCACGGCGCGCCACGTTGCGTGTCGTGGGGCCCATCAGTTTGTTAAATAGAAGACCAAAGTGGTCTTCTGTTAACGGACCGTAAACCCCCCCCCTCCCCCCCCCCCTCCCGTCAAAATTTAATTTTTTCATTCCTCCCTCATTCCCGCAACCCCTGTGACCTCCCGACCTCCTGCGATTCTGCGACCTCCCGACCTCCTGCGAGCTCCCAACCTCCCGGACGACAGCTTGCCTGCGACCTCCCCGACCTCCCTGCGATTCTGTGACCTCCCGACCTCCTGCGGGCTCCCAACCTCTGGTGGCGACACGGCACTGCTGGACCCTCCCGGCCTGCTGCTGACCTTCTTCTCTCTGCGACCTTCTTCTCCCTCGACCTTCTTCTCCTGCGACCTTTCTTTCTCCTGCGACCTTCTTCTCCTGCGACCTTCTTCTCCTGCGACCTTCTTCTCCCGTTCAAACAAGGGCTTCTTCTCCTGCTGCTCTTGCTTCACCTGTTCTCCTGCAGCTCGTTCAACCTCCCTCTCAGACCTCCAAAACCCTCTCTACCAGACCTCCACACCCTCCCTCCCAGACTTCGATCCAGACCTCCCAACCTTCTCAGGTTTGTCTTATTTTAACAAATTTGAGCCTTGGTATGTTTTGACGAGATTATCTATGTCTCGTGTACATTTTTGTATACAAATTTTTGAGAAATATTTTAGCAACGACAGTACATGTTTTAATTTTTAAATGGGTTTGAATTGGATTTTGAAAGTTAGGTCTTATGCTTAAACTTGCATCCATGTTAACTATGTATTTTTTTACTATTTTTTCATACTCTTTTATTTTTGTCTTGCTGTAAATCATTGCCCGAGTTGCCCTGATCAACTAGATTGTGCCTCCATTGGTTTTGATTGGAGCCGTTGCAAACCAGAAATGTTGCTTAATTCCCTCCAAATAAATATTTTTTTTTGTCATATCTTCTTGTATTTTGATAATCTTTGTATTGTATGAAATATGTTATTTTGCCAAGAGTTAGATTCCTTGATTTTACTATTGCCTTGCATATGATTTATTGTTCTATTCCTCAATTAAATATTTATTCCTTTTGATTTACTTTTTAAATTTATTTTTATTTAATTCTTCTCTTCCTAATGGTTTTAATCTTCTCAATCTTTTACTTACAGATGGAGTAATTACCCACATCTGTTAGGACTAGGTGTACCCCAGGCCAGTTTGTGAGGTCTTTGAAGGAATTAAATTTTAAAGAAGTACACCTTGAGTTAATTAGAAGTACCCCATTCGGCCACTTTTTAGACGTGAAGGAGGCGAACATTGAGGGCACTTTATTGTGCACCTTATGTCAACAATACAATGTTGGTCAGGTAGCCTTCTTAATTAACAATAGGTATGTTCGCTTTGAACGCGAAGTTGTATGTCGAGTATTGGGCCTGGCCGAAGAAGGGGAGCATGTCGATGTTGTTAGGAGTTACAGAGATTCAGAAATAGTGACCAAACACTTCGACAACAAGATCCCTACAAGAGATGACATTTTTTGGAACCTCACCTCCTTGGTGGGCAGAAGAAATGCGAAGCCGGTTGCACAGCTACCGTTTTATTGATTTTTGCGGATATCCTGTTCCCCCAATCGAACAGACATATCCCTGTGAGCCTCTTCAGCTACGTAGATGACGTAGAGGAACTTGGCAAGTATGCGTGGGGTGATGCTGTATATCGACACGTCATCAAGCAATTTGAGCATGCCAAGGACAAGAAAACATGTTACTTTGGAGGATGTGCACTTACAGCCATTGTAAGAATTAAAATATTTAAATTTTTGTATTGTTTTACTTTATATTTATGTGCACTTACACATTTTTTTGCAGGCATGGTATTATGAGACTATGAGCACCATGGGTGACTCCAGACTATTTAGGCAAAAGCTTGTAGACCCAGGTGCACACCCACCTGTCCTCAAGTGGGGAAATCGCAAGTTTCAGAGGAAGGGGGTGTACTTGAATGAAATGGTCTCGGTAAGTATTCGTTTGATATAGTTCCATTTCACCATATCACAATTTTTATTTTTTTCTAACATTATAGTTTTATATTCTTAGGGACAAGTGAATGAAGTTGGACAATCTTTGTCCCAAAGTAATACGGAAGACATAAGAGATATGAGACAAGAAATTGGAGTTCTCCGTCGGGCACTTGGACAAGTGTGTGGTCACTTACAGTTGGACATCGATCTGACTGCAAAGACTGCAGCCACGAACGAAATGAACGAAGAGCAGTCCAAGCCAGAATATGCGGAAGAGCCAAATGAAGAGTACCATAGATCGGATCCTCAGCCAGATGAAGAGCAGCCTAACCTGGAGCCGGAGGTTGTAGCGACCCAGAGGAGGCAAGTCCGGCCTTCTAGGACGGTTAGTGACCCATTTGTCTGTTTGAAGACTTATCAAAGGAGGAACAAGAATGTGTGATTGAGTTATTTGATTGTCATTCATGTGAATACATCTTATCCTTGTATGCAAGACACTTGTAGCACAACACTTTTTATTTTTGTTTGGTGTTAAGCAATTGAAGTGATTAGTTATTTATCTAATTATACAGATGTATACTTATCTTTTGTTCAGACAGTTGTCTACTTATGTTGTGTTCATACATTTGTCTATTTCTGTTCAGTTTTAGTTTCAGTGAAGGAAATATAATTGTGTAACATTACAGAGTGACCGCTTCACAGGCACCAAGAGAAACTAAATAGGGAAAAGTCTAACAAAATAAAGCGGAAAAACTAGTATTTTCACATAAAATGTGGTATTTCTAGTGTGGAATGTGGTATTCTCAGAGGAAACAAGAACCGAGTTCGAAACTGGTATTTTGACAAAAAATGTGGTATTTCTGGTTTGAACTAAGGTAATCTTAAGTTTTACTAGTAATGTTGACAATTGGTATTTTCACATAAAAAATGGTATTTCTGGGTGGAAATATGCTAATCTAAAGTTTTCCTTTGTGAGATGCAAACTGGTATTTTAACTTAAAATGTGGTATTTTTAGAGAAAATATGGTAAACTTAAGTTTTTCTAAGCTTGATGAAAACTGGTATTTTCACTTAAAATATGGTATTTCTAGGTGGGAATATTGTAATCTTACGTTTTCGTTTATGAAATAAAAACTGGTATTTTCAATTAAAATGTGGTATTTCTGTGGGGAAATATGGTAATCTTAAGTTTTTCTAAGCGTGATGAAAACTGGCATTTTAACATAAAATATGGTATTTCTGGGTGGGAATATGGTAATCTTAAGTTTTCGTAAGTTAAATGAAAACTGGTATTTTCACTAAAAATGTTGTATTTCTGGGGGGAAATATGGTAATCTTAGGTTTTTCAAGTAATGTTGAAAACTGTTATTTTCACTTAAAATGTGGTATTTCTGGGGGGGAATATGGTAATCTTAGGTTTTACAAGTAATGTTGAAAACTGGTATTTTCACTTAAAATGTGGGATTTCTCGGGAGAATATGGTAATCTTAGGTTTCATTAGTAATGTTGAAAACTGGTATTTTCATATAAAATGTGGTATTTCTAGGCAAGAATGTGGTAATATGTTTGAAGACTTGCTGAGTCAAAACTAGTAACCTGTAAAGAGATTGGCCATGTGGTTTACAAATATACCCACTTGCATCATTTGAATTTGATCAAGTCAGCTTGCATCATAACAATATCCCTAATCAGCTCAAAACAGATAAAGACCACCATACTGAAAAGTCGGCTTATACATGGACGACCATCATAACAATATCCCTATCTCGAAACCAAACTATAATTATCATCAACATTCAGAAAAAAATACAAAAAAATCTTTCATAATACAACAATCTGAATTCTTCTCCACATCAATCATTTACGAAAGGCAACTCTTCTCCACATCAAGTTCCCTAACACGAGCACCCACCTGCAAACAGACAATTTCTAGAATTAACCAAAATATCACCTATTTGACTTGTGGAATCGAGTTACACTTTTACAGCAAGTAGGTTAACAACCTTTATTTTTTTTGAGTGGTGGTTAGCACCCATATGAAATATATGAGCATTTGGGTTACAAATATGCACTTGGCTGATAGTGTTCACTTAGACCAATATAGACCAACAACCAAAAAATAGAATGGAGGAATAACACTTACAAGTTCATATTTTGATGGGTCATCAAATCCTCAATCAACCACATCACGTAATTGAGGAAACTCTTCCGTTGCATACTGTATTGGAGCTGTGATGATTCCTTGCATACATAAGCGCAATAGACAAACTCAGCCTCAGATTGTGAATATTAATCTATTTAATGAAGGGCCAAGTCTATCTCCAACTCGACCCAAACTATCAAACGCACACATTGACCTGGCCATAGTACACTCCAATCTAGCCAAGACTTGTGGATGAAAGTAAACATAATATAGAGAAGATTTTATATGATACAAACTTATAGTAAAAAATATTTCAATGCTCTCCTATGTTAGTGAATTGCAGAGATGATTGTGAGTGAGACATACCCACAACCTACAAATAACGCAAAAGACAATCTCACTGTTCAGTTCATGAATTTGTAAGAAAACCACAATTCTATCGTAGACTTGTTGTAAACATACATGTAGTAGTTGAGTCATCGATGGTTGTTGGAGGAACCCATGAATAACTGAAGGGAAACCCTGATAGCGCACAAGAAAGATGTTAGAATTTTTAAAATGAAAGGACAAGTTAAACATTATTTTACCTGCACTGTGTGCACCATGGAGTGCGAAGAATGCATGGACCGAGTGGATGCATGTTCCACCTGTGAATTATCTGTCAATGTCGTTCTCCCTCTTCTCGAGCGTAAAGCACGCTCTAGTGCACCCTTTGGTCGCCCTCTCCCTTGCCCCCCTCTCTGTCTATGGGATTTTCGTGCAATGGCTCCATGAATTGAATCAACTTGTGTTTGTTGTGTGGATGAGGTTTGGCCATGGACTTCATTGACGTTCTCGCTGGCACCAAATTGGGGTGCGAGAATTGGGATTTCAACCCGTAGACTCTTTATCTCATGCATCACTTCTTTTGTCATCTTGATCCTCCTACTATAACAGTCCTTGAAGACTTTTTCGTGCTCAGAGGCTATATTAGCTACCTTTCCATAGACACTCATGAGGATTGCATACCTTCTTGTTTGTAGTGCTTTTGGGTCCACATCAACGATGTTACCAGTGTTATCTACGACTTCCCCCATTTTAGCATCTCTCGTCCATCTTTTCAAAATATATTTTGGATGCATACAAGGAATTTCTTCGTGGACATGGACCTTCATCACATATGCACATTGCACCCCTAAATACTCAAACATGCAACAACTGCATGTGAAATTACCTTCCAATGAATCATACGTGACTGTGTGCTATGCACCCTTACTGCTACCAACCTCATACACCCTAATGCACCCTTCATCTCTCTTAAGGGTTAATACTTGAAAGATTTAGCTCTCAAATTGATCTTGAAATATGCAAAAAATTGTGGGCGTGTACATTGTCACTACAGCCTTCAATATTTCACACTTAACCATAACCTCAGGAGTACTATTTGTTGTCCTAAAGTCCTCCATCATCTCAGAATACCGACGATCCTCAACCACCCTCTGGAAGTGTTCTAGGAAACGAATAGGATCTAATCTGGATGTCACATAATGACGAGCAAGCGAATTGAAAGATTCACTACGTTGAGTAGTGTTCATGCCCGCAGAAAAGGTGTGCCTACCGTGTACCATGGCCCATTTCTTTCTTTCCCGAAATAAGGATTCCAACCAACGGTTGTCCCTTAAGTCATGGTCATCTAACATCTTTTCCCAACCTTTGCACAAATCCTCATCATCTTCGTACTCATAGATACACCTATTGAAGTCTGTTTTAAAAGATGGTGATCTATTAAAGATGTGGGACAAATATTTTGCCGCATTTTGAAAAATATGCCATAAGCATAAACGGTGGACACTCTCAGGCATTACTGTTGCAATAGCCTTTGCCATGGCTGCACATTGATCAGTCAAGATGGTCACCAATTTTTTCATTGACATGGCTGACAGAAACTTTTGAAATAACCATATATATGAGTCGGCAGTCTCATCATACATCACTGCTGCCCCAAAAATAGTAGTCTGGTTATAATGATTCACACCGAGGAATAAGGCTAATGGTCTCTCATGGTCATTTGTCCTATACGTGGTGTCAAATGTGATCACATCTCCAAAATGACCATAATCCGCTATCATCCTTGCATCAGCCCAAAAGATATTTGTCATCAAGTCATCAATATCAAACTGAAACGCAAAATAGAATGAAGGATTTTCCACTTGCAGCTTCTAAAAATACTCTGAAATCACTCCTGCAACTCCCAATTCCATCGTTTTTTGTCGCTTCTGACGCAGATAATTTTACAAATCCATGTTTATATATCTCAAACTCTCTGGTCCACCGGCTTGCCTACTTTGAAAATCAACTATCGCCTTTGGTGCTATGCCAACAGCATCCGCAAAATTTGCTTGGGCAGCTTGAACCTTTGATAAACTCCGATGCGACCTCAACATATGTGCTTTTCTAAGAATTATGCATTCGTGAGTATGCTCTTCTGTAAAACTTTTCACTTCTACTTTTCCCATGTCATTAAGCCGAACGTACATCTTTGCTTCGCATTCACACCTCGTTTGGGCACGAGAAAATGTGGCATTTGCACGTCGCTTGTCATACCGCTTTTTGCCTTCTTTAGCACAAACAAATCTTTGGCTAACTTTCACACCACCTTGCGTATGAATTCTATCTCTTCGAACACTGAACCCCTTCTTAAATGCATACGAATTATAGAAATTGAATGCCTCATCAAATGTATCAAATTGCATCCCGACCGTTGGCTCTATTAATTGCTCGTCTTGAGATTTTGGTGACTCAACATTCAGGTCATCTATATCTTGTAACATAACAATGGATCATCTTTCATAGCATAATATGAGTTCTCAAATTTATAAATGAACAAAAAAGTACTTCAAATTGTACATTTTCTGTGTCAACATCCTGTGCCAATATCATAGGGATAGATATAATTATTTTTTTTACAAAGCATAAATAAACTATATTTTAAATTAATCAATTGATTGATTAACTTGTACCTGATTCACTGTGTTGTGATCATCCATGCTAGTCGATTGATTATTGGAATCCACAAACACAAGATGGAAGTCCTAATGTCCATGCAGAAATATTGCATTAATGACATATGACATTTTACATGAAACTATAATAACTAAGTGTGAATATGAACTTTAAAATCGTTCAACCCATGAATCACATTATACTGTAAGATTTATAAATTACATTAAAACTAACATAACATAAACCTGACAAAAAAACATAAACACCACATACTATGTCACACATAAAAACTAAAATAACACAAACCTAAGAATAATACAGTATGCTTTCATAAAATAATTAGTACCATACATAGATAATCTCGTCAAAACGGAACATGACTCAAACTTGGCAAAATCACACAAACTGGCAAAATAACATATTTCATACAATACAAAGATTAATTCATGCTTTGTGAATCAAATTTGCAAAGTAGTCTATTATCAATACAGTATGCTTTCATAAAATAATTAGTACCAGACATAGATAATCTCGTCAAAACGGAACAGGACTCAAACTTGTCAAAATCACACAAACTGGCAAAATAACATATTTCATACAATACAAAGATTATCAAAATACAAGAATATATGACAAAACAAAAATATTTATTTGGAGGGAATTAAGCAACATTTCCAGTTTGCAACGGCTCCAATCAAAACCAATGGAGTCACAATCTAGTTGATCAGGGCAACTCGGGCAATGATTTACAGCAATAAAAAAATAAACGAGTATGAAAAAATATTTAAAAAATTATGCAAAGTTAACATAAATACCAGTTTAAACATAGACTTAACTTTCAAAATCCAATTCAAACCCATCCAGCAAATACAAAATTAAAACATAGACAATCATTGCTTACGGTGTAAAGGTAAATAGACTTTATCAAAAAGTTATCTACAAAAATGTACATAGCATGCTAAGACAGAGATAATCTCGTCAAAACAGAACAACACAAACTTATTAGTCGATCAGGGCAACTCAGGCAATGATTTGCATCAAGAAAAAAATAATAGAGTACAAAAAAATATTAAAAAAATACACAGTTAACATGGATGCAAGTTTAAACATGAGACCTAACTTTCAAAATCCAATTCAAACCCATTTAAAAATTAAAACATATAATCGGCAATCGCTTAGGTGTTAAGGTGAATAGACTTTCTAAAAAAATTTATATACAAAAATGACACGAGACATAGATAATCTCGTCAAAACATACCAAGACTCAAATTTGTCAAAATAAGACAAACCCGAGAAGGCTGGCAGGTTTGGATCAAGTCCGGGAGGGAGGGGTGTGAAGGTCCGGTAGAGAAGATTTGGAGGTCCGAGAGAGAAGAAGCTCTTGTTCAGTAGGGAGCCACAAATGCAGGAGAAGGAGAAGAAGCCGAGAAGACCCCGGACCTCGGGAGAAGAAGCTCGCATGAGAAGAAGGTCGGATGAGATTTCACAGGAGAACAATCGCAAGAGGAGAGCAAGCGCAGGTCGGAGCTCGCAGGAGGTCGAGAGGTCGCAGTAGGTCGGGAGGCTGCAGGAGGTCGAGAGGTCGCAGTAGGTCGGGAGGTCGCAGGAGGTCGGGATGTCGCAGGAGGTCGAGAGGTCGCAGGAGGTCGGGAGGTCGCAGGAGGTCGGGAGGTTGCAAGAGGTCAGGAGGTCACACGGCAGGCGAGAATGAGGAATGAAAAAATTTTAATTTTTAGGCAATACGGGAGGGGTAGAGGGGGGGGTTTACCGATCCGTTAACGGAAGACCGGTTATGGTCTTCCGTTAAGCTAAGTGGTAGGCCCCACGGCGTGCTACGTGGCGCACCCTAGTGAATTGGGCGTAGCAAATTTGGTCCCGCGTATAATAAAAAGTATAATAAAACTCTAAATTAGGGAAACTCGCCGCGAAAGGGTGAGGAAGCATCAAGCAAGTTCGACGACTTTCCGCGCAAGAAAAGTCTAAGTTTGCTTGGTTATTTTTTATCGTTCGGCCGAAAAGGTCGTTCAGAGTTCACTGGCACGGCGGCTTGGACATTCAGTCTCCGCCTCCGTTTGTTTCTCATCTGCGAAACCCTGTTGCTCCTTCCGTCGGTGCACCCCATTCGATTCGCCACCGATGGCGTCCAGGACGGCGTTTCGACTCGGATCAACCATGGCCGCCGCCTTTCTTTCCCGCCTCCCCCGGCTACAGCCATCCCCGACCCCCTTTGCGTCTGTCGTTCTCGAATCTACCCCCGTGTTATCCCCCTTGCCAATGTCCCCTATCGCCGACCTTCCCTTCTCCATATCAGGCCTCCGTTACCTCTCCACTCTCCGTCGACAGCCGGTCCGGAACCGGGCAGGTCAGAACATCGGGGCGCGCGCACGGCAGCTCCAGAATCGCCGCCTCTGGACCTACGCACTCACGTTCAGCTGCGTGGCTGGTTTTATTGTTATCGTACTTGCCAATTTCCAAGATCAGATGGTCTTCTATGTCACCCCTTCGGACGCGTTCGAGAAATTCCGGACGAACCCGTCTAAGAACCGGTTCCGAGTCGGCGGACTTGTTCTCGAGGGCTCCATCGTCCAGCCAGCGTCATCATCTGAGATGGAATTTGTGGTGACGGATTTGATCTCCGATATTCTGGTCAAGTTCGAGGGTACCTTGCCTGACCTGTTCCGCGAGGGACACTCGGTGGTCGTCGAGGGTATGGTGAAGCCTATGCCGAACGAAGGTGGAGAGCAGCTTAAGTTGTCCGGAAGGGGAGTCTCGGAGAAAGCGAGAAGTGCAGACTGTTACCTGGCTGCAACTGAGGTGCTTGCGAAGCATGATGAAAAGTACATGCCAAAGGAGGTCGCAGCGGCGATCGAGAAGAACAAGGCCATACTAGAAGCGGAGCGGCGGCAAGAGGAGGAGAAAAGCAGACAAATTTGATTGACTGGGTATGCCGAAGCTCAGTCACTAACTTTGTTTTTTATACTCACTGGACGGGATCAGTAGATTAATCTCGCATTTTTCATTCATAAGGATACTGCCCCATTTTTTAAGGGACCGGATTTCTTTGTCTTGAGTCTTCTACCTTTCGACTTTCCTGTTGTTGTAACTTCATGGCAATTTTCAGACTTGCCCATTCTTCATACGAGCCTTGTCGAGACAAGGTTTCGCGTTTACTTATTAAGGATAATAAATACTTGGTTGTGATTCAAACTTTCAGAGCACAGTTTGATTTCTCATAGTTCTTTCAGCTACTTCCAAATATCGTTTTCCTTTGAATCATCTGATATTTCTGATTACTGATTAAATGTCTTACATTGTTGATTCATGATTTGGTGTGTAAATTAGATATTTTGTTGTACTGGAAAATTTTGTGGAAGATCATGCCTGACAAAAAGGATAAAAGACCAAGAAAGCACAGAAACTGTCCATTGAACCTTACATGATTTGGGATGATTGTCCTACTTATACAAGGGTGAAAATCTTGCCATCTCAAGGATTATCTTTTTATTGGGTTAATTTGGGGTTGTGGGGACATGGACCTTACAACTTATCACAACATGCATCATAATCTTATGTCTCACTATTTTTAACACCAATTAGGGAATTAAAGGACATAACAGATCATAGGGGAATGTATGTAGCACACCCTAAAAAGTCAGGGGAAGACTGGTAGGAATAAGAAGTCCACTCTACGTTGATAGGTAATGGTGCATGCTTTAAATAGGCATAGGTTTTGTAGAATCATATTGTGTTTAGAAGTTGATTCAATTTGATCTAATTCTGTTGCGTATTCAGATTTGACCTTTTGTCTGGTTAAATGGGTAGGAGCTTAACTTTACTAGTCCAAGTTTAAACCAAGTTTGTGGGTTCTCTGTAGATCCGATGTTGGATACCACTTTCTAAATAATTGTTACTTGCATTTGAAAATCTGGTGGTTGTATTCCTGATCTCAAAGTTCCATCATGGACAGTCAGAGATTCGGAGGAAAACAATAACAGTATGCATCGTATTAGAAGCTGGACACAACAAGATCAATAGCACAGTTTTGGTTTAAATAAATTATTAACATATATAATGAATTTCTGTTGCATCATATCAGAAGCTGGATGCACTGAGGTCCAAGAAACAACAATATACTTTTCACTAGCTTATGATTTGAACGATTACATACAAATGCAGTCCATTGTCATGTGCTTTAAGTACTTGTTCTTGGAATCTTTTGGAAATACTTTTGTCTCTTATCATATGATTCATGGTTTGTATTGTTTCATACTGCTAGGAAGTCTTAGGCGGTGGCCATATGGTGGCTGTAAAGTTAGCATAATGAACCAGAGCTTGATTTGTCTTACAGAGAATATCTTATGATTGTTGATTCTACAAATGACTTGCATGATTTGAGCTTTAAAAAATTGAAAATATAAATCTGCAAATGCATTTCCTTTTGAGGGAAAAAAGTATATCAGTTTGATTACTGTATGAGCTGTTGCATATTTGGCAGTAAATTTGTTGGATACGGTTAATATTGTCTTTACAAAAAGTATTAACTTCATTTGGCAATTTAGTATTTGGCGAAAGATGGGAAAAGAAATTGCTCAATGGTATTTTTCCTATTCACCGACATGTTCTCCCTTTGATCTATGACCATGGGTGGTGTTATGTAAGAGTTACTATTGTTTTAGCTTCTTTTTACTCTGGTGGTTTGTTAAGGGCATGTTCACTCCTTGCAAAAGAAAAAGTAAATCTTAATATTTTCCCACTAATAGTTTTGACTCCATTACTAAATCAATGCATGTTGTTGAATTGTGTTAGTGGAATTATGTTGCGAAGCGCATGCATCAAATCCATGCATTTTGAACATGTCAATTTTGTTGTGCTCTCAGGAATTTTTATACACTTTCAGACCTTATCTTGATTTTCTGTTCGTCGTTGAAGCACCCAGGTCTGTTTCTGTTTATTAAAAACAGAAGGTCTGCATTGCACCTAGGTTTGTTTCTATTCATTAAAAACAGAAGGTCCGCATGGCACCTAGGTTTGTTTCTATTCCTTAAAAACTGATACAAACCGATTCACAAGGCTGGCGAATCTGACAAAATGCTTACTCTCGACTGTTTTAAGAGATTGAGAAAAAGAAGCTTTGTAAATGGTATTGAAGATTCCATCCGAAGATATATATAATGGATAACTTCATAATAGAAGAAGAAAAAAAAAAAAAAAAGATCCTGCTGCTGCTTGATCGTCGTAATGTGGGTTTATCGATACATGTAATTATGTATATCAGTATCTGCTCATAACCCGGTCAAGTGAAAAGAATGAGGCATTCTCGCATTTGGCACTACGCATTTTTTTAAGACGCCTTCAGCACCCTGCAGTATCACAACAATGTCTATGGTCTACAAATAAATTGTCTTAAACCATTTGTTGTCCATTGTACACCTGCAAATCTCTCAACTCATCGTGCAAAACGTCCACTGCATTAGTGCTTGAACGCGATCGGTGTACGACAATCAGCATTGGGTCAATAACTGGGCTCTTTTCTGCAGGGAGATCTCGTGTGAAAAGAAGAACACCAGGTCACATTTATACAATCTAGTCTACTTTAATTTTAATATATAACATACTCCAATCAACCAATTCTCTTAGATGGGCTTACTACAAACAAATATAGGGTATTACTAAACCAAATTCCAAAGAAAGAAACATAAGGTCCGACGTCCAAAGAAAGAAACATAAGGTCCGACGTCCAAAGAAGAAACATAAGGTCCGACGTCCAAAGAAAGAAACATAAGATCCGACGCCCAAAGAAAGAAACATAAGGTCCGACGTCCAAAGAAAGAAACATAAGGTCCGCCGTCCAAAGGAAGAAACATAAGGTCCGACGTCCAAAGTAAGAAACATAAGGTATCACGGATTCAAGCTGGACAAAGTGATGCAAAACTAGCTTAACGCACCTTGTCTAATATTACTTCATATCTATAGATAATACTATATGGTCAACAACTCACATCATTAAATAAGAGTCATAATATCAGTTTCTGTAAACTCGATTCCGAATCTACCAAAATCAATGACTATGAGCAAATGTAATCGTTTCTGTCTATATTACAAACGTCTTGTACAAAGTTTTTCTCGAAAATGTAGTTCATACTTCATTAGAAAACAGGCCTTTGTTGCCTGCAAGGCTGCAACTGTCTTTCCACTTGTGGCAGCCTTCGAAAAATGCATGCCAACAGGCTCAACGTGTTCATGCACATCACTCAGAATTTTCAAAAATTAATTACCAGATCAATTTACAAGAATACAGCTATGTCAACTAAGATTCGGGTATTCATAGTAATACTATACAACAAAATCATTAAGCAATTCAACCTGCCCTAAAAATGCCATCTGCTTCAGCTGTACAAAAATTGCTTGTCACTGGAGTATTGAGTACTGCATTAAAGGGAAAACTGATTCCTGCCACCACTTTGTACTTGGAAGAGCATCTAAACTCCTCTTTCCGCAAATGAAAATTCAGAAAGAATCATGGGAACTGTTTTGCCATTGCTAAAATATACACCTCCTGCAGAAAATGACATGGGTTTACGTAAAGAGCTCCTCTACATTCTTTTAGTTTCAGGAAAACTATTCTTAGTGAAATCCATAGAATTGGATAGAGAAATTGGATGTTAATATATTCTCTTCCTTGTATCTTATGCCACTATAGAAAACTGAAGGAGTTAGTTCCTTTCTCTAGATAATATTGACGTAAAGATCAAACAATGAAACCGTTAAGTTAATAGCAACTCAAAATCTCTATAAAGGCTTAAACATGAGAAAAGAGCTCTTTCTATTCTCTTCCATATAGAGTATTTTGTCTTCGCCAAGTCTTCATATTCATGAAGGCACATGACAAAATCTATCTATTTGCTATACTGTGCTGAAATCCACACAATAATAACTGATGGACTCGGAAAGGTCATACTTACAGGAAGGATCACATGAAGAAAGAGATGCACGTTAGAGGCAAACCATTTGGGCTGAAACTAAACTACTAAAACCGCGGTATTTTCTGCATCATCAATGAATTCACTGGAGGTGATGCCAACTGTTCTGAACTTGGTGAAGGCCTAATTGGGTGATCACAGACTGCTGGACTGCCAACACACTGGGACGTTGTGTCTTTTGCACTACTTGCATCAGTTTCAGAGTTTGAGGACTCCATCAGGGATCTTATCTGTTAAGCAGAATATATCAGCTGAAAATTTTGCTCATAATCAGATAAAAATGACAAGCATTTCATGGTAACATGAATTACCAGCCCCACACGTTTCCTGTGCGCATCACTTGATAACTGCACAAATATTTTCAAACAAATATCTGTTATAGGGTTTCATATTCTTGGACATACTGCATATTCTGGAGCAGTAAAGAGGTTCTCTTACATGATTCTTTTCAAACTTTCGCTCCTCACTAGTAAAGCCTGGAATGGTCAGATGCCAATTTTTCTCTGCACACATTCCAGAAGCGGTAGTAAGAAATAAGAAGGCAGATATTACATATCGCACAGGAAAGTAAAGAACACTCTGAAAAGTTGCCTAACTAAACCAAATTTGCAACATAATAGAAAACCAAATAATATAAAATGAAAATTCGTACTAAATAGATTAGGGAATCTTGTAAGACAGGCCGGCATCAATGTTAATGACAACCACCTAAAATAAGCACTTCATTTATGACTACTTTTTATTGCAGAATATATTTGATGAGAAGATCAGACCTAAATGCAATAACAGATCCTTGGGTTCTAAAGTTGAAGATTTCCGATGCTTAGCTAGACTGCACGCAAATGTTGTGACCTGCAAAATGTATAAATCAAGTTACACTCATAAAAGCTGTATACCGGATAGAGTTTAAATAGGAATCTACCTTCACTCTTTTCGTTTGACATTTAAAAACGAAAGAGTGAAAGCAACCTTTCAAGGCTTGCACCATGTATATAAAACCTCATAAGCATCATTACCGAATCAATGAAGTCATCAGCAATCTCCAATAGAAAATCTTCAACTTCAGGATCCAGCTTTCCTTGTGAATCAACCTGCAGTACAAACCAAGGAAGCCTCTCAGAGGAAGTAGTGGTTCTTAAGAGTTTCTTCACTTCTTTAAAAAGAAAAAAAATTTACATATATAAAAATAAGGATTCCAGCATTTACTAGCAAATATATTGAGCACTAGTGCAAGAAAATAGATGACAGATTTAGTAGCTAATGACATTATCATGCAAATAACAGGTGCATCAAATTAGGTTGATCATGCATCACCAGGTCTTCAAGAATGGAGCAGAGTGGACCTGTGAAACCAAATCCTGTATTTTTCTCTTTCCAAGCAGAAGATTACTTGCTTCTGTTCCTTGACTTGAACTGCCTCCTGGTGTTGCTGTGCCAGATACAGGAGTATTGGGCTGTGATCCTGTCATACTTGTAGATTTCTGGACAGCTGCCCCTGCCATCCTTGGAGATTGCTGTTGTTGCTGCTGCAACACAATCTGCTGTTGTTGATGCAACTGTTGCTGCTGGCCTGCCTGCTGATGCTGAACCAGGGCCATTTGTTGTGGATTCAAAGCCATGGCCTTTTGATTCATTTGAGGAGATGAAGAGAATTGTTGCTGTATGAAGGCCTGCTGTTGTTGAGGCCTTGGTTGCTGCTGTTGAAGATGAAATGAAGGAGATCCTGAGGAGGAAAGTGCTGGCTGCTGCACTTTGTGCAACCACTGCTGTTGAGTCAAAGAATTTTGCATCAAAGCAGATTGTCCGTTTTGCGCCAACCCAGACATCTGTGGGTTCATAGAAGCTAGTGATGCTGTTCTCTGTAACGATTGAGGCTGCAGCTTCTACAGATGTAGAAAGATAAAAAAACTATTTGATAATCAAAAGTTTCCACAAGAGTAACAACTGAGAAAGGTATTTATAGCTTTACAGAAATCGGTTGCAATTTCGAGCAGTGGCACAAAAGCAAAAGTTCGTTAAAAATGATTGTTCTCACTAAAGAAAAGTTTGACTCACATAAATGTAAGTTTAAGAGTCCTATGATAGGTACAGTGAGAACCAAATTTACTGGCAGTAAATGGAGATATGGCAGAAATACCTGTGGAGAAGCAAGTGACATTTGCTGTTGCAGCTGTTGTTGTCGTATTGCAGCCCCATGGTTGACACGTTGCTGCGCATAGTTAAGGGCTCCATTTGTTCTCATTTGTGAATTCAAACCAAGAGAACTCATCATCCCCATTGCTTGCATCCCTTGCAATTGCTGCCCTGATGAATTTGCAGCATGAAATTGGGAACCCTGAACTAAACCGGTCTTTGGCCTTGACTGCATTGAAGAAGGAGAAAAATTTCAGGAAAAAGTAAATGAAAATTCTAACCAGTTGATACAACATATTCTTTAATTCTTGTAAAAAGATAATATTTTTCTGGCACCAATTGGGAGTAGCTTGTGTGGAATAAATGCAAACCAGCTGGAGGCTTGACATGAGAGAGACTAAGTATAAATTGCAGAGCATGTTTCCCTCTTTCTCATTAAAAAACTAAATGAACTGCAAGAAGTTCAAGTTATCACCTTGGAATCGAGAATTAGCTTCTACCATAGAATGTCAGAAGCGTTTTCAAAATCAAAGAATAATAATAAGTCAATTTTCTTAAACGTGATAAAAGAAATGTCTCCCGAACAATTCAGTTGATAACTACATTCTACTAACTTGCAATAAGAGCCGGAGGAATGGCAGTTGGAATCACAACTATAACGAGAATATACCAAATAACATTGAAAATGCAACAGTGACCAGGGCAAACTAGGACTAGCCACTAGTCAGTTTCCAATCAAACTAAGAAAAAGCCAGGACCTTGTTCTCGAAAACAGGACGAAGAAATAAAACACAAAAGGTAGGTTTGTACCGGTGACAGCAATTGGGACTGTAAATTGAACTGCGCAGCAGCGGCGGCCGCAGCCTGCCCGGGCAACATGGATAGGTGAGCTCCGCCCTGCGCCACCTGCCCCAACATCCCTGCCCTCGAAATCCCACCACCCAATTGCTGCTGCTGATGCTGCAGGTGAGTTGCGGCGGGGCCACCAAAGCTCATTTGACCGTACATCCCTGTCGACTGTTGCTGCTGCCTCATCGCGCCAAATTGCTGCTGTTGCTGGATCTGAGCCATTCTCTGCATGGACGGCGACCTCTGTAGGGTTTGTTGGATTTGGAAATTCTGCGTAGACATCAAATTACTCTGCTGGCCTTGCTGCAAATTTTGTTGCTTTTGCTGCTGCTGCTGCTGCTGCTGTTGCTGCTGCTGTTGCTGTTGCTGCTGTTGCTGCTGAAAATCCAAGGGGCTCAATTGACCAATATGAGGGGAAGATATTTGGGAAATTTCCATAGCGGGAGAAGGAGCAATTGAAGGAGAAGAAATGTTAGGGTTCGAAGTGCTCTGCGCGTTCGAATTCATAGCGTCAATTGCGTTTGGGGTTTGTAGAGGTTTAGAAGGAGAAGTGTTATCAGCCATTTTCAGGGACAGACAGGAGAGAGCGAGAGAGAGAGAGGGAAAGAGAGAAAGGCAGGCAGCGAGAGAAATTTGAAAGGGTAGTTGTCCAGTTGAGGGGACGACGACGGAAACAAGTACGAGATCGTTTGAAGGTCCGAAGACATCGTACGAAGATGGGCTAGAACTAAATGGACCAAACCCGAACAGCTATCCGGCCCATTCACTTGGTTTGACCAATATTAATATAACGGCCCAACAATGTTTAGTCAAGCTCGGTCAACCCAGTTCCTTACAAGAGTTGTACAACCGTACAAGTAGCCCAAACCCAATAGCTCCACTCGGTTCGGGATTTGGTAATGAAAGTTGTTCATAGCATATTGTAGATGCCAAAATGTGATTGGCCCATCTACGGTGAGTCCAGTTGCTACATTATCGCCGCTTCATCATCATGACATAGCCATATCGGCCTCATCGTCACTCTGTCATCTTGCCACTTGCCTGCCAACTACACATCAACCAAGTTACTTTCAAAAACCAAAAAGGGAAAGTCACTATCCCCTTTCTAAGGATCGGTGGAGAGAATCAAGTCTTCCCCCCTGGGGAGCAGGAGAAAAAGGAGGTTGATCCTCTTTCTGAGGATCGACAGAAAGCTTTGGCTACAAAGAGCCAGAAACCAAAACGAAAAAGGGAACCTTTTAGCCCAAAAGAGAGATCCTTCTGTCTAGAAGAGTACAAAAGCTTTCAAGCCAAAAGTTCCAGCGACTTGCCATTCGTCGGATTTCATAGTTCACCTGGAGCAGCTCTGCACGTTCACTGGCAATGTCAACACGCTGAAAACACGAAACAAAAACACTTCCGTCCGGCCAACCAAAGCCATCATCGTTCGTGCACATTCGTTTCGGAAACTCGAAGTTCGTTGTCAACTCGCAAGGAGGAATAACTTCAAGCTAACTACACATGGAGATCGAATAAGAGGAAAGCTAGAAGAAAGCATCCCCACAATTTCCCTAATTCAAAAACACAAAATTGTAATTTTCTTTGTATCTCAGTTGAATTAATCAATCGGTCGTGCCGCTTCGTGGACCGGCGGATTTTCAGTGAAACAGATTTGGCATGCCCGGTGGACCTTTCCTACCTCTCATCTTCATCTCCGTCAGAAACAAAAAAAAAAAAAATCAAACTTCAGCCATTGCCAGCGACGGCAACAACAACAACAACGACAACAAAGGCAAGCAAATTGCCAATTCGAGCTCTGCTAGTCTGCACCTTACCACGGGCGCAAGCTTGACCACAGCAACAGGAGCACGCGGACCAGCAGCCACTTACTCGGCCAACATCCGCGCTCCATCTCCTCCACCGGCTAGTCGCCCAGTGACAAGGGCGTTGGCCAGAAGCTTGTCCACCAGACAGGCTCCTTTCGTGAGGGACGCACGCCGTCTGAGTGTCGTCTACCAACCACAGACTATCGCGGCCTCCGCCAAACCGGTTGTTGCATCGGTCAGAATGATCCCGATAGCAAATAGGCCGACCTACCTACCCGTCAACACCACACCACCAGCGCACAATCCGATGGTCAGTCCAACTCAATTGCCACCCTCACGCAGGGACTAGATCGTGTCAACCATGGTCCGACGATATGAGCAACACGGAGACGCAACCTCTTCCTCGGTAGCAGGAAGGAACCCCACATCGACTTCAGCCTTGCCCAGAACAATAGCAGGAGGCAAGTTGCAGATCGTGACGGTTTCTCACGATCTTCTAGCAGCATTGATCGCCGCAGCCAACAGGTCACCCATGTCTTCCCCACGCCGATAGACGCCCGTGACCTCTCTTGTGGCCCAATTACCAACCTCCTCGGGTCGATTCACATCGGCGGCTACTCTGCCGAGTCAGTCACCCATCCAAACATCACCTCTCAGGCACCCAACAACGATTGGCTCTTCAGCCCGGTAGCCCACAACTGCCTCACCGCTACAAAGAACTTCGACGGCCAACTCGTCAGCATGGTCGCCAATTAAGTCATCTCCACTTTGTTTCGAGACGACAACTTCTCCCGCGGCTCCAACCGATAGAGTAGCCGCAATGGCCACCTCGGCCAAAACAATTGAGGAGCAACTTGCAGAAATGTAGGTTGCGTTAAAAGAACAAAGCGAGCAGTTGCGCATCAAAGACGCGCAGCTCGCAGCCCGCGACCTTCAAATCGCCAGGATACTAGAGCGATTGGAGATGAGCATGCCCAACACCAACTCCAGCGGCGTTTATCAAGAAGTCGACTGGAATCAGGCAACCACAAGCGCCACAGCCGAACCTCATCAGGAAGAACCTGCTTCCGACGAGCAGCGGCCAATAGCTCCCGTGACCATTCTGAAGTCACGAAATGAAGAGGAGTCGAACTCTCTTACCCTCGAAGTGGTGACTGAACTCATCAACCGCGTCGTGTGAAATGGCTCTGGCAAAAGCAAGTCGGTGGCCTATCGGAGGCTATACACGCAGAGGATACAGAACATCCCTATGTTATTCGGCTATCATCCGCCAAAGTTTGAGCAATTCAATGACGATGGCCACCCAAAGCAGCACGTCGTTCATTTCATCGAAACCTGCAACAATGCCGGCACAGACGGCGACCTGTTGGTCAACCAATTTGGCCGATCCTTGAAAGGCAACGCCTTCGATTGGTATATCGAATTGCCGCATGAATCAACCGATAGCTGGGAACAACTTGAGCGGGAGTTCCTCAGCCGGTTCTATAGTACCCGACTTATTGTGACTTTAGTCGAGATGGCCAACCTCAAACAAAATGAAGGCGAAAAAGTGATTGACTATATCAATCGGTGGAGGAATCGCAACCTCAACTGTAAGGAGAGTTCCAATTTATCACTTGACGCCGAAATCGAGATGTGTTCTCGAGGAATGCGGTGGGAGCTTCTGTTCTACATCTAGAACTAAAAGCCAAAAGATTTCCTGGAGCTTGTGACAGAAGCTCACAACATGGAAACTCTCATCGAAGAACAGGGGGAAGACGTCATACCAACAAAGGGAAGGCTACCACCCAAGACACGAAGGAGAAGGCAAAAAACTCCTTCACCACAAATGCTTTCGAACCGATCAAGGTCGAAAGCAATGTAAAAACAAACTTCCCTCCACGGCTGCCCGCTGGGGGCACCTACTGAAAACCGTCGCTGGAGGAGAGGCAAGAAAAGACCTACCCCTTCGCCGACGCCGACGTTCCCATCATGCTCGAGCAGCTGCTCGAGAATGACTTGATCAATTTGTCGGACATCAAAAGACCCGGCGACCTTGTGAGATCAAAGCACCGAAACTTCTGCAAATATCACCGTCTGCTTGGTCACTCGACCGAGTAATGTTTCGCTTTAAAGGATCAAATCATGAATCTTGCGGCACAAGGCCGCATTGTGATCGATAGAGCAGAACGAGCAGTGTTGGCAAACATTGTTTCCATTTAGGCCAAGTCTAGTAGGCGAACTAGAGTCAATAAACCTCCGGTTATGAGGAGGAAATATCGTCATAAGTCTGGCCCGCCAAACAAACAGCACAACCACCGACCACCGGCTAAGGTCACCCCAAAAGTGGCACCCCGAGAAGTTACTGCAGCAGATGCAGAGGGGTAGATATTGGTCACCCGACGAAAGAAACCCATTTGAGAAATCGAACCACCAAAACAAAGGCAAAGCATCCAACAAAAGAGTCGTGAAGCGCCAAAAGAAGGCTCCTAAGACCCATGTCAAAGGAGCAAACAAAATAAAAAGAAGACCCGTCACACTAGAGGAGTTCTTCCCGAAGAATTCTTCACGCCGCCAGCAATGGTGGCGACTTGCTCGGTGACCCCTCCCAAGCAGGTCAGTCGAGAAGATAAAGGCAAGATGCCAGTCGTCGAGTGTGACGACCTCGAAACATCCTTGCAACAAATCTTGCCATTAAATAAGATTGAGGACAACCTCGAACTGGACATCCAATTCAGACAGACTCTCATCCGGGTTCTCGACGAGCAAGAGAAAATTCAAGCCAAATTGGAGCAATTCATGATGAGTAAGAATGACCAACCAAAGGTCGGCCTGACTCCTCCATACAGAAAAGAGGAAGAGGCCTCTTCATCACATCAATTGTCTCGACCAGAAGAGGCACTCGTCGTCTCCTGCCCACCGTGCATTACGTTCCGAGAGAAGGATGCACAACAGGGGGCAAGAAGCCATAATCGGTCGTTGTTTGTAACCGGCTACATAAAGGACCATCTCATCAACTGTATTCTTGTCGATTGTGGCTCCGCGATCAACATCTTGCCGATTTGAATGATGAAGAACGTCGGCATTTCCGTCGGAGACCTTTCTGCAAGCTCCTTGCTCATCCAAGGATTCAACCAAGAAAGCCAGCACACGCTTGGCATGATACGATTGAAGTTGCTCATCGGAGACATGATGGTCGAGACTCCGTTCTAAGTAATCGACTCCAAGACTTCATACAACTTACTCCTAGGTCGACCATGGCTCCACGCCAACGGGGTCGTACCTTCGACTCTCCACCAGTGCTTCAAGTACTGGACGGATGGCGAACAGAAGATGGTGTACGCCGACGAGAGTCCGTTCAATGAGGCCGAAGCTTCATTTGCCGACGCCAAGTTCTATCTAACGACAAGGTCGACCGTCAAAGCGTCGTCCTAGCCGGGTCAAGCACCCAATGCCAAAAGTGTCGTTCCGCCGAAATAAACTCCAAAACACAACTTGGTACTGAAAGTCGCACCGCCCAAACAAGCGCACAACAACTAGGTACTTAGGTACATTCCTCAGTCACAGAGAAAGAAAGGGGAAGCCCCTCTCATCATTTGCCGCAACGTCAAGCCGACTCCGTCCAAAGAATGAGTTACTTTGCCACTTCCAAAGCTCCAATATCGGAGCGTAGTCAAGAAGTGCCTGAGCCCCGAATGCCTACCAGCGACTCAAACGATTGAAGGCTTTGATCCAAACGCCTACTAGTTGCTGGCCAAAGCCAAGGGCAATCTCACAAAAGAGCAGCTCCACGAGAAGCCACCCGTCATTGTCCCTATCCTCTCTCCGACGCAAGAAAAGCTAAGGAAGGAGAGTCGCCGCATTCCACAAAGTCGTCACAGCCTCGGCTACCAGACTGTGAAGCCAATCCGGATCATAGGTTGGTCTGCCGATGTCCACCAAGTTTCAATCGGCCAACCGTCGCCAAGGAAGAAAGCAACCTCGGCCCCGGTGATCATTTACACACTGAGAGCTGCCATTGCCAAGGCCCGTGCTCATGTCACCTCCGTCAACCATATTTTTATCATTGACGTAGTGCAACGATTGACGCTCTTCACGAAAAAAAAAACTGGGGGCAAGTTCGCTCTGAAATAGGAAGGCCCCTATGCGGTTCAAGAGGCTTACACCAATGGAGCATATAAGCTCGTGACGATAAGCGGCTCGAAGTTACCGATGACAAACGGTAAGTTCCTTCAGTGCTTCTATGCGTGATGGGCCGTCGAAAAAAAAAAAGCAGAAAAGAAGGCCGAATAAAGAATGAGAAATCGTTCTTCATTTAAATAAGCGAGAAGCAATTCAAATCTCTCACAATAAAAAATGATGCGACATGGAATCCAAAAAAAAAAAACTAAAAAAGAGAGAAAGTTAAACTTGAGGAAACACCAACTTATTGAGGTCGAACGGCTCCTCTTGATGCATGCTAGACCGATCCCGCTGCTGGTCGATAGCCATCGTCGACTCCTTGACCGTTTGCATGCCGGACCGATCCCGCTGCTGGTTGATGGCCATCGTCAACTTCTTGACCGTCTGCAAGTCGGGCCGACTCTCTTGCTGCTCGAAAAATGTCGTCGGTCCCTTGGCCGCTCACTATTGGGTGTCTAGCAAGTGCACTAGGTCAGAAAGTAATATAGACTCAAGAGTCCAGATATCGATCCCACAGAGACCTTGATGAGAACTCAGTTTAAGCAAAGATTTTTCTACTGATTGAGGAAAAGAATTTTTGATTTTTGAGATCTGGAAAAGAAAATAGAATTAAACTACTAGAAAACCTTATAGAGATGAGATGTTGGGAAAAAGTATCAATCCCTCCTAGTTGTTCACAAGCAAAGTTCTGATTGTTATAGCTCAAGTACCTTTACCTTGACTTAGTTTTTGAAAACCTGGTTACCCACATACAGGAAATAACTTTCACCTATTCCTTGAACTCCATCACAATCCAGAAACATTCAAATCCTAGGTGCATAAATATAAAAGCTTAAAGATTAACTCTCTCTTATTCAGAACAAGAGTTATAAACAGTCACATCGCTTTCCACTAGTCTCCATCACAATTCAGAACGATCTAGTTTAGAAAAATGAGTTGTTTTAGAAAACAAAGAATCATATAACTAACCCTAATCTCTATTCGAACCTCGTTAAACTTCATATATCAATTTAAATTAGAAATAAGCAGTAAACTTAGATTCTAAAACAAAGGCTAAGTATTATATTGCTATAAACTTCAAAACTTAAACATATAACAACTAGGAGTTCATGACTTCCCCAACAGAGAGAGACTACTCCATGCTAAAAGTATAAACACATGAAAAAGATTTAATTACAGCCATGGAAATCAAAATAAACTAAGTACAGAAACCCCCTTGAAGGACTGCCTTTAGCTTCACTTGAGCCTTGACTGAAATCTCCTCCTCTCTCCAAAGTGCCAAGAGGTCATGCAATACTCCCTCTGGAATTTCTCTCCTCTCCAAACTAACTACAAAAACAGGAAATTAAACTAAAAACTGAATTTAGAACTCAAAACTGGATTTAGAACTATATTTACAACCTAAAACTGGATGCTTTGCACTCCACCTCGGACCCCTATTTATACTTGTTCTGCTGTCCTGGCCTTGTAATTTGGTCTCTGTCCAGGGTTGTGAAGTATGCCTTCCTGACCTAAGACTTTATTGAAATTACATGAGAACCTTCCTTCCATGGTCCTTGCCTTGTGTATGAAAATTGAGTCCAATCTGAGTTAGGAAAATTGAGATATGATGTTGAGAAGTTGGATTGCTTCTGCTGCCAATTTCTGCACTGGGTCTACCACTTTGAAAGTATAAAACTCTAAAAACCCCACTTGGATTGACCTGAATTTTTGTAATATGATCCTCTATCTCCTCAGGAATCTTCAGTCCAAATTTGGGTTCAATATGGAATCAGGAAGTCCAGATATGCTCTTCTTTAAACTCAGATTTGTCATATCTTCTAGCAGCAGTTTCCTTATTTGTATTGATCTTCACTTCTTGGCCATTCAAAACACCTAGGACTCGAGCAAATTTCATCAGTCTTCATGGATACTATATTGCTATAAACAAAGGCTAAGTACTATATTGCTATAAACTTCGAAACTTAAACATACAACAACTGGGAGTTCATGACTTCCCCAACAGAGAGAGACTACTCCATGCTAATAGTATAAACACATGAAAAAAATTTAATTACGGCCATGGAAATCAAATAAACTAAGTACAGAAACCCCCTTGAAGGACTGCCTTTAGCTTCACTTGAGCCTTGACTGAAATCTCCTCCTTCTCTCTCCAAAGTGCCAAGAGGTCGTGCAAGACTCCCTCTGGACTTTCTCCCCTCTCCAAACTAACTACAAAAATAATGAAAAATTAAACTACAAACTATACTAAGAGATGGAACTCGATTTACAACTCAAAACTGGATGATTTGCACTCTGCCTCGGACCCCTATTTATACCTATTCTGTTGTCCTTGCCTTGTAATTTGGTCTCTGTCCCGGGGTATGAAATATGCCTTCCCGACCTCAGAATTGAATGAAATAACATGAGAAATTTTCTTCCATGGTCCTTGTCTTGTGTACGAAATTTGATTCCAATCTAAGTTGGAAAACTCGAGATATGATGTTGAGAAGTTGGATTGCTTGTGCTGCCAATTTATGCACTGAGTCCACCACTTTGAAAGTATAAAACTCCAAAAACCAGACTTGGATTGACCTGAATTTCCAAAATATGATCCTGTATCTCCTCAGGAATCTTCAGTCCAAATTTGGGTTCAATTGGGAATTAGGAACTCCAGATATTCTCTTCTTCAAACTCGGATTTTTCTTCTCCTCTGGCAGCAGTTTCCTTCTTTGTATGGAACTTCACTTCTTGGTCATTCAAAACACCTAGGACTCGAGCAAATTTCCTTAGAATCTTCGTGGATACCTTCTTTAGGCACTTAGGTCTTCTTCTCCCAAGTTTGGGCTTGATTGGTTGTCAGGATCCCGAGATTTTTGCGACTTTGCGTTGCTGAGTCATCGATGCGGTCGCGCAGAAAATGTGCCTAGTTTTGGCGCGGTCGCGCCATTGGAGCAGAGTTCTTTCTAAGTCAGGAAACAGCCATCGAAACCGTGCCGAGTAAGGAGACTTCTTGGCCCGGCAGCACCATATTTTGCTCTCGAAGTGGCGCGACAACGCCACTCCTTAGACTTTTCATTGGTCCCCAGAACGACAACTCCTCTTTCTGTATTTGGCATCTCTTTGGCGCGTCCATGCTGTCTCAGTATGAGGTAGCTCCAGTTCCTTGGCGCGTCCATGCTGTCTTAGTATGAGGTAGCTCCAGTTCCTTGGCGCGGTAGCGCCCTCAGAGGGCGCGGTCGCGCCATTTCACTTTCCCAAGTTGTCTTCTTTGAAGCCTTCCTAGCCGTTGGGTATTTTTCTCCATTTATTTGAATTTTTGACTATTTTCCCGACGCGGTCGCGCCATCCCCTTTTTGGCTCATTTTGCTTGTTTTCGCTTCAATTTCACTCAGAATTCGGATTTTCATCTTCAACCAGTTACCTAAGACACAAAACATGCAATTGAGTTATATTTGTCATTTTCATGTTAATAATTAACTCAAAATTTAGATTTCTAATCATTTATTCATCCATAAATAGTGTCTTTTAGACACTTATCACTCACGCTTCAGGCCGACTAGTCCGCTCTGGGGAGAGGACGACTCCATAAGTCATGCAGGAACTTGGGCGTAGAAGCACATACAGAACAACCACCAAAGATCAATTCATCGTGAGGAAGTAGCATAGACAAGTAGCATAGACTTCTCTTGCGCATTAGAGTCCCGGATCCTGAGGCAGAGCCGCGCAGCACCATTCTATGTGATCGATGCTTCCGAGGCCATCAAACCAAGAAAGAAGAAGTAATAGACATCTGCGACAGGTCAAACATGCGCAACCAGGTATGTAACTTACTCCTCTTCGAAAAAAATGAAAGAAAGAAAAGATACAAATTCGAAAAAAATCAGCATGCGACAAAAAGAAACAGTAGCAGAAAAAAAGTTTGCCAGCGACTAAAAAGAGTAGTTGCAGAAAAAAAAATGAACGGAGAAACAAAAAAAAAAGAGAGAGAGGGTGAATAGTCGAGATTACAAAAAAAAGAGAGAGAGGGTGACTCTCTTGTCAGTTCGGCCACCTAGCCGAATACAAAAAAAAAAAGCAGCCCTTGGCCACCTACATCTGCCGCACCATCGCCAATTCGTCGTAAAACGAGTCTTCCTAAGGAACGACCAGAAAGCTCTACGCCCGGCGACCTAGCCAGATGCAGCCAATTCAAATCTGCAGCACTCGGCGACCCAACCGGGTGCAGCACAAAAGCTCCGCTCCCGGCGACCGAGCCGGATGTAGCACAAAAGCTCCGCGTCTGGCGACCGAGCCGGACGCAGCCAACTCAAATTCACAGTGCCCGACGATCGAGCCGGATGCAGCAGAACAGCTCTGCGCCCGCCGACCAAGCCGGACACAGCCAAAACAAAATTTCAGCGCCTAGCGACCGAGCCGGACGCAACACATAACCTTTGTGCCCAGCGACCGATCCGGACGCGTCCAAAACAAAATTTCAGTGCTCGGCAACCGAGCCGGACGCAGCACAAAAGCCTCATGCCCGGCGACCGAGTCGGACGCGACCAAAACAAAATTTCAATGCCCGCCGACCGAGCCAAACGCAGAACAAATCTCCGCGCCCCGCAACCAAGCCGGATGCAGCACAAAGCTCTGCACCCAGACGCGGCCAAAACAAAATTTCAATGCCTGGGCCCCGAGTCGGTCACAACCAAATCAAAAAATTCAGTGCACGGCAACCGAGCTGAGCGCAGGACAAAAGTTTCGTGCCCGACGACCGAGCTGGACACGACACAACAAATTGCAGCACTCGGCGATTGAGCTGAGCGCAGCACGCGGCACAAAAGCTCCGCGCCTGGCGATCGAGCCAGACGCGGCCAAATCAAAAGCTTCGTGCTCGGCAACCGAACCAGACGCAACAACCACAAATTTGCAACGCCCGATGACCGAGTCGGATGCAAAACAAAAGCTCTGCGCCCGGCGACTGAGCTGGACGCGACAAATCAAAACCACTGCGCGCGATGACTAAGTCAGCGCAGCACAAAAGCCCAGCGTCCGGCGACCGAGCCAGACGCGACAACTCAAATTTGTCGCGTTAGGCGGCCAAGCCGAACGTAGCACCAAGCCACTGCGCTCGGCGATCGAGCTAGACGCGACACAACAAAAACTCAATGCTCGACGACCGAGCCGGATGCGACAACTCAAATTCTCCGTGTCTGGCGGCTCAGCCAGACGCAACAATGCAAGAACTCCGCGCCCGAAAACTAAGCCAGACGCAGCCAATACCATTTCGCCGCACCTAGCGACCGAGCTAGATGTGACACAACATTGCTGCACAATAGCCGGATGACACACTGAGAGTTGTTAGTCTGTCATATTGACAAACTGACAAACACTTGGAGTACAAAAAAAGAGAGAGAGAGAGAGAGAGAGATGAAAATCGAGACACAAAGAGAAAATTCGAGAGAGAGCGGCTGAGGGTGAAGTCGAAAATGAGAGGAGAGAAAAAGAAGAAGAAAGAGGGGGAAGGAAAGAAGAAAGGAGAAAAGAAAAAAAAGAGAGAGGGTATACCTGGCGGACTCAAATTCAATCGAAGACTGCCGGGAAGAAGAAAATACGTTACCTAAACTATCCAAAGCGATCCTTGTTCGCTTGTGGGGAGCCTCGATCTATCGCAACACATCAGCAACTATGCACACCGAAACCAAATTCTATCTAAGCAGAATTCCTCCGAAGAAGGTAGCCATGCAAGGGGTGGGGCCCAATTCGCAATGCTCCCTCCCCCAGCACAGCCTAGTTGTGCCGAAGGAGAATTTCACCAGAGGAGTCACCTATGCTGGGGTGGGGCCCACTGCGCAGTGCCTCTCCCCCAACGAAGCCTAATTCTGCTGAAGGAGGATTTTGCCGAAGGAGTCACCCATGCTGGGTGGGGCCCACTGCGCAGTACCTCCCCCAGAGCAGCCAAATTCTGCCGAAGGAGGATTTCACCGAAGGAGTCACCCATGCTGGGGTGGGGCCCACTACACAGTCTCTCTCCCAGCGCAGAACAAATTCTGTCGAGGCAGAATTCCTTCGAAGAAGTCAGGTACCCAGGGGGTGGGGCCCACTGGCAGTGCTCCCTCTCCCCACCGCAAAACAAATTCTGCCCAAGCAAAATTCCTCCGAAGAAGTCACCCACGCTGGGGTGGGGCCCACTGCGCAGTCCCTCCCTCAGCACATCCAAATTCTACCGAATAAGAATTTCGTCGAAGGAGTCACCTATGCTGGGGTGGGGCCCACTACGCAGTGCTCCCTCTCCCCCAAAGCAGAACAAATTCTGCCGAGGCAGAATTCCTCCGAAGGAGTCAGCCACGCAGGGGTGGGGCCCATGGTTCGGTGCTCCCTCTCCTCAGTTCAGCCAAATTCTGCCAAAGCAGATTTCCTCCGAAGAGTCATCCACACGGGGGTGGAGCCACAGCGTAGTCCCTCCCTCAGCACAGCCAAATTCTGCCGAAGGAGAATTTTGCCGAAGGAGTCACCCACGTTGGGTGGGGCCCACTGCGCAGTGCTTCTTCTCCCAAGCGCAGAAAAAATTCAGCCTAAGCAGAATCCTCCGAAGAAGTCAGCCATGCAGGGGGTAGGGCCCACTACGAAGTGCTCCCTCTTCCTAGCGTAGAACAAATTCTACCGAGGCAGAATTCCTCCGAAGGAGTCAGCCATGCAGGGGGTGGGGCCCACTATGCAGCCCTCCCTCTCCCCAGCATAGAACAAATTATGCCGAAGCAGAATTCCTCCGAAGGAGTCAGCCATGCAGAGGGTGGGGCCCACTGTGCAGTGCTCCCTCTCCCCAACGCAGGACAAATTCTGCCGAAGAAGAATTCCTCTGAAGGAGGCAGTCACGTAGGGGGTGGGGCCCACTGCACAGTGCTCCCTCTCCCCAATGCAGAACAAATTCTGCCGAAGCAAAATTCCTCCGAAGGAGTCAGGTAGACAAGGATGGGGCCCACTGCACAGTGCTCCCTCTCCCCCAGCGCAGAACAAATTCTGCCGAAGCAGAATTCCTCTGAAGGAGTCAACCACGCAGGAGGTGGGGCCTACTACGCAGTGCTCCCTCTCCCCAACGCAGAACAAATTCTGCCGAAAGAGAATTCCCCAGAAGGAGTTAGCCACGCAGGGGGTGGGGCCCACTATACAACCCTCCCTCTCCCTAGTGCAGCAAAATTCTACCAAAGAAGGATTTCGCCGAAGAAGTCATCCACGCTGGGGTGGGACCCACTACACAGTGCCCCTCTCCAACGTGGCCAAGCCTCGCGAAAACAGAAATTTCTCGACAAAATCTGTCAAGCCTGGGTTGGGCCACAACGTATTGCTTCCTGATGCGCACCCCCTCAACGGTGCGACAGAATTTGCCGAAACAATTCCATCGAATACAGTGAAATCGTCGATGGAGTAAGCCGACCTAAATCAAGGTCCACTGGGTATCACACTAGTTGACGCCAACCTCCCAGAACAGTACAGAAGAGTTTCGCGAGCATCGAAATTCGCCGAGGATCACTGAAACGCCAAACCCAGACTACCAAAGCAGTCTCCAACCATGGCGTCACAACAAACTCAATTTAGGTACCTTTCACTCCTGTATACATGTATGTATATCTATATATGTACACATATACACACAAAAAAAATCAAAAAAATCAAACAGCCCTAGAAAAGTAAGAGGGCTCGACCAATAGATATAAAGTGTACATTAAATATACACAGTCCTAAAAAAGTAAGAGGACAGAAAATATGTACACGAAAAATATAAATAGCCCTAAAATAGCAAGAGGGTCCACAAAAAAAAAAGAAAAAAAGTGTGTGAGTGTGTGTGTGCGTGTGTGTGGTTACATATTCGAGACTTACTCGTTCGTTCTCCGAACGTGTAATTCTCGAAGGTGGCAAACTGTAGACGCCAAAATGTGATTGACCCATCTACGGTGAGTCCAGTCGCCCATAAATCCACCGATCGTTCGTCGTGGGTGAATCCAATAATTTTTTAAGGCGACATCCGACAGCCCATCGTCAAGCCCAGAGTTTCACCACATCATCGTCGCTTCATCGTCATGACATAGCCATATCAGCCTCATCATCGCTCTATCATCTTGCCACTTGCCTGCCAACTACACATCAACCAAGTTACTTTAAGAAACAAAAGAGGGAAAGTCACTTCACCGATCCCCTTTCTAAGGATCGGTGGAGAGAGTCGAGTCTTCCCCCTTGAGGAGCAGGAGAAAAAGGAGGTCAACCTCTTTCTGAGGATGGGTAGAAAGCTCTGGCTACAAATAGCCAGAAACCAAAACGAAAAAGGGAACCTTTTGGCCCAAAAGAGAGATCCTTCTGTCTAGAAGAGTACAGATACTTTCAAGCCAGAAGTTCCAGCGACTTGCCATTCGTCGGATTTCACACAGTTCAACCCAGAGAAGCTCTACACGTTCACTGGCAATGTCAACATGCGGAAAACACGGAACAAAAACACAAAATTTCCCAAATTCAAAAATATAAAATTATAATTTTCTCTTTATCTCAGTTGAATTAATCAATCGGTCGCGCCACTTCGCGGACCGGCAGATTTTTGATGAAACACATATGTATCAATTTTGGCCTTGGGGGTTATAGGTTACCCCCTATTTTGGGGTTACGATTATAACCCCCTATTTTGGGGTTACGATTATAACCCCCTATTTTGGGGTTACGATTATAACCCCCTATTTTGGAGTTACGATTTATAACCCTTTGTTTTGGGGTTACGATTTATAACCCCCTATTTTGGGGTTGCGATTTATAACCTCCTGTTTTGGGGTTACGATTTATAACCCCCCTGGAAACCATTGTATCATCCGATACGTATTATGTATTGGCCAATTCGGACGATACGGCCTAATACGGAAATTCGATATGGACTTTAAAAAAAGTTAAAAAATCCTCCAATCTATTTAGCTTAAAATGTTAATTACTCCTAATCTGTAAAGAATTTTAAGTTAAAATTTTATAGGTATGAAATTGAATAAATTTCGCACATTTCACCTACACTTTTACCTATTTTCGTTACCAAACAAAGGAGAATTTCTCCTTGAAAATTACGAATTAGCCAATATGATTCGATTAGCTTAAAATGCTAATTACTTCTTAATTACAAGGAATTTTAAGCTGAAATTTTCTAGGCATGAAATCGAATCAAATTCTCACGTTTCACCTATACTTTTACCTTTTTTCATTATGAAATGAAGGAGGATTTCTCCTTGAAACATTACGAATCAATCGATATGATTCCATTAGCTTAAAATGTTAATTACTCCTTAATTATAATGAATTTTAAGTAGAAATCTTAGAGGTATAAAATTGAATCAATTTCGAACATCGTCTATACTTTTACTTATTTTCGTTACCAAATGAATGAGAATTTCTCCTTGAAAGATTACGTATCAGCCGATATTGTTCGATTAGCTTAAAATATTAATTACTCATAAATTACAAGGAATTTTATGCTGAAATTTTTTAGGTATAAATTTGAATCAATTTCTCCCATTTCACATAAACTTTTTACCTATTTTCGTTTTCAAATGAAGGGGAACTTCTAATTTAAAGATTACGTATCAGCTGATATGGTTCAATTAGCTTAAAATTTGAATAACTCCTAAATTACAAGGAATTTTAAGCTGAAATGTTAATAAGATTTTACATGAACTTGTATAAAATTAATTGAACTAAATAATAGTAATTTTTTAATATTTTTTTGAATTTTTTAAAGCTCATATCAAGCCATACCCTTAAGTTTTGTGTTACGGGTCAGATACATCAGATACCTATCGGCCGTATCGGCGATACGTATCAGATTTTTGTGGCCCGATACATTTTGGATTTCTGATACGGGCTACCCTAGTTCATAGTACTTCATAGTTCATACTAGTTAATATTATAAATATTAAATAAGGCCATAAAATAATTACTAATAAGTCTAATAAAATAAAAATATCTCTCGTTGCCAGCATAACTATCACGTGTCAAGTCGTTCAAAAGGCCAACAGGGCATAATGATGACGTAAGACTTGTTCAGACACATTGACGTGTTCGTCGGCCTAATTGGACGCGCCCGGGATTTGCTCCGAAATTGGGTGGTTTCGGAGCAAACCCAAGGTCCTATAGGAGACCGTCCACTCACGAAACGGGCGTGCAGACGGTCTCCATGCCTTCCCCCCGGGTCGGCTACCTTTTATCCGACCCAAACCGAACCCATATTCAATTCAGCTTTCCATTCCCCCCTCCCCGGAGCTCGACTTTTCATTCCCCCTCCCGCACCCGTAAAAAACCAAAGGATTTCCCGTCGAAAACCAGAGGATTTCCCGTCGAAAACCAGGCCAGGCCTTCCCGTCGAAAACTAGAGGACTTCCCGTCGACGGCGAGAGGACTTCTCGTCGACGGCGAGAGGACTTCTCGTCGACGGGGAGAGGACTTCCCATCGAAAACCAGAGGACTTCCCGTCGAAAACCAGAGGAGTTCTTGTTTTCTCTTTCTCTCTGAGGTTCGGATCTGTTGGAGGAGGCTCTCTCAGGCTTCGATCTCTCTGAGGTACACAAATATGCCGATGAACATTCTTTTTTTTTTTGTGGATTTCAAATCTTTGAATTCTTTGTTTTACTGTCCGAATCAGAAATTTTGTGAGGTTAATTTTTTTTTTCTCTCCATCGTTCCTTTGGTTGTATTCTCTAAATTGTTATTTTTGGTATGTGATTTTGAATTGCTTTCAGTGGCAATTCAGTTTATTGTAGTTTCAATTATTATTTAAATTAAATAAGCGTTGTTTCAGTTTATATGAGTGAAATATAAAGAGGGAAGTGGATCTAAGTTGTGTGGCCCTTTTTTTCTTTTGTAAATTAAGGAAAGGAAAATGAAGCACTGGCTTATGCCGGTTGGTATACTTTCATAATATTTATTAGGCTTCTGATGAGGCAGTATTGTTACTTGCATCACCTTGTTTTTCATTTCTTTTATAATTTTTGTTAGTTTTTTGGATCTTTTATGTATTTGCACGGATCTTAGTATAGAAAAATTTGTGGCTTCCAGGCTCGTAAATTTGTGGCTTTTGGCTTAAAGAAAGAAGTAAGCAGGTTGTTAGGGCAAGGCACATTAGGCAGGTTGTTAGGGCATTTTTTTAATTTCTAACTCATGTTCTATTTTTTTTGTCACAGCTAAAGAATGGAGAACGGATTAACAACTCGTTGTAGCCCAGTTTTTTTCTTGGAGACAATGCAAAAGGCAAAACTAAAGAAAAAACACATAAGGGCAATCAGAAAGACCCCCTTTGGTCACTTCTTGGAAGTAAAAGGTGGGCATATCGAGGCTACTCTTGTCTCATCCCTAGCCAAGAAGTTTTGCAAGGTCCGCAATTCTTTTTTGATAGGGAAGAGATATATTGAGCTCTCTAACATGATGGGTCTCCCATTCAAGGGCTCACACTTGGTGGTAGGGAGGTGCAAGAAAATCCCAGATTTTGTGGTCAAACACTTTCACGGAAAGGCTCCCAATCGGAAAGACATAGCAAGAAAATTGTGTAGATTGGTCCGAAGATGGTGACATGGAGACAATCACTAAGCTAGTCGTTTTGATGGTGTTCGTGTGTATCCTCTTCCCCTAAGCAAACTACGGCGTCCCGCTCACCTTGTATAGGTACATAGACGACCTGAATGGGCTGAAGGAGTACGCATGGGGGGAGGCATTGCACAGACACCTTGTTTTGCAGCTGTCATGAAAGAAAGCCAAGAATAATGGCTACTTTGCAGGTTGTGCTTTGGCAATGACGGTGAGTAATTATATTTCCTCTGGTCGTTGTCTGTGTGATTATAATATGGTTAGTACATTACAAATTATATTTTTTGCTATTGTAGGTTTGGTATTATGAAACCATGTCCCGCCTAGGTACTTTTGGCTTTTGCATTGATAAACTAGTTGATCCCACAACAACTCCATGTGTACTTAAGTGGGGCAGCAACAAGGTGCAGCGTGGCGGGGCATATGAATAAGTTCACCAGCAAACTCGGGATTTGCAGGTTAGTATTCTTATTTCGTTTGATTTATTTATTTCACAAAACTAAGGAGGTCGAGTACTAACCGTAGCTCATGACCTTTCGTAGGAGGAGTGGGAACAAGGGGAAGGGGTGGCTGCCCACCCACCACAGGCATAATCTACTATATCTCAATTGCAAGATGAAGTCATGCAGTTGAAACTGAAGAATGCTACCTTGGAGAGCGAAATGGACAGGGTGAAGTGTATAGTGGGTAAGATGGCGACTACATTGGAAGACATGAAATTAAAGATGGTTGTCATGCAAGCGAGGCTGGACTGAGCAGCAGAGGAGGCCGCAATAGGAGAGGAGGCCCCAATAGCAGCAGAGGAGGCCCCAACAGCAGCAGAGGAGGCCTCAACAGCAGAGGACGCCCTAGCAGCAGAGGACGCCCTAGCAGCAGAGGACGCCCTAGCAGCAGAGGACGCCCTAGAAGCAGAGGACGCCCTAGCAGCAGAGGAGGCCCCAGCAGCAGAGGAGGCCCCTACCGCAGTGGAGGCTCTAGCCGTAGTCGAGGCCCCAGTAGCAGAGCAACCGTCTCCCCGTCACTACAAGAGGAAGGTGAAGCCTAGTCAGGCCATGACTACTCCTTATGTTCTGACGCACACCTCCAAGAGAACAAAGAAGACGAAGTGCTAAACGTCCATAATGTGTATATTAGTTTTTTGATTGGATAGGTCTGTTGTATCTATTATTTTTTGAACTACTAACTAGGTGCCTGGCACTTGTATTTTGTCACCAGACAATTGTGTTTGTTGTTTACTAAAATTTAATCAAATAGTATTCAAATTTAAAGTTGTGATTGGTATGTAGAGCGACTACATGGTGTTATTACCGCAAAAATTGGCACTTGTTAAAGTAAAAGAGCATTCTTGAGATTTGTCCGGTATTTTCATTTAGCACTTGGTATTTACTAATTAGCGCAGGGTCACACATGTTGTCCTTCCGACACCAATGGTTGGCTTGCCAATTCCTGTAAGACGGTATTTTCAGCTCTCTGGAGGTGTTAGGTATTTTAACGTAATTAGTGCTTAGAAAGTAGTACATGGTGTTTCCAAAGTAACATTGGTATTCCTAAATTCAGGTTAGTATTTTATGAACCAGTTCGGTATTTTCAAGTTATACTTGGTATTTTTAAGTTATTTTTGTCCAGGGGTGTGAAATATGCCTTCCCGACCTCATAATTGAATGAAATTACATGAGAACCTTTCTTCCATGGTCCTTGCCTCGTGTATGAAATTAGTGTCCAATCTGAGTTAGCAAACTCGAGATGTGAAGCTCAGAAGTTGGGTTGATTCTGCTGCCAATTCCAGCACTGGGTCATCAACGCGGTCGCGCCGATTATGTTCTTGATAATGGCGCGGTTGCGCCACTGATAATGGCAGCTCTTTGGCGCGTCCATGCTCTCTGTGTGAGGTAGCACCAGTTCCTTGGCGCGGTTAGCGCCCTCTGACGGCGCGGTGGCGCCATTTCACTTTCCCGAGTTGGCTTCTTTGAAGCCATCCTAGCTGTTGGGTATTTTTCTTCATTTATTTGAATTTTCGACTATTTTCCCGGCGCGGTCGCGCCATACCCTTTTTAGCTCATGTAGCTCATTTTTGCTTAAGTTTCACTCAGAATTCATGCGAACTCCTGTAAGATGGTATTTTCAGCTCTCTCGAGGTGTTAGGTATTTTAACGTAATTGGTGCTTAGAAGTAGTTCATGGCGTTTCCAAAGGAACATTGGTATTCCTAAATGCATGTTAGTATTCAATGAACCAGCCCGGTATTTTCAGGTTATACTTGATATTTTCACTTCGGCCCATGAGTCCCACATATTGTCCTTCCGACACTGACGGTTGGTGTTGGGTGTCTAGCAAATGCACTAGGTCAGCAAGTAATATAGACTTTGAGAGTCCAGATATCGATCCCACAGAGACCTTGATGAGAGCCTAATCTAAGCAAAAATTTTCCTATTGATTGAGGTGAAGAAAAATTGAATTTTTGTTTGAGAACTGAAAAGAAAACAAAATTTAACTTCTGGAAAAACTCATGAAGATAAGATTTTGGGGAAGAATGTCAATCCCTCCTAGTTTTCAATATGCAGAATTCTGATTTTATAACTCAAGTATCCTTACCTTGACTTAGCTTTTGAAAACTTAGTTACCAATATACAGGAAATAACTTTCACCTAATCTCTGAACTCCATCACAATCCGAAAACATTCAGATCCTAGGTGCATAAATATAAAAGCTTGCAAATCAACTCTCTCTTATTCAGAACCAGAGTTTAACTTTCACCTAATCTCTGAACTCCATCACAATCCTGAAACATTCAGATCCTAGGTGCATAAATATAAAAGCTTGCAAATCAACTCTCTCTTATTCAGAACCAGAGTTATAAAAGTCACATCACTTTTCCACCAGTCTCCATCACAATCCGGAACGATCTAGTTAGAAAAGCAAGTTGTTTTAGAAAACAAAGAATCATATAACTAACCCAAATCTCTACTAAACTTTAACTTCTCTATTCGAACCTCGTTAAACTTCAGATATAAATTTAGATTGTGAATAAGCAGTAAACACAATTTCTAAAACAAAAGCAAATACTTTATTGCTGTAAAATTCAGAATTCAAACATATAACAAACTAGGAGTTCATGACTTCCCCAATAAAGAGAGACTACTCCATGCTAATAAAAGAAACACACAAGGAGAATTCAATTACAGCCATGAGCATGAAAAGAAAATAAGTACAGAAGACCCCCTCTCAGGACTGCCCTTAGCTTCCACTCTTGCCTTGGCTAAAATCTCTTCTCTCTCTCTCTAAAGTACCAAGAGGTCGTGCAAGACTTCCTCTGGACTTTCCCTCAACTCCAACTAACTAAAATAACAAGAAAAACAAACTAAGAACTGAATTTAGAACACTGAAAACTGGATGCATGCTCCCTGCCTCGGACCTCTATTTATACTTGTCCTGCTGCCCAAGCCTTGTAAATTAGTCTCTGTCCATGGGTATGAATTGTCACTTCCTGACCTCAGAATTGGCTGAAATTACATACGAACCTTCCTTCTGTGGTCCTTGCCTTGCTCACGAAATTTGAGTTCAATCTGAGTTGGGAAACTCGAGATATGATGTGAAGAAGTTGCTTGATTCTGCTGCCAATTCCAGCACTGGGTCCTCCACTTAGAAGATCTGAAACTTGAGAACCTGACTTGGAATTGGCTGAATTTTTATAATATGATCCTTAATATCCTCAGGAATCTTCAGTCCAAATTTGGCTTCAATTGGAACACGGGAACTCCAGATATGTTCTTCACAAATTTTGGATTTAACTTCTCCTTCTGGCAGCAGTTTCCTTCTTTGTGTGGAACTTCTCCTTTTTTTATCATTCAATGCACCTAGACTCGAGCAATATTCCATAAAATCTTTGTGGATACCTTCCTTAGACAATTAGTACTTCTTCTCCCAGGTTTGGGCTTGATTGGTAGTCAGAATCTCGAGATTTCCCAAGTCACGTTGCTGAGTCAGCGGCGCGGTTGCGCCGAATTGTTCTTGGTTTTGGCGCGGTCGCGCCACTGGAGCAGAAATTTTGTCTAAGTCAGGAAAACGGCCTTCGGGTCGCATACGAGGAAGGATTCTTCATAGCGCGGTCGCGCCACTTTATGTTGTAGAACTGGCGCGGTCGCACCACTCCTTAGACTCTTTGTCGACTTCCCGAAATAGCACTTTGAACTCCATGTAAGGAAACAGAGCGGCGCGGCAGCGCCACAGGTAGCGCCATCGTGGGACGCGGTAGCACCATTTCACATTCCGAAGTCGTCTTCTTTGAGGCTTTGCTAGCCATTGGAAATTTCTTGGCTTTATTTGAATTTTCGCACATTTTCTCGGCGCGGTCGCGCCGTTCCCTTTTTTGGCTCTTTTTGCTCCTTTCTGCTTCAATTTCCCTCAGATTTCAGATTTTCTTCTTCTATCAGGCACCTGAGACACAAAACATGAATTTGAGTTATATAATTCATTTTCATGCTAATAATTAACTCAAAATGGGAGTTTATGCTCATTAAATCATGCATAAATAAGTGTCTTTTGGACACTTATCAGTTGGCTTGCCAACTCTTGTAAGATGGTATTTTCAGCTCACTGGAAGTGTTTGGTATTTTAACGTAATTGGTGCTTAGAAGTAGTTCATGGTGTTTCCAAAGGAACATTGGTATTCCTAAATGCATGTTAGTATTCAATGAACCAGCCCGGTATTTTTAAGTTATACTTGGTATGTTCACTACGGCCCATGAGTCCCACATGTCGTCCTTTCGACACCGACGGTTGGCTTGCCAACTCCTGTAAGATGGTATTTTTCGCTATCTGGAGGTGTTAGGTGTTTTAATGTAATTGGTGCTTATAAGTAGTTCATGGTGTTTCCTAAGGAACATTGGTATTCCTAAATGCATGTTAGTATTCAATGAACCAGCCAGGTATTTTCAGGTTATACTTGGTATTTTCACTACGGCCCATGAGTCCCACATGTTCTCCTTCCGACACCGACGGTTGGCTTGCCAACTCCTGTAAGATGGTATTTTCAGCTCTCTGGAGGTGTTTGGTATTTTAACGTAATTGGTGCTTATAAGTAGTTCATAGTGTTTCCAAAGGAACATTGGTATCCCTAAATACATGTTAATATTCATTGAACTAGCTCGGTATTTTCAGGTTATACTTGGTATGTTCAATACAGCCCATGAGTCGCACATGTCGTCTTTCCGACATCGACGGTTTGCACCTGTCCAGTATAAACAATAGTGTTAAAAACGGTTCGACTTCTCACCTCGTCGGCATGCACTAAGTCCCGTCCAGCGCATTCAGCCTTCTCCAAGTGTTCTCCCAAGATCAACAAATGTATAGCAACCCTCAGGAGGGGTGGCTTTTCCTCACCAACGCCAACAGAGAGAGACCAGAGCAAGTGGAGAGAATTCCCTTCTTCCTTCTATTTCAAATAACAAAACCGAACTGATTTACAAGGGAAGCGGCGTGGTCCTTTTATACCCAAGGTCAGCCCTCATCCATTCCCTAATACATGTATTGTATTTAATACATTGATTACACCTTAACCCAAGCCCTGAACCTGGAGATCCCTTGGGCTCCGGAGGTTGGAACCTGAACTGGTTTCACATCTCACCCTTAACTCCTTCAGACCCCTTGTCTAGGTGCAATATATGCGCCCGGCGCAAGCACGGTTGCTAAGGCTTAGCATAAGCCCAGCCAGCTGGCGCCTGGTGCTTGCCTCTCTCCTGCGCCCAATTAGGTTTGCGCCGCCGCGCATCCAGGTGTGCTTGGCGTGATCGAAGTAAAGCCCAGGTGCAACCCCACATTCGCCATCGCGGCAAGACGCCGTTGCTCCGGCGGCGTCTAGGCTGGATCGCCCGCGGCGCTTCTTCGTCTTTAAGCCATCATCCGGCTCCCATGCAGCGTGTGGGTCCTATGCCGATCTTCTCCCGTGGATATACGGCGGCGCTCCAAGCAACTTCTTGGCAAGGGCAGGCGCCCCAACAGCTATCGCGGCAGATCGCCTCAGCGTCGCGCCCGTTCAGCTTCCGGTGCGTAGCCCCTTGCGCAGCACCCCCATGCAAGTGCCTCCGCACTTAGCAAGGTCGGGCGCGCGCGAGCCCTGTACGCATTGCTCTGTGGGCATGCCTTGCCCCGTGCCAACACTCACCTGTGCCTGCACAACCATTCTCCTCTGAGATTGACTATTCGACAAATGTCATCCACATCTGTCCCGACGCCCATCCTCGCTAGCACCGATGATGCAACGGCCCCATCCTTGCTAGGCTCAGCTGCACCTACATACCTTGATCTCGACATGTATGCCTACAACCCCTTGTAAGCAACTACGCTGTACACACGTAGGTTTTAACTCAATACCAACATAGTATGCGTCCACACTAGTTGATTTATACAAAACAAGAAGAAGCACCCCTTACATTCTCCCACACCCATTGTGTCAACGCCCTCGTTGACATACATAATGAAGAGAAAAATAAGTGCACTTCAAGTACTACAACTATCCCCACTTACTTGACAACAATAATTGCCCCCATGAATTGATAGTCTGCATAGCCATGCCGGCCCTCTGCCCGCATAAGGTCGCTTTGGTGTGCTCTCACACCTAGAGACCAGCACGTCAATGCTCTCTAGCAACGTGCCACCTTCACCTGGCTTCCCATTGACGCCTCTCCTACTCACGGCATTTGCCACAGTGTTGGTTCGGCCCGGATTGTACTCCATGCTGAAGTCAAACTCAGCCAAGAAGTCTTGCCAACGAGCCTGCTTCGGAGAAAGCTTCTTTTGAGTCAGAAAATAAGAAGATGCAACATTATTAGTTTTCACCACAAACCTGGCACCAAGCAAATAATGCCTCCAAATTCTGAAGCAGTGAACCACGGTTGTGATCTCCCTCTCTTGCACCGTGTATCTTCTCTCTGTCTCATTAAGCTTCCTGCTTTCAAAGGCCACCGGGTGACCTTGCTCTAGGACTCCTATAGCAAAGTCGGATGCATCCGTATGCACCTCAAATGGTTTACTGAAGTCTGCTAAACGTAGCACTGGTTCTTGCATTATGGCTGCCTTCAGCCGATTAAACGCTGCCTGGCATGCCCCCGACCATACCCATGGGGCTTTCTTCTTGAGAAGTTCGGTTAGAGGACTAGCTATGGACGAAAAAGAGTATATAAACCTCCTGTAATAGTTAGCCAAACCAAGAAAGCTTCTCAACTCACTTACCCCAGCAGGCTCGGGCCAACCGGCTATGCTCTCCACCTTTTTGGCATCCATCCAAATCCGACCACTCCCAATCCAATGACCCAAGAAGGACACCTCACTTAGTGCAAAGGAGCACTTCTCCTTCTTCACAAAGAGAGAGTGCTCTCTCAATGTCTCAAACACTTGAGCCAAGTGAAGCACATGGTCCCCCATCGTCTTGCTATAGATCACAATATCATCCAAGTATCCAACTACAAACTTATCCAAATAAGGCCCCAACACCTTATTCATAAGAGTGCAAAAGGTAGCGGGAGCATCAGTCAAACCGAAAGGCATGACTAGGAACTCAAATGCACCATACCTTGTTACACATGTAGTCTTTCCTTCGTAACCCTCCGCGATCCGGACTTGGTAATACCCCGACCTCAAGTCTAACTTGGTGAACACCGTTGCTTCCCTCAATTGATCAAACAAATAAAAAATCAGAGGAATTGGGTAACGGTTTTTGATAGTCACCTTGTTAAGAGCCCGGTAGTCTATACACAAACGCATGGATCCATCCTTCTTCCTTTGGAACAAAACTGGTGCCCCATATGGTGCCTTTGAAGTACGAACGAACCCTGCTTCCAAGAGTTCATCTAGTTGCCTCCGCAACTCCTCCAACTCCTTAGGCGCCATCCGGTATGGAGCCTTTGCTGGAGGCTTGGAACCCAGTTCCATCTCAATAGCATGATCCACCTCTCTCCTAGGTGGTAGCCGCTTTGGTAATTCTGCAGGAAACACATCCACATACCTCTGTATAACTTCAGCAATCCGGGGTGGAATGGTTGTCATTCCTCCCTCCTCTTCTTCATGACCCCTTACCAGCGTTGCTACATAAGTGTCATGGCCTTGTTGAAGACCCCTCTTCAACTGCATGGCTGAGAGCATCGAACTCCCAGCACTTGTCGACTGAACTTCCTTCATGTGACATGGTCCTCCTTCATCAAGGATGCAAAGCAACCCCAAGTAGGGTGGAACAAAACCTTTGCACAAGCACAAGAAATCCATCCCAAGGATAAAGTCAAAGTCGTCCATATTGACAACAGAAAAACTCCCTTTACCTTGCCACTCTCCCACTTTGATCGGCACTTCGCAAGCTATGCCACAAATTGCCCTTGCCTCAGAGTTAACGGACTTGACTAGGCTGCCATCATCAACCCATGTCAAACCCAACCTTATAGCCTTTCGGGTCGATAGAAAATTGTGTGTGGCTCCCGAGTCGATCGTTGCCTTGGCCTCCTTGCCTCGGACTGAGAGTGCTATGTAAAAGAGCTCTCTTCTTGACCTTCTAGTGCTGCCCTCGTTGCCTTGTAAGGCTGCTACCAGATTTAGCGAGCCCATCCTTGAATTGTCCCCCGATTCCTCACTCTTGTTCTCCACCATCGAGTTCAAAAGTTTCTTCCTAGGACAGTCCTTAAGGAAGTGATCACCATCACAAAGAAAGCACTTAGAGTTAGGCTTACCCTCTTCCTTCTTCTTCTTACCGTCGATCTTCTCTAACTTGTTCCCCCTCTTTACCCATTGCTTCTTGGCCTTGGTCGATTTGCTGCCTTTAGAGTCTGAAGTGGAGACCTCTGTCTTCTTCTCAAACTCAGTCAACTTCTCAGCCGTGGAGAGAGCCTCTGCCAATGTCTTGACATCCCTTCTCCTCAGCTCTTGCTCTGCCCAAGGTTTCAACCCATCGAGAAAAACGAACAACCGATCCTCATCGGTCATGTTAGATATACACAACATAAGAGAAGTAAAGCGGAAAACATACTCCTTAACTCTTCCTGTCTGCTTCAAGGCCCTCAACTCCTTGCGAGCCTCAAACTCAGAGTTCTCCGGGAAGAATTGTCTCTTCATTTCTGTCTTGAAGTCAACCCAAGTCAGAATTGGCTCGGTGCTAGACTCTCCATCTCCAGACCTTCGTCTCCACCATAGAATGGCGTCGTCCACAAGAAACATTGAAGCCCCAACGATCATACATTCATCTCCTTGAACATTGCTAACCATCAAGTACTGCTCCACCTGCCAAAGGAAATTATCTATTACCTTTGGGTCTCTTGCACCATCGTAGACTTTAGGCTTCGGCACCTTCAATTTATCGTTGGAGGAAGGCTTGGTGGTGGCTGTTGTAGACTCCCCTACAGCAGCAGGCCTCGCCTATGCAAGGGCCCTCTCTTCTCCTCCCACGCCCCCGGTGGTTTGAGGTAGACTTCCACCGCCAGCCATATACTTCTCCCACAAGCTCACGCGTGCGCCCAATGCTACTACTTCTCCAAGTAGTGTCTCCTGGACATCCTTGACCTCTTCCTTGATCTCACGCATGCTTGTAGAGAGTTCCTCCTTCCATACAACAAGAGTTCGGTGAAATTCGCTAAGTTAGAAGGGACATTACCCGAAGTTTCTCCATGCTCTGTCATGGTCTCCTCTTCTCCCTTTATGCCTAATACGCTTGAAACGCTCTGATACCAGTTGTAACAGGGTTGGAGATCGCCTAGGAGTATCACCTCGTCGTCATGCACTAAGTCCCGTCTAGCGCATTCGGCCTTCTCCAAGTGTTCTCCAAATATCAACAAACGTATTGCAACCCTCAGGAGGGGTGGCTTTTCCTCACCAACGCCAACAGAGAGAGACCAGAGCAAGTGGACAGAATTCCCTTCTTCCTTCTATTGCAAATAACAAAACCGAACTGATTTACAAGGGAAGGGGCGTGGTCCTTTTATACCCAAGGTCATCCCTCATCCATTCCCTAATACATGTATTGTATTTAATACATTGATTACACCTTAACCCAAGCCCTGAACCTGGAGACATCCCTTGGGCTCCGGAGGTTGGAACCTGAACTGGTTTCACACCTCGCCCTTAACTCCTTCAGCCGCCTTGTCAAGGTGCAATGTATGCGTAATAGCACGGCCAGCGCCGGGCTGTGCATTTGCGGCCTCTGCACCCTGCGGCCAGCCCCCAGCCCCCTGCTAGCATCGCCCTATGCGCGTATCTGACTTGCGCCTGGGCGGGCGCTCCTGCGCCCCGTCGGTTGCCGCACGCGCGCGCTCGTGCACCCCGCGTGATCGAAGTGTGGCGTGCAACCCCAAGATTGTCATCCGGCAAGACGCTCCCTGGCTCGCGTGCTGGCTGGGCGCCCGGCGCTTCCTCTTCGTTTCTTCCGCCATCCAGACGCTGGCGGCTCCCACACCGCGTCTAGGTCTTGCACCCCGTGCCCTCTTTCGCCGTGGGTTGGTGGCGCTCCAGCAGCGCCTTGGCAGGGCCCCTGTGTGCCCCTGCTGCTAGGTACAAGATGCGTCCCTCACAGGCGCCTCGTTCAGCTACCATGCACGCTAGCCCCTTGCGGGCGCCCCATTCAAGTGCCTCCTCCAAGACTTAGCAAGGTTGGCACGCTGGAAGCCCTGTGACGCATTGCTCTGTGGGCATGCCTTGCCCCGTGCCAACACTCACCTATGCCTGCACAACCATTCTCCCATGAGATTGACTATTCGACAAATGTCATCCACATCTGTCCCGACGCCCATCCTCGCTAGCACCGGTGATGCAACGGCCCCATCCTCGCTAGGCTCAGCTGCACCTACATACCTTGATCTCGGCATGTATGCCTAGAACCCCTTGTAAGCAACTACGCTATACACACGTAGGTTTTAACTCAATACCAACATAGTATGCGTCCACAGTAGTTGATTTATACATAACAAGAAGAAGCACCCCTTACAATGGGTCATTAGAGGTCTTAGATGTCACAAATAAACAATAGTGTTAAGAACGAAATTTTGACCGGATCTCGCAATGTTAACATAAAAATGAAACTTCACATCCTAACATGAATTTAGAATTTAGATGGACAATGGTTACAACACTTTTAAATACATAAAAAATTATTTTTTTTGTGGAATTTTCTGAGCACATCTTCATCTTCATCTAAAGTACCGACCATGTCCAACACGTCCAAACACTACAGTCAACAAATTGACAGATAGAAGAGGTAAACAATAGTCGAAAAAAAAGGGTAAGGACTAAGCAATTAACATATGCTACACTGGAGATAAATTACCTTGATTACCATCACACTTCATTATGACTTTCAAAAAGCTCATTGTCGGGTGTTGGAGTATCCAACAAGGCTATCACTATATTAAGTAAATTCGGGCAATTGTTCATTTGATTGCCCTTGAGACATTCCTGAGATCTGTAAGGAGAGATCGTAAACAAGTGTAGACCTTAGATTACTTGCAAATAGATACAATAGTCTAGTATCCAATTTATAACATATTAGAAGAGTTTGCTTCGCACCTGTTCGAGTTCGGTAATTGAGTAGGGATTGGAAACACCTTCAAATCTGATATAGGGTGAGTGTTCACCGTCTTGATGTCCGCCACTTGTATCTTGCATAGGACACATTAGTATCTCGAAAATAAAAATTATCAGTCATATATTTGGACAACTTATCCGTACATGCAATAATTGAAGCATTGATTGTTGGGGAGAAAACCTGTACGACATATGAGTAGCATCCTGCAATAAAGTAATTTAAACAAACTATGTTATGACCATCATTTACACTATAAAAATGAATAATATTAAAGTATACAGGTACTCTTACCTCCAACGGATGCGATGAATGGATCGTGGTGGGCATGGCAGGAGCATCGAACATGACCCTCTAAGTTCTAGGCTTATCAACCATTTCCTTACTAAGTACTGTCATTTTTTCTGTCCTTTTTTAGCATGTGCCTTCTCGAGAGACGACTTTATTCTTGATAGACTACTACCACCACGTTGCCTTTTTCCTCTTCTTGCAAACCCTGTGACATCCGAAACGGGCAGGATGTCCACATAGTTCCTCATTTCCACAATGCTACCACTCATGACCTCAGACCCACCCACACCATTGTTAGTCTCTGGAGGTCCACCCAAGAGGGCGTTCTTACACGCATCGTCGACCTTGGTCTGTGCGAGCTGTAGAATCTCTCTCGCAACCAAATACGCTGTCTCATGCTCTGCACCCTGTGATGAAACCTGTACGAAACCATGACACAACTCCATATATCTTTGTGTAGTTACCACGCGAGGGTCTTCTTCTATGACAATCCCCCGCTTGTTCATAATAAACCCTAATTTTGCATCCTTTGACCACCTCTTTAACAGGTACCTGGGGTCCAACGATAGGAAGCTCTTCACGGTCAACAACCTAATGACATGCGAGCATTGGATCCCACTGAAGTTAAACTTACAACAGCTACACCACACATGGAAGTCTTCAGTGTTTAGGAAAACGGTCTGACGGTGAGTGTCGTGTTCAATGGCGTTGAACTCACTTCTTCCCCCTTCATCGGTAGTATGGCGGATCTCAATGGAGTGCGAATTCTTCCATTCTTCTTGAAACAGAGCAAAGATCTCCAACGTGTAATACAATGCTGCCTGCTTCAGTATAGGACATGGAACAATCAAACTTGGTCTACTGTTTGTTGACTTAAAGTCTGCCTGTAACTCCTCGTGACGACGGTCCTCCAACTATCTCTCAAATTGCTCAAAAAACCGCATTGGATCGAGTCTAGAATGCAGATATTTTCTCAACATGGAGTTAAAGCTTTCACTCTGTTGTGTGCTCCTCATGCCTGCACAAAAGGTATGTGCCCCGTACGCCATAGCCCACTTGTCTCTTTCCTTGAATAGTGTTTCCAACCAACTATTACCTCGGAGGCCGTAGTCGTCGAGCATATTTTTCCAACCCATCAGAAACTCGTCCTCTGGTACTACTTCGTAGACGCATTTGTTAAAATCACGCTTAAACTGATTACACCGTTGAAACACATTGGAGAGGTGCTTGGTGGCATTTTGGAATATGTGCCAGGTGCAGAGCCGATGATGGGTCTCTGGAAGAACTATGCTAATTGCCTTTGTCATTGTTGCACACTAATCAGTAAGTATAGCCTGAGGCTTCTTTCCCGACATCACCTTGAGGAAGGTTTGAAAAAGTCAAATAAAAGATTCAGAAGTCTCGTTATAGAGCAATACGGCACCAAACACTATTGTTTGGTTGAGATGATTAACTCCAACGAATGGTGCAAATGGCCTTCCATAGTCATTAGTTCTATATGTGGTGTCGAAACTCACAACATCGCCAAATAAGCTATAATCAATAATACTCCTAGCATCTAGGGGTAGCAACAGGGCGGGGCGGGGCGGGGTAGGTTTTTGAAAACCCATCCCTGCCCCGTGAAAAACTGGGGAAACCCGTCCCCGCGAAAACCCGCCCTGCGGGTTTGATTTCTAAACCCGTCCCCGCCCCGTGGTAAAAAAACCCCCCGAACCATAAAAACCCGCCCGCCCAGGGAATACCGACCCGACCAGCCCACTAAAAAAAAAAACCTAGAACAAAGACGTTTCAAGCAGACGATAAACAACACAGCGAAAGTCGAGACGAAACGCAGAGAGAAGAAGAAGAAGAAGAGGAAAATGGGACTTACTCATGCAAGTGGATACTTGATTTGGCGCCGATTTTGAGTCGATTTGGCTGATTTAGAGTCAATTTGGCTGATTTGGAGTTGAGTTGGCTGATTTAGAGTCGATTTGGCGCCGATTTGGAGTCGATTTGGCACCGATTTGGAGTCGATTTGGTGAAGCCTCTTCTTCCTTGCTAAGAAAACCTTCAGTGACGACGAAATCTACGTTTAGAGAGGTAGAAATGAAGAATGAAGAGAGTCGGAGGCTCGGAGCGTGCATTAGTAGGTTGAAAATTTGGGTAGAGGAAGAAGATCGATTTGGGGAAGAACTTGAGAAGACGAGAAGTAGGATTTTACTTTGTATTCCATTATTACCCTCTAAATTTTTTTTTTTGACATAAGAATTAAGCGGGTCGGGTCGGGTTTTTGGGGCAAAACCCGTCCCCGCCCCGAACCCGTGACGGGTTTCATTCCAAAAACCCATACCCGCCCCGCGGGGTAAAAATGTAAACCCGAACCCGCTTAAAGCGGGTCGGGTCAGGGCGAGTTCCCCGTTAAATGGAACCCGTTGCCACCCCTACTAGCATCCACCCAAAAAACGTTTGTGACCTGTCCCTCAGCATCCAATTGAAAGTCAAAGTAGCACGCCGGATTCTGAGCTTGCTTCTTTCTGAAATATTTTAGGATTGCTGCAGCCACATTGATGTCCAGATTCTCTTGACGTTTGTGTCTCAAGTAGTTCTTATAGTCCATGTGAAGGTAACCCAAGTTCTCCCGTCCTCCTGCCTGCCGACTTTGCAGTTCGTATACTTGCCTGGGTGCAATACTTACCAAGCTTGCTAATTCAATTTGTGCAGCAGCAGCTTCAGTAACTTTCCTATGAGACTTCAAAAAGTGACTTTTTGTAGGACTTATTACTGGGTGACTGTGTTTTCCACTGAATTGCGTAACTTTGTACCTCCCATTTGGTTTAAGACTAACTTTCAAGAAGGCATTACAACCTTCTCTTGTCTCTGCACGTGGGGTTTTGACGTTCTCTCGCCGTTTGTCATATTTTTTGGTCCCCTCTTCTGAATAGACGAAACTTTGAAAGACTACTTTGTCGAGTTTTCTTACCAAAGTATCTTTTTGGACACTGAAGCCTCTCATTCTTGCATATTTGTTATACAATTCGTATGCTTCATCCAAGGACTGAAACTCGTGTCCAACTCTTGGCTCTTGGTTTTCAATGTCTTGTTCCGAATTTTGTGGATCGATCTCGTCGGTAGCCACTTCCTACAAGTCACACCATTGAAAGTAATATTTAGATTTACTATGCTCAAACATGACATGAGTAGAATCAATTTTGTTATATAAGGTATGTTGATTTCATCATGCACCTGTGTAGGATCCATGGGTGCGTTATCTGTGCTTCCTTAGATTTGTTCAGAGGACCCGATTACTTAATCAACTGCTTCTACAACCACTTCTTCCATGGAGCATAGAATATATAATCTGGTATTTACATACACATGAAATTAACAAATCATACTAGGCTACATTAGGTAATATAAATTGCATAGAAATACCATATCTTTTAATCATAATACTAATCGATTCATTAAAATACTAAACATTGAACAAAAAGAGTGATTTGATTCGTAAATGCATATCACTGACCCTATGGCATTAGTGTAAGACATACATTAACATAAGAGACCACTAACGAATTACAATACCAACTATCAATTCACAGAAGTAACAAAATAGCATAATTAAACAGAATGCCAAGAGATGAAGATATAAAAAGCAAGGACAAACTTTGAAGTAAGATATTTGGAGTGCCTTACTTCTAGGGGAACTTGTAAAACCGCTGCTACTTTTCTGGTCTCACCCATGAATTGCACTTGTTTAATCCAATCGAATCATTCCTAATATCATCTTTTATCATGCATGATTATATGCTAAATCTGATATCAATCCTAATATAAGTGCCCAACAAAAGTTAACTCTTGAGAGAAGTAGAGAGAGGCAGACACATACAAGAGAGAGAGAAAGAGAGACATAATTGTGACAATAATGAATTTAAAATATAAATATGTAAAATATTTTATATTATATAAATCAGTGGGTGTTCCCTATCTCAAAAACAACCAAGTAGAAGAAGGGAACAAAGAAGAAATAATTAGGAGTCAGGACTTAGGAGAAACTGATGAATATATATAAGCTCTTATAATTCTCTTGAAGAGTAATGTCGTTTTCGTCTTGATTTTACAAAGCTTACAAAGTGGTGAATTGCCCCAATTCTCTTACTGCGATAATTCAAGTATGTCAAAAACATTAAGAAAAAAGGGAACTACAATACAATAGAGGGGTGACTCCAAAATTGATGGGTCAAACACCTCTCTCTGAGTGCCCAAATGAATTTCACAGTGCTAATTATCAAATCAATGTTTCCAACTCCAGTCAGGTTTGAAGTAAAATCTTCACATAACTCCTTTACAAATTCCAGAGTTGCGCAAATACACATCCGGACCTCACTAAAATGGGTTGAGGGCTTCTTTATATCAACATGAACTCTTCGCAAAACAGATATGAAGATCTTTATGGCTGCATCAAAAACCAATTTCGAATTCTCAACTGTCACGGCCGCTTGGAGTGCCCTAACAACCTGCCTAATGTGCCTTGCCCTAACAACCTGATTACTTCTTTCTTTAAGCCAAAAGCCACAAATTTACGAGCCTGGAAGCCACAAATTTTTTCATACTAAGATCCGTACAAATACATAAAAGATCCAAAAAGCTAACTAAAATTATAAAAGAAATGAAAAACAAGGTGATGCAAGTAACAATACTGCCTCATCAGAAGCCTAATAAATATTATGAAAGTATACCAACTGGTATAAGCCAGTGCTTCATTTTCTTTCTTTAATTTACAAAAGAAAAAAAGGGCCACACAACTTAGATCCACTTCCCTCTTTATATTTCACTCGTATAAACTGAAACAACGCTTATTTAATTTAAATAATTAATTGAAACTAGAATACAACCAAAGGAACGATGGAGAGAAAAAAAAAAAAATTAACCTCACAAAATTTCTGATTCAGACGATAAAACAAAGAATTCAAAGATTTGAAATTCACAAACAAAAAAAAAGAATGTTCATCGGCATATTTGTGTACCTCAGAGAGATCGAAGCCTGAGAGAGCCTCCTCCAACAGATCCGAACCTCAGAGAGAAAGAGAAAACAAGAAGTTGTCTGGTTTTCGATGGGAAGTCCTCTGGTTTTCTACGGGAAGTCCTCTCGCCGTCGACGGGAAGTCCTCTCGCCGTCGACGGGAAGTCCTCTCGCCATCGACGGGAAGTCCTCTGGTTTTCGACGGGAAGGCCTGGCCTAGTTTTCGACGGGAAGGCCTGGCCTGATTTTCGACGGAAGGCCTGGCCTGATTTTCGACGGGAAATCCTCTGGTTTTCGACGGGCGCAGGAGGGAGAATGAAAAGTTGATGGGCGAAAAGGGGGGAACGAAAAGTCGAGGGTCGGGGAGTGGGAATGAAAAGCTGAATTGAATATGAGTTTGGTCTAGGTTGGTTAAATTGAATATGAGTTCGGTCTAGGTCGGGATAAAAGGTAACCGACACAGGGGAAAGGCGCCCCCGGATTTGCTCCGAAACGGGGTGATTTCGGAGCAAATCCCACCCCACCTATGGGAGTCCACGCACGGAACGGCGTGCGGACGGTCTCCCATGTATTTTCCCCCGGGTCGGCCACCTTATCCCGACCCGGACCGACCCTCGGTGAAAAGCCCCGTTCCATTCCCCCTCCCGACCCGGAATTTGAATTCGCGCCCCGGTATGCTGTTTCAGCAATCGAAACAGAACGATGTCTCTCTACCTTCCCAATGCTCAAGCTCGGTTCTTCCCTCTCTCTTTCTCCTCTTCCCAGTTCTCGTCGTCTCCCAAAATCCGGCGGTTTTTCTCTCATGTTTCTTGGTCTAACTCGCTTCACTCTTGCCCTTGCAAACTCACCTCCTTCTCTGAAGCATTTCCCCATTCAGCAGCAGACGAGGAGAATGTCATTGGCGACTGCCTTGTCTTCGAAGACGGGGCGTTCGAGGACCCTTTCCCTCCAGCCGAATCCCATCAAAATTCGGAGAAGCCCCGAAGGCCCAAAAAGCCACCGGCAGTCAAAGAAGTGGATCTCATCCCCGAGGAGTGGAAGGAAGTCCAAGCTGAAATCAACTTGTCCAAGAAAGATAGGCGAAAGATTGCCCAGAAGCTAGAATACGGTAGCCGAATCGAGAGAACGAAAACCGTCAGATTATCGGACCTGGAGGAGTACAAGTCAGAACGGGCGACGAAGCTGTCGCAGTTGAAGCCGGTGGTTCTAGAGAAGCCGCGGGAGCCTCAGAAAGAGACCATGGATGACAGTGATGAGGATGATGAGGTTGAGCCTGCGAGCTCTTCGAGTGGGAGGGTGGTGCCCAAAAATCCTAGAGCATTGGAGAAGATTGCCAAGGGTAGTATGGAAGACATCTCGAAGTTGTTTACTAGTGGTGATTACGAACCACCGGAAGATGATGGCAGGAAGACATCTGAAGGTACTGTTCATGCGATCTGTAAATTGGATTCTTTAAAACGTCATGAAATGTTTAATTCTTCTATCCGAAGTTCTGAGTTACTCCCATTGCCTCGTAGGTCGACGTAAGCTGTTCACAAAGGAGGAAAAGGTTCTCCTCAATCGGCGTATTCCTAATTTATTCGTTGCAAACTCAGTAAGTTTTCTAAATTAAATGCTTTGACGATATACATTCTCTTATTTGTTCGACAACGAGGACTTTACTTGTGAGAATGAAACAGTAGATAGAAGATAGAAAAGTAGTGCATCTACATGGGAAAGTTTAAGCTGACATCTCCTCTCCCTACGTAATTTGAAGAGATGTAGAGCAGATGACAGTTTAAAATGCACCTTTTTTTTTTGTCCTTTTGTAATTAAAACTTTTACATTTCAAGCGTGCTTGATTTGTGATATATAATTCAGTTAATACAAGTATTCAGTAAGGATCTTGGATTCATGCCTTAGGCAATGTCTTGGATCTTACATAGTTTTAGGAACTGCAACTTAATGAAAGATAGGGAAGTCCTTTTTGTACAGTTTGTTCATTGATTTTGTTTATTTGATTTTCCTTTTCCCTGCTGCTTTAGTGAAAGAATGACCCTATTTCTGATGCATAATTTTCCCATTTCTTCTGTTGTCATTTTAGAGCAAATGGTTCCCTCTACACACTCTTGCTGCATCAGGGGAGTTTTACCTTATGGATAAGCTGCTTAAACAGTGTCGACATTAATGCAGTTGATAAGGTAACACCATCATTTAACTCATGTTCTTTATGCTACCACAATGTCCTTTTTCTCCTATCTTTCATTTTTGTGACAACTTTTATTGCTTGATCTCAAAATTTTAGTAATTCCTCCACATAATTAGTTTTATTACCTTTGATTGTTAATGTTCTAAATGACTTTTTCTGTGCTAGAATGATCTGACTGCGCTTCATAGAGCTATCCTTTGCAAGAAGCAGGCTATTGCAAATTACCTTTTAAGAGAATCAGCCAATCCTTTTGTTCGAGATGAGGTGAGGGATTCTTGTTGATCATTCCTCTTGCTGCATCTAGGTTTGTGTTCTCGTTCAGTGTTACTATTTTTGGCAGGATACTGTATCTATTGATTAATTTAAATTTAGTGCGTTGTCAGCATATTTTTTTTAATCTTTACAAAATTCAAATCTATGAATGGGAAAGACTGGTTATTCTTGTGAATGAGTAGTTTCTCTTCAATCTTTACAGAATTCCAAGCTATGATTGGGAAAGACTGGTTCTCTTGTGAATGATTTGTTTTAATGACAATATAAGACCATAACTGTGGTCTACTGCTCTAGCTTTTTCTGCTGTGGTAGGAACATTATTTTATAGTGTTACGGTGGCTACTTTGGAAGACATGCAACTAAAGATGGTTGTCATGCAAGCGAGGCTGGACAGAGCAGCAGAGGAAGCCCCAGCTACTGAGGAGGCCCCAACAGCAGCAGTGGAAGCCCCAGCTACGGAGGACGCCCTAGTAGCAGAGGGGGGCCCCAAAGACTGTGAGGAGGCCCCAGCCACAGTGGAGGCCCCAGCCGCAGTGGAGGCTCCAGCCGCAGTGGAGGCTCCAAATGCAGTGGGAGGCCCGGCCAGCAGATGGAGGCTCCAACCAAGAGTGGGAGTCTGCAGCCGCAGTGGAGTTTGCAGCCACAGTCGAGGCCCCAGTAGCAGAGCAACCGTCTCCCTGTCACTACAAGAGGAAGGTGAAGCCTAGTCAGGCCATGACTACTCCTTGTTCTGACGCACACCTCTAAGAGAATAAAGAAGACGAATTCCTAAACATCCATAATGTATAAATTAGTTTTTTGAATGGATAGGTCTGTTGTATCTATTATTTTTTGGACTTCTAACTAGGTGCCTAGCACTTGTATTTTGTCACCAGACAATTGTGTTTGTTGTTTACTGAAATTTAATCAAATAGTATTTTAATTTAAAGGTGTGATTGGTATGTAGAGCGACTACATGGTGTTATCACAGTAAAAATTGGCACTTGTTAAAGCGAAAGAGCATCATTTAGATCTGTCCGGTATTTTCTTTTTGCACCTGGTATTTACAAATTAGCGCAGGGTCACACATGTCCTCCCGACACCAACGGTTGGCTTGCCAACTCTTATAAGATGGTATTTTTAGCTCTCTGGAGGTGTTAGGTATTTTAACGTAATTGGTACTCAGAAGTAGTACATGGTGTTTATAAAGGAACATTGGTATTCCAAAATTTAGGTTAGTATTCTATGAACCAATCCGGTATTTTTAGGTTATACTTGGTATTTTCACAGCGGCCTATGAGTCACACATGTCGTCCTTTCGACACCGACGGTTGGCTTGCCAACTTCTGTAAGATGGTATTTTCACCTCTCTGGAGGTGTTAGGTGTTTTAACGTAAATGGTGCTTAGAAGTAGTACATTATGTTTCCAAAGGAACATTGGTATTTCTAAATGTAAGTTAGTATTCTATGAATCAGTCTAGTATTTTCAAGTCATACTTGGTATTTGCAAGCTATCTTTGTTCAGGGGCGTGAAATATGCCTTCCTGACCTCAGAATTGGATGAAATTATATGAGAACCTTCCTTCCACGGTCCTTGCCTTGTGTACAAAATTTGAGTCCAATCTGAGTTAGGAAACTCGAGATGTGATGCTCAGAAGTATGTGTTGAAGTCATTGGCGCGACCGCGCCGTTAATGTTCCTGATAATGGCGCGGTCACGCCAGTTCCTTGGCGTGGTAACGCCCTATGAAGGCGTGGTCGCGCCATTTCACTTTTTCGAGTTGTCTTTTTTGAAGCCTTCCTAACAGTTGGGTTTTTTTCTCCATTTATTTGAATTTTTGACTATTTTCCCGGTGCACTAGCGCCAGAATCGGCGCGGTAGCGCCATACCTTTTTTGCTCATTTTGCTCATTTTTACTTAAATTTCACTCAGAACTCAACTAAAAGATAGTATTTTCAGCTCTCTAGAGGTGTTAGGTGTTTTCACGTAATTGGTGTTTAGAAGTATTACATGGTGTTTCTAAATGAACATTGGTATTTCTAAATGCTTGTTAGTATTCTATGAACCAGTCCGGTATTTTCAGGTCATACTTGGTATTTTCACTGCCGCCCATGAGTCACACATGTCGTCCTTCAGACAGCGACCATTTTCTTGCCAACTCGTTTAAGATGGTATTTTCAGTCTCTAAAGGTGTTAAGTGTTTTCACGTAATTGGTGTTTAGAAGTATTACATGGTGTTTCTAAAGGAACATTGGTATTTCTAAATGCTTGTTATTATTCTATGAGCCAGTCCGGTATTTTTAGGTCATATGTGGTATTTTCACTTCCGCCCATGAGTCACACATGTCGTCCTTCAGACACCGACCGTTTTCTTGCCAACTCGTTTAAGATAGTATTTTCAGCTCTCTGGAGGTGTTAGGTGTTTTCACGTAATTGGAGTTAAGAAGTATTACATGGTGTTTCCAAAGGAACATTAGTATTTCTAAATGCTTGTTAGTATTCTATGAGCCAGTCCGGTATTTTCAGCTCATACTTGGTATTTTCACACATGTCGTCCTTTAGACACCGACTATTTTCTGTCCAGTATATTCCTGTAAGATGGTATTTACAGAACTGTCCATGGGTCACTGGAGGTCTAAGATGTCACAAATAAACAATAGTGTTAAGAACGAAATTTTGACGGATCTCGCAATGTTAACATAAAAATGAAACTTCACATCCCAACATGAATTTAGAATTTAGAATTTAGATGGACAATGGTTACAATGCTTTTAAATACATAAAAAATTGTCTTTTTTTGTGGAATTTCTAGAGCACGTCTTCGTCTTCATCTAAAGTACCGACTACGTCCAAACACGTCCAACACGTCGAAACGGGCGGGATGTCCACATGGTTCCTCATTTCCACAGTGCTATCACTCATGACCTCAGACCCACCCACACCATTGTTAGTCTCCGGAGGTCCACCCAAGAGGGCGTTCTTACACGCATCGTCGACCTTGGTCCGTGCGAGCTGTAGAATCTCTCTCGCAACCAAATACGTTGTTTCATGCTCTACAGCCTGTGATGAAACCTGTACGAAACCATGACACAACTCCATATATTCTACATACCATTGACAACAGACCGGGACCAGTATGCTTTGCCACAAATTTTTCATCCTCAAATTTGCTTCCATAAATGGATACACATCCTCTGAGAATGAAAAGAAAAAAAAAGAATTACAAGAATAAACAATGTCAAGCTTCATCGTTCATTACCTACTGAAGTGGTACACAATTTTAGCTTGTTGTCACATTATAATGCAGTATTATAAGTTTTGGGACAATCAATAGCACAAGTGAAAAAGCAGAGGTTCTTCATTCGAAAAAAATAATTTAATATCAATAAAAGAAAGTAGGTAACAACTACCTTAACAAAATCACCAGCTTGAATCATAAAATCCTTAATCACCCTAAGAAATTGGCAACCTTTGTAGCCAATTGGTATTCCAGCCTTCCTGCAAGATATCTCAAATGAGTGATCTACAAAAATTAACCTTACATATATAGACTGTGACATTCACAAATATCCTCACCTGTACTCCCCAGTGCAAAATTGCCTGCAATAAAATAAACAAATAATCAAGAGAAATGCAGAAAAAAATAGTTTCCTTAAAAGAATCTCATTTGGAAGTACAGTTTATAGACTGGACATAAAGAAAAAGCAATCCTTGGAAAGAAAATGGTACAACGTACAGTTACGGATTCTCATGGTGAAAATCAATTAAAAAAGTAGTTGAGTTTTATGATAAATTCCCAACTAAATCTTCTGCTTGCTCAACCATTTTCTTCAAGAGCTTAATCCGAACTCCAGTGTTCTCAGCCAGTGCGATCTTTGCACCAAGCTTATGCCCAGATGGAAAAAGTCTTTTTAACTGAATGTAAATTAAGATTTGAGACTGAATGCAATTGATCCATGAGAGCTGCATAAGAGACTCTATCCAGACTACATCTCGAGGCAATAAATAAGTCGAGACTCCTTTTCTCATTACAATGTGTAATGCGATAGAACCCTCAAGCAAGCAAATATTGCATTCTTTCCGAGAAAGAAAAAGCAAAAAAACCTTAGTTCCATAAACAAAAGCAAAATCAAAAACTCGAGAACTGAATTAAAGAAAAAAAAATAATATAAAACGTAGTGGATTTATTGTAGCAACTAAACATACAAAGAAAAGGCAAGAAACCAAACGTTAACGTCTACAAACACTTCGTTTGACAACACCGATTTGCAATCAAGGCCACTTCCTTTTCCCTTCCCACATTAGATAATTTTAGACTAGGTCTGCGGAAGGTGGGAAGGAAAAAAGGAAAAAACCTAAAATTTTCAGTTGTTTTGGGGGCGATGTCAGCTAAGAGCTCCATTTTGATTCTATCGGCGGTTATAGTTCCAATCGTCACATCGAAGAATACGACCGGATTTTTGGGATTTGGAGGTCGCTGGTGCCATTCAACGACCGCATTACCTGCACCAGAAGCCATCGAAGGAGAAAAGTTCTCGAGCCAAGAACTCAGCAAAGGCCAAAGCAAAATTTCCTTGGATTTGTGGTGCTCTCCCTTCTCCACTCTCCAGTAGATACTCCACTCTCCACTAGACCCCTCGACGTCGGTCGTCGGGTTGTTTTAGTGTCGCGCGAGTCCGAGTGTTGAAGGCTGGGGAGGGGGAATGAAGTCGAGACTGTCAATTTTATAAAAAATGAATTATTCTTCTATTAAACAACATGAGTTTTTATACATAGGTATACATTGGCAAATGACAATAATACCCCTGACAATTATACACATTTACATAATATAACATCCCCCTCAAACTCAAGATGGGTCAAACGAACACAACTCGAGTTTGGAGCATAAGTAACTAAGTCGCTAACGAGTGAGCGACTTGGTAAACAAATCAGCGACCAGATCTTCGGAAGGCACATATAACAAGCGAACAGTTCCAAGAGCACAGTGATGACGAATAAAATGACAGTCAACTTCAATGTGTTTAGTTCTCTCATGAAAAAAACATTGTGAGCAATCTGCATAGCACTCTTATTGTCACAGTAAAGTGGAGTAGAAGAATCCAAAGGAACACCCATATCCTGAAGCAACCAACGAAGCCAGACAAACTCTGATGTAGTATCAACGAGAGCACGATACTCAGCTTCTGTGCTAGAGCGAGAGACAGTAGACTGCTTCTTACTATGCCACGAAATGGGAGAGTATCCCAGAAACACCGAGTAACCAGTAGTGGACCGCCGATCAGTAACATCTCCAGCCCAGTCAGCATCAGAAAAAGCTAATAATGTAAGTGGAGAGGCAGATGACATGAGCAAGCCTTGCAACAAAGTACCTTTAACATAGCATAAGATACGAAGAACTGCAGCATAATGGACCGACCGCGGAGCTGCCATAAATTGACTCACAACATGGACTGCATAACTGATATCAGGACGAGTAATACTCAAATATAGCAATCCACCTACCAATTGCCGATAAAGCGTAGGATCGGCCAACAACTCACCATCAGAAGGCCGGAACTTGACATTAAGTTCAAGTGGCGTATCAGAAGTCTTGTTATCAGAGAGACCTACACGGTTAATGAGATCAGAAGCATATTTAACTTGAGAGATGTCATAACCACCAGATAGAGGAAGGACTTCTAGCCCAAGAAAGTAACGCAATGGACCAAGATCCTTCATCTCAAAACAAGAACTAAGGTAGGCCTTAAGATCAGATATGCCCGATAAATCATCACCTGTGATTACCATATCATCCACATATAACAGCAGTAACACTATACCACGAGAAGAACATCGCGTGAATAGAGCAGAGTCATGATTGCTCTGTGTGTAACCAAACTCGACTATCTTCGAGCAAAACATTGAAAACCAAGCTCGTGGAGCTTGTTTCAATCCATACAAAGCACGTCGAAGTTTACATACCTGGCCTGGTAAGTGAGAATATCCTAGTGGAGGTTTCATATAAACCTCCTCTGCAATGGTGCCATTCAAAAAAGCATTTTTGACATCCATCTGAAAGAGATCCCACTGACGTACTGCAGCTAAAGCAATCAAAAGACGAACAGAAGTCAATCGAGCAACCGGAGCAAATGTTTCCTCATAGTCAATACCATACTCCTGTGTATACCCTTTTGCTACTAACCGGGCTTTGTACCTGTCAACAGAACCATCTGCAGTAGTTTTGATCTTAAAGATCCATTTGCACCCAATCACAGACTTACCAGGAGGAAGTGAAACCAAGTCCCATGTCCGAGTTTTAGTCAAGGCATGTAATTCTTCTGCAATAGCTTTCTGCCAAAGAGGATCAGAAGAAGCCTCTCTATAGGAAGAAGGTTCATGAAAGGAACACAAAGCAGAAAAATAGCATTCATAATCATTAAGATGAGCAGGTGGTTGATGTACACGCAGTAGGAGGATACGGAGGAGCCACGGCAATGAGGAAGCAGACGAAGTAGGAGAAGGTGAGTCCAAAGGTGGTACAAGCGCCAGACCCAGAGAGGGTTCAGGGGACAGAGGCGTAGCGGGCAACGATCCAGCATCCTGTTCAACAGAAGAAGAAGGAGACACGAAAAAATCAGAAAATAAATTAAAGACACCAACTGGGGAGTTATCAGACTGAGACACATTTTTGGACAACGAGTAAAAGAGTATATTTTCCCAAAATGTAACATTGCGAGAGATACGCAATTTATTTGCAACTAGATCAGAACAGCAAAACCCTTTTTGTTGAAGACCATAATTAAGAAAAACACACATAGCAGATCGAGCAGACAACTTATCTATTTCACGTTCAGGAAGCAATACAAAACATGTGGAACCAAAGACGCGAAGAGAAGAGTAATCAGGAGAACCACCATACAAAACTGCAAAAGGTGTACTATTATTCAAAACTGATGATGGCAAACGATTTATGATATAAACTGAAGTAAAAATAGCCTCACCCCAAAAAACACGAGGAACAAAGGAAGACAATAGGAGTGCCCGTGTAGTGTCAAGGATATGCCTATGCTTGCGTTCAGCAACGCCATTCTGTTGTGGAGTGTATGGACAAGAAAGTTGATGTTGTGTCACGAAATTGATGAAAAACGTATTCACCTCCAGAGTCGGAACGAAAAAATTTTAATAGATTTGGAAAACTGAGTGTGCACCATAGTAGATAACTCAACACATGCAGTATAAAATGCAGAACGAGACTGGAGGAGATATACCCAAATAAATCAAGAAAAATCATCAATAAACACAACATAATATGCAGAACCACCTATAGTAGAAATAGGTGCGGGTCCCCAAACATCAAAATGAATAAGATCAAAAGGAGCAGAAGCACGCGTATCACTTGAATTATATGGCAAAGCCGTATGTTTTCTAAGTTTACAACTAACACAATTCAGAGGCGCAGAAGAAACAGAGCCTAAGAGACCATTGGAAACTAATTTCAACAAAGTATGTGAAGAGACATGTCCTAATCTACTATGCCAAAGAGCAAATTTAGAATCAGAACTAGCAGCGAAATTATAACGTAAAGGAGGGCCAGGCAAGGTGTCCAACGCTTCAAGTTCAAATAATCTGCCCACTTTACGCCCTGTCCCAAGAACCTTCCCCGAGGTCGGATCCTGTACTTGACAACCAGAAGAAGTGAATAAGACATGAAAACCAAGATCACATAACTGACCCATAGAAATTAAGTTCAAAGACAATTTTGGAACGTACAAAACATCAGAGAGACGAATACCAGAAGGAGTACAAATAGAGCCAATAGACGAGACAGACAATTAAGAACCATCAGCAGTGCAAATGGATGAGAAAGAAGAAGAAGCAGAAGAAGATGTAGAAATAAACAAGGACAAATCAGAAGACATATGACTAGAAGCACCAGAATCAATTATCCACGAGGACTTACCAGAATGGGCAGATAAAGCTAAAACAGAAGATGTACCTTGACCAAGACTGGAAAGAGCCTTGGTAATCATATCCTGGACAGCAAGGGCAGTCAATGGAGATGAGATCTGTGGCGCAGCACATGAAGAGGCAGCAGTATGTGGATGACCAGCAGTGAGCGGAGGCGACTTCTTGAGCTTGGGGCAGGTGAATTTCATATGGCTAAATTCTTTGCAGTAGTTGCACTGCACACGAGACATATCCTGAGACTGTCCAGACTTAACTGGGACAATTTGAACGCTTCCAATGGAAGAAGCCATTACACTAACAAAGGAAACCCCCACACTGCTATTCTAAAGTCGGTGCGGCAACCAAAACACAAATTCCAAAGAGGAGAAACCAGCAACAACGAATCGTATCGGTGAAGATAACCTGAGCAACACCAAAATCAAAAGAAGCTTCGACTTCCCACAAACAGACCCAATGTCTCAATCAGTAAGTGCCACACGAACAGAAAACCCAATGAACACAAGCAACCTCGCTAAAACTTCAAAAGACAACCACACAGAAATTCGGATTCGAATCCAAAGCAGACCAGAACAATCCGACGCAGTCCAGAACAGTTTGCTGCACCCCCAAATTCGAAATTCCGAATCCAAAAATCAACCAATCAAAACCCTAGCAAACCCAAAATCGCAGCAAAACTACTGCAATAGATAGCCAATCAACCAATCTGCTCCAAACGGGAACACGCGCGACGAACACGCGTGACGAACCACCAACACGAAGGGAGAAACAAAACCTTAAAAAAAAATGCCACGAATCTGAAGAATGGAGAGGGGAACCGAAGAACCAGACCTGAGGAAGCAGGATAAGGCAAAACGGAGCGGCGCCGTGCCCAAATCAGCGTCGCCGAACTCCCTGAAACTCTGTCGCGAAACCCTAATTCGAGGTTAGGGATGACCGAGTTGCGATGAGTCAACTCGGTCGAGTCGACAAAATGCGGGCGAGTCAAGGCGAGTTAGGTCCGAGTTATACCGAGTTGGGGCGAGTTTGAGCTGGTTTCAACCGAGTTTTGGGCGAGTCACGCTATTTTGTCAAAACGTGGATTTCAAAAGCTCTGATACCATGTCAATTTTATAAAAAACGAACTATTCTTCTATTAAACAACATGAGTTTTTATACATAGGTATACATGGGCAAATGACAATAATACCCCTGACAATTATACACATTTACATAATATAACATAGACGACGAGAACTGGGAAGAGGAGAAAGAGAGAGAGAAGAACCGAGCTTGAGCATTGGGAAGGTAGAGAGACATGGTTCTGTTTCGATTGCTGAAACAGCTTACCGGGGCGCTAATTAAAATTCCGGGTCGGGAGGGAGAATAGAATGGGGCTTTTCACCCCGGGTCGGTCCGGGTCGGGATAAGGTGGCCGACCCGGGGGGAAAATACATGGGAGACCGTCCGCACGCCCGTTCCGTGCGTGGACGGTCTCCCAGTGGTGGGATTTGCTCCGAAATCACCCCGTTTCGGAGCAAATCCGGGGCGAATTGGACGTATCTCGCCCCAATCGGGTCCCCATTCAGGGACCAATGAAATTACTTCCGGCTGAGACAAGAAAACGCTGACGAACTGCAACTGTTAGTGATCTTCGTCTGGGCCTCTCGCGGCAAAGAGTATTAACATGAGAAGCGAACCAGATGCCGCATTTTGGCCCCAACGAGTGGTACCGACGGCGTCTCAGTCGTCTTTGACTGTAACGTCTGTCATGTTAATCGCCGAGCTGGGTGGTTTCTCCGGTTTCAGTCGTGGCCTTTAGGGAGGACGAGGAGGGGGCGTTGCTGCGCGCATGGAGATAACGTACGCGACGTCGAGCTCGTCCGACGTTGCGGCCATGGCGAACGCTCCCCGACAGGTGAAAGTCATCCCGTTTCAGCACCCTTCGGCGTTTACTTCTTCTTCGTCGTCGACGTCGATTGGTTTTACCGCCAAATGGCGGGGGAATTTGAACCGGATGTCGTTTCTGGAATGGATGGAGCTCCTCTTCCCCTGTTTCAGATGGATTCGGACCTACAAGTGGAGAGAGTATCTTCAGGTCGATCTCATGGCCGGCATCACTGTCGGAGTCATGCTCGTTCCCCAGGTTCTTACAATCGTCAACCTTCTGATTTATCTCGTTGAGGAGTTTAATTAGCTGAAATCTGTGATCAGGAAAACTTGAGCTTGAGCCTCCGATTGGATACGTTACTCTGCGAAGCTGACCTTTTCAGTTTTCTCGGTTTGCGTATTTTTAATTGATTAATTGATTTTCATTGTTGGCCCGTACGAATTTTATTTTTCCTTGGAGTGATTGTTTGCGAGTCTGCGTCTAACGATCTAGACGGGTGGCTTCCGAAGCTGTATCCCTACCAATCCTGGGGAAGAAATGGTGGTGACGGAATATGTTTTCTTCTTTTTTAGTTTAATTTGAGTTGGTCAACGATTTTTTAGCAACCTTTTCCCCGCCTTTTCATGAAATTTGGCCCAAGTTCTGTCTCGATCGGTGATAAATTTTCAAAATTACCGTTGATAACTTTCTGTTATTGGATTTTCAATGGTTCTTAAATTTTTCGTTACTCTCACATTTTATTCGATTTTTCGGGACGGAGGGACGTAAATTTTAGCTGTATATGTGCTTTTCATTTTGATCTCTACCTGGATATGGTAATTGCGATCTTCTTCTTTCTTTTCTTCATTTTACTGTAATTCTCCCTTATGACTTCTCCCGTCCTTTAGGAGATACGTTGGAGTGAAAAGTAAAAAAAATAGCTATATTCATATTTTAATGATATTGAATTATTGATCAATTTTTAAAGATTATTTTTGAAACTTGGAAAGCCATAACTTGGTTATCGATGTAAATTAAAAAAATTAAAAAAACTTGCTGGTTTTGACTTTTTGTATGGATGTGAAATTAATGTTTTAAGTTGTAATTTTCATTTTGCTGAATAAGTGAAGCTTATAGCCGACCGCCCACCAGTTTGACCGCTTACTTTATATTTTTTGTTGTGTGACTATTTTTTGTGAGAAAATGGAACTTGAAAATAATTATTTAAGTTGTATTACTATAAGCTACCATAATAACCATCAAAAGAACGAACTTGATAATCAATATAAATGATATTGTGAAATTTAAGTACTCCCATAAAGGACCTACTAGTGACATTTGTAAATTGATGTAGTGATTGGAATATAGTCACCATAAAAATATTTTGTTTGGTTAGTAATATGTTTGACTAGTATCTTGCTCTGGATTACAAATTATGGCAACTTTTATCCTTGAAGTTGGGAGCATTATTTACTAGAGTTCTGTCTATTTAATCCTAAGTGATATGTATAATTTTTTGTTGCATAAATGTCACTTTCCTTTTACTAACTATTTCAGCTTTGTTGTTGGTTTGTGACAAATGATCAGGCAATGTCTTATGCAAAGTTAGCAGGACTTCATCCAATATATGGGCTTTGTGAGTATTGACTACTTTCTGCACATCACTTAAATTCTAAATCCCAAGAACATAATTAACCGTTGTCTTGTTCAAACAGATTCTGGTTTTGTTCCTATATTTATGTATGCTATCTTTGGGTCATCACGCCAACTTGCAATTGGTCCAGTAGCATTGGTTTCCCTTTTGGTGTCAAATGTCCTGGGTAGCATTGTTCACTCTTCAGATGATCTGTACACAGAACTTGCAATATTACTGGCTCTGATGGTTGGGATATTAGAATGTATTATGGGTTTGTTGAGGTATGAAGGGTTTCCAAATTGATAAGAGTTATTATTTTCTTTATCAGTTGAACAGATATTTGTTTTCAGATAATCTACTGCTTCAGTTAGTAAATCACTTGCATGACTTGTTCATCTTCAGTATGTACTCGAACAGGTTTTGACTTTCATCCACACACTTCTGTGTAGGCTTGGTTGGCTTATTCGTTTCATTAGCCACTCAGTAATTTCTGGCTTCACCACTGCCTCGGCAATTGTTATTGCCTTATCTCAGGCCAAATACTTTCTGGGTTACAGTATAGTACGAAGCAGCAAAATTATACCTCTTGCCAAGAGCATAATTGCGGGGGCCAGTCAGGTACATTTTTGTTCTTGTGGTCCTTTTACCATTAGTAAACTGTTTTTGATCTCTACGTCAGTTTCTTAGTCCTTAGTTGAGGACATTACATAATGGTTTACTTAGAGTCAAATAATCAGAACCACTTTCTGCCTATGCCAGTTATAGATTATCCCCAAATTCAAGGACATTAAGTTGCCCTTAATACTTATCTACTTCACTATGTCATTTGAGGGTTTTGTGTTTAGTTCTTTTGAAATACTATTTTCGGATTTTGAATGTATCAATTTTAGGATTTTAGGTTTTTTGAAATACCATTTTTGATCTTCTCATGACCCTAAGTTACCGGGCTGCTGACCTTTGTTTGTGCCTCAGATAATTAAGTGCTCGATATTAGTTATTCTCATGGATCATTTTAAACTATACAGTTGCTGCATTATTCATATATTATTGAAATTCTTCGTTTGTCCTATTTTCTGTTCGCAATTCATGACTTAGTAAATATGTGCGTTTATTGAGTGGAACTCTTTTTGTTTATTGTTAATATTTCTTTTTTCTAAAGTCATTATCTTAATTTTCATGCTCTTCTTTTTGCTTATCTTATTTGATTTATTTTTTCAAAATGATTATCTTATTTGTTTACGTTCTTTTTAGTTCTCATGGCCTCCTTTTGTGATGGGAACTCTCATTCTTGCGGTTCTTCTCATCATGAAGCACTTGGTAGGTTTGTTGTCAGCTCCTATACAAGTCCTACTGTCACCTTTTAAATATAATATTCTCACCTTATTGGTCATTTTGAATGATTTTAAGGTCTTAAATGGTGCAGGGAAAGTCAAGTAAAAGATTGCGGTTCTTACGTGCAGCCGGTCCGCTCACAGCAGTTGTACTAGGAACAGTTTTCGTGAAAATTTTTCATCCGTCATCAATTTCTGTGGTAAGCATCGTTGTGTAAAGGACTTACAAAAATTTGAAAGCATTTTATTTATAAAGAAAGTAAACTAACGCAACATGATAGTTTAATATTCAAAAAGTAAATCTGAATGCTTCCTTTAGAATTTGGGTAACCTAGAGCTCATAACAAGTAAGACACAATCCTAATCCAAGTTTCACAGGATAAAGTTTAAAAGAAGAAAAAGTAATATTTCTGCAGCTATGAAGAAAAATAACACACAAACATAAAAGAGCAAAGGATAACTTCTTCCAAGAATGAGTAAAACCCAAAAATTTATAGCAGAAGTAACTTCTTTCAGGAGTGTGTAAAACCCAAAAATTTACAGCAGAAGTAACTTCTTCCAAGAGTGAGTAAAACCCAAAACTTTATAGCAGAAGCAATTTTTGTGTTGCATAAAAGGGTCTTTAGAGCCATACCAACCAACAAAATATGTTAACCCCAATTGTTTCTGTAATGGTAAATAGACTCTTGTTAGGATATTCTAAATGTTTATCTACTTACTGGAAAACGACCTCTAAACACGAAATAACTTCTACTCTATAAAAATTTCAAATTACAGGCTTCTTAGGTTACAGAAAACTAGTTCTATATTAGAACATGCTGCACCACATGTCAATCTCTTTTAGAACTTTATATTTGCCAAATGGTAGCTAAGGCTTAATTCAGGTTACTCCATGTTTAATGCCTGTTGGCCATAAAATGGAGCAGTAAAGTGTTTTGTGGCTTCTACACTGTGAAGAGAAGTATAGGTTGTGTTCGACCATAAGAGGAGCAACATAGGCTTACATAAGGGCTGTGCGTGTGTATCTTACTTTCATTACTAATCGTAGTTTTTGGACTTTTTCCTTGTAGGTGGGAGAGATACCTCAAGGTCTCCCAAAATTTTCTGTTCCAAAAGATTTTGACCATGTGAAGTCACTGATTCCAACAGCAATGCTTATCACTGGTGTAGCTATATTGGTACCAGACAGGTTTTTGTGCAGTCAATTTTGTTACTGAATATTTATTGTTTGAACTTAGATAATAGTATAAAGAAATATATAATTTCAGGAGTCGGTGGGGATAGCAAAAGCACTGGCAGCAAAAAATGGATATGAGTTAGACCCAAATCAGGAGGTGAGGATATGTAGAATTTTTTCAGAATCTACAATCTTATTTTGATGTGAATGTATTTCATTTTTACTGTCACTAAATATAAGCATGACAGACTATACATACTAGCTTTGAAAATAATGTTCTCAAAGTGTTTTTCGATTTTTATGACTGGGAAAGTGAATCCTTACCTGCCTCCTTTTTATTCTTCTCTCGCTTGTGTCATTTCCTTGTTTTCTCTGGTCTCAAAATTCCTCGTGGAATTTCGTTATTCATATGTTGCAATTTTGTGATTTTTTTAAGCTAACAAATGCAGGTGAACACTAGGAGAAATATAAAGGGCATGTTCCCTCCATGCAAAAGAAAAGGTTAATCTTAATATTTTCTCAAAAATAGTTTAACCATCCCACTGGCCAGGTAACTAGGAGTGATATTTACAATTTTAAGTTGGGATGATGCAAAGTTGCTGCACTTGCTTAAAATGTTGATAAAGTAGTTTGTAGATGTATGTGTAGATACCTTGTTCCATAAAGAAACAACTTATCATAAAAAATCTTAGTCGTCTTTTGGCCTAAAACGAGGTTGCTACTTAAGGTAGTGCTTGAAGCCCTAAAGCAGCTTTTTAAAACAAACAATTACATTTCGGAAGTGTGTTTGGTTGGTTTCCCTTTGATATTGTTCATTTCTAGAGATGCGAAAACCAACTGTTTGTTTAAGTTACAAATAAGGAGAGCCCTGACCAATAGTCTCATGTAGGTAGATATCACGGGAGGTCTCGAGTTCGAGTCTCCTAGGGGACATTAGGTGGGGTAATGGGGTTCACTAGTTAAAAAAAAAAAAGTTACAAATAAGGCTTTGTCAAAGAGGAGGTTTTTCATTCAGAAAATAGGAGATAATTATTATTTATTTAGCAAATATACCTGTATAACATCACTAAATTCCATATATTTGCTTCATAAAAAATGGTTCACATGGTAGAAAAATAGGCTAATGGAACTTAAGTCTGTAAGTGGCGAGGGACCCACTATCCTACAATACAAGATCCATAACCTAGCCTTTAAATTAGTTAGAAAATCTATAGTATGTAGTTTATTATAAAACTTAAGGAATAAACAGAAGTATTTTAGTAATTTAAAGTTCAAAATTGATTTCTGTTCTTCTTTATTCTATTTATTTGACAAAATAAACTTAATACAGTATCTTAGTAGTTTATCTTTTGCATTATGTCTTATATGCTCGTAATTAGAGATAATGCATATTAGTGCTATATTGCATTAGATGTTGGACTCGTAGTGGACTTGATTTGTTTGTCGACCTGGTTCAGTTATCCAGTGACCCGGCTCTGGTTCAGTTGTTGTAATTTCAGTTGATTCATTACTAATAAAAGAGTGAGGGACAGGCGATCTTCACACACTGTGGATATGTCATTGCATGCTGTGGAATAAGGTAGCACAATGTTGAATTGTTGTACCACGTTACATCTAGTTTGTGGTATTTCATTTTGACTTATTTACAATCCATAACTTTCTTTGAATTGTATTCAAACAGTATTCTTCTGTTAATGATATCCTTAAATACAAGATTTCCGTGATGACGTATTTAAGGAAGCCTCTATGGAAGAAGGGGTCCACCCATTAGTGAGTGTGACCATTTACACTTGTCTTAATTTTTTTTCACATTTAAAGACTTGTGGAATGGCCTATTGTGAGATGACGTTATTGCCCATGAACCATTAGATTGCATATTGAACAAATTACCTTTCAGCAGTTTTTCATGGATATTCCATTCGGATCCTGCCCTTCTCTCTTCCTCTGGATAAAATTGGATAGTTGGATCATGAGTGTATCTCTTTTTTGAGTGGCAATCATGAGTATAGCTTAATATAATACAAATCAATTCAGGTGATTGACAAGCTTTACATCATTTACATGATTATCGTTACCAGATTATTCTATAATGTTATGTTCTTGAAACTTTTACTGTGCATGCAGAACAAAACATTAATGTTGGATATGTTTTTCAGTTATTTGGCCTTGGAGTAGCTAACATATGTGGTTCCTTTTTCTCTGCATACCCTACAACAGGTAAGGAAGCTAGAACGTCTTTAATCTGTTAAGAATCTTATTTTTCTCTCGTCATTGGCCGGATTTCTGATCTTATTTTTCCTTCAATTAAGAATTCGTTGCATATCAAATATTTTATTTTTTAATTTAGTTCCTTCTTTAAGAGTAGCCATTTTAGACAGGAAAAATATTAAAAAGATCTGACATTCATGTACTATTTCAGTGCAGATACTAGTTCCAGAAGTTTTGGTTCCATAGTTCATCTTATAGTATCTGAGTTTGATTTTAATAATCTGGTTCACGGAACAGTACTAGTCTATGTTTTGTAATGAAATCGCAGGCTCTTTCTCCAGATCAGCTGTAAATCATGAAAGTGGAGCGAAGACAGGCTTGTCTGGAATTACCATGGGTGTCATAATGTGTTGTGCTCTTTTGTTTATGACTCCATTATTCGAAGAAATACCACAGGTATCACTGAATTGTCAAGGATCTCTCTGTAGTTCAGTTTCTCTCGTGGTTTTCTTTCTAACACTTGGTATCACTGACTTTTGCCATGGTTAACCTTTGATGGTGCAGTGTGCTTTAGCTGCTATTGTTGTCTCTGCTGTGATGGGCTTGGTGAGTGCATTTCTATGTACTTTTCAAATGGTTGATAGCTAGCTTAACCTAGGACTAATTTTATTTTACACTGATTCAATTTTTTATTGAACTTTGGTTTTTAAGGACATGAATTTTTACTTTTCTTTGTTTCTTGACGAGAAGATTGTGTTAGTAAATACTCAGATTACAGCATGATACTCTCTGTAATGTCCAGGAAGATAAATGAGCCATTAACAGTTTGAACAGCTGTTATTTGAAGAGACTGTTGGAACTTCACATATCTCCGTATTCAGGAGCTGTTATCAAGTTAAAGTTGAATGCATTGTTGTTTCAGGTGGATTATGATGAAGCTATTTTCTTATGGCATGTGGATAAGAAAGATTTCCTTCTCTGGACAATTACAAGTATTACAACATTATTTCTTGGTATTGAGATTGGTGTTCTTGTTGGGGTAAGCATGTGCTTATGTAATGTAAAATTATTTAAATGTCATTCATGATTTTTTAATATGAACTTTTCTTGTTGCCTTGGCATCCTGGAGTTCCATTTTGATGCCTATCTGTAACTTTCTGCATTTTAGGTGGGTTCCTCCCTAGCCTTTGTCATCCATGAATCAGCAAATCCCCACATTGGTAAGTGCACTTGGTTGTTTAGGATCTTGATTTGAGCTGAAATCCTTTATCATAAATTGGTGGATGATATAAAATTTGATGGATTGAGATTCTGGTGATCTCAAATTTGTAACTTTTTAATGGAAGGGAAACAAGTCAGCTACTAAGAACATTGACTTAGTTTTCATGCTGAAAACCTCTCTAAATGCAGTATGCCATTTGTTACAGCTGTCTTGGGTCGTCTTCCTGGTACCACCGTCTATAGAAATGTTGAACAGTATCCAGAAGCATACACTTACAATGGAATTGTGGTTGTCCGCATTGATGCACCCATTTATTTTGCAAATATAAGTTACATCAAGGACAGGTGAAGACTTGTACTCCAAAGAGCATAATTAAGAATACTAATACCCTGTGAAAAAAAAAGCTCCCTGATATTGTGATTTTGATATGGTTGCATAAAATTGGTTACTTGTTTGTCAGGTTACGAGAGTTTGAGCTCAACATTGATCGATCTACGAAACGCGGTCCTGAAGTAGAGAGAATATATTTTGTGATTATTGAGATGGCACGTGAGTTTCAATCACTTTAAAGCCTCTCCTTTTTTCTATATTTTTATTTTTACCTGGACAGATGAATTTGCATTTAGGCAATATCTCCCACTTGTATTAAAAACATGACACTTGATGTTCTTCTGGGTGCAGCTGTTACCTACATCGACTCTAGTGCAGTTCAAGCCTTAAAGGATTTGTATCAGGAGTACACTTCCCGAAACATCCAGGTAAAAAGCCCTTCAATTTAGAAAAATAACATGATTCTGGATTTTGATTCATGTAGTGCCAGTACACAAAAATTTAGCATGCCTTCGTGTTCTATTTCAGATTGCTATAGCCAATCCAAATCGAGAGGTTCTGTTAACCCTATCACGATCAGGTGTTCTCGAACTAATTGGCAAAGAGTGGTATTTTGTTCGGGTTCATGATGCTGTCCAGGTCTGCCTCCAGCATGTACAGAAAATGAATGACGCTTCTAAGGGAGGAGATGTAACACCCAAGAAGCAATCAGGCTTTCTGCAAAGGATATTGAAAGAGAAGAGCCAAAGCGAGTTGAATCCCGAGAAGGAACCCCTTATAGCTCAGGATGTGTGACTTGGCTCTCGTCTAACATTCTTGATTCATCTGTAAATTGTTTGTGGCTCCCTTAGCCATTTGCTTTACTCAGTTGCTTGAAGTAGGCATTGATTTGTATTCTCCCCATAACACTTAGTTATTTTTTTATCACGGGGTTGAGTGGAATGACCACATATGACATATGTATTAGATGAAGAAAATATGGGGACCTACCGCACGTCTTTCCTTCATCCTAATGTTTGTCCATGGGAGGGGTCACCCGTGTCCATGGTAAGGGTGTCAATTTTACCAGATTACCTGATATTTTCAATGATAATCGGATGGATAAGAAATAAAAAATTTATGTTTGGATTACCCGATTGTCTAATTACCCGATTATCTGCCTTTGAATTGAAACAAAGATGGATAGGGATGGCAATGGGTTCTCGTTAACGGACTCGGATCCGGTAGCCAAAATGCGTGTGGCCAACGCTAATCACGGGGTTGGCCTCGCACGGGTCCCATCTCTGGGCGCCCCGTGATTGGCGTTGGTTACGCGCATTTTGGCCACCGGATCCGAGTCCCCTATTAACGAGGAATCCGCTCTGACTCGACTCGCTTAAAGCGGGTTCGGGTTTGTATTTTTACCCTATGGGGCGGGTTTGTATTTTTACCCTATGGGGCGGGTTTGGAATTTTGGAGCGAACCCAAAAATTCGACCCGACCCGCTTAAATCCTATGTAAAAAAATAAAATATTATAAGGTAAATATGCAATAGAAAAAAAATATTGCTTCACCGAAAATTTGTCGGTCCGCGAAGAGGCGCGACTGAGAGTAATTCGATTTGCAACAGAAAATTTGTATTACAATTTGTATTTGAATGTCAAGGAATGTGAGTACAATCTCCTAGGCTTCCTCTGATTCGATCTCCGTGTGAATTTGGTGAAGTTTCAGCTTCTAGCAAGTTGTCGTCGAAATTCGAGTTTCAGGAACGAGCGCAATTCCACGAACGGTGACGGCTTTGGTCGGTCGGACGGAAGTATTTGTATTCCGCGTGTATCGACTTGTTGACGTTACCGGCAAACGTGTAGAGCTGCTCTGGTCAAACTGTTGAAGCCCGACGAACTACGAGTCGCTTAACTTCTTTAGCTCGAAAGAGTCTCTGTGCGCGAGTGTTGCTCGACACAAGATTTCTCTTCACAAAGGAATTTCGAACTCTAGTTTTCGAACCCTTGTGACAAAGCTTTTTTGGCTATTTGTAGCTGACTCGGTCCAGTTGTTGAGGGTCGATCCTTGGAATGGGGATCACGATCCCCTTTTCTGCTGCTTCTTTTGAGAGAGGAGGAAGACCAGGAGCTTCTCTGTTGGATTCCCCTTGAAAAAGGATTGTGAACCTCCTTTCTTGGCCTCTGCCGTTGGTGGGCAAACATAGTCGTTTAACTACTAGCTTGAGTGGCAGTGTGACATGCCTGCTGACTGTTGCTGATGCGGTGGCTCCTCGCTGACTGGGGCATCGGCTGTATCGATGACGCGACGACATGAATGGACTTAGCGATGGGCTGTGACGAATGACTTTACGAATCGACAGAGCTACACACGACGATCGATTGCTGGATCGGTGGATTTCTGGGCTCGTCGCATTTGGGCTAGCCGCATTTTGGTGCATACAGATTGCCCCCTTCGAGACTTGATTGTTCTGAGAGAACAAGCCAGTTTCGAATATGAAGAAGAACAAACACAACGCACACACACAACACATTTTTTTTGGACCCTCTTACTCTTTTAGGGTCGTTTATCTTTTCGTGTACATATCTTTTTCTGTCCTCTTACTCTTTTAGTACAATGTATATTATGTACACTTGTATGTATATATATATATATTTTTTTTTTTTTTTTTTTTTTTTTTTTTTGCTCTCTTCTTGTTTTTAGAGCTATTTGCTTTTTTCAATTTTCTCTTCTTTTTTTTTTGTATACGCGTACATATGTGGTGTGTACGGTATAGAGAGACGTTGAGTACCTGAGCAGAGATGTTGTTAAGGTTTGAGTGTCGATGCCGAGTTGAAGTTGCCTGAGTTGCAGTCTGTTTGAATGTTGTAACCGAAGGTCGTTTCTGAACCTCAGAGAAGGCAGTCGCAACGAATGTGGATAACTTTTGCAAGTTTCGGCAACTTAAGCTTGAGAGGTGCTCCTCCGGGCCGCGTCGAAGAGTTGGCGCAGGTTGAGTGAAGTGCGACAATCTTTCTTTTGTGCTTTCTGATTGACACGCAGGGGAGAGGATGCGCATAGGGATGGGCGTAGTGGTGTCTGTCCTGGCTGAATTGAACTTCTCGGCGAGTTGGAATGTCTTTCTTGGCTTGTTTCGTCAAAATTAACTCTCTTCTTCTGTCGACAGTTTGGCTTCAGCACAGGTCGTAGAAGAGTTGAGGTGAAGGAACGTGGGTCCCACCCTCTTGCGCAATAGGCTCCCTTTTAAGTGGAAGAGTACTAATCTACTCCCTGTAAATTTGGGATAGTCAGGTTTAAGAGTCCTATCTTCTTCTTCTGGGTGCACTCTGCGAATTTGGGCCTCCTTTCTGTCTGGGATTTGGTATTTCCTGCTAGACTGCGATTTTGGTATTCCTGCGACTTTGGCTGACTACGAATTTGGGAGTCAATCTGCCAATTTGGCTTCCTTTCCTGTCTGCGAATTTGGCTTGGGAGACTGTCTGTGACCTGGGTCTGGGAGGCTGTCTATGACTTGCTGAGATTTTGGGATTGCGACCTGCTGCCTTCTATCTGTAAATTTGGGAGACTGCGATTTGGGAGTCTGTGATTTGTACTGTCTGCGAATTCTGTTTGCGAATTTTGTCTGTCTGCGATTTGGGAGACAGTTTGCAACTGCGATTTGACTGTCTGTCTCTGCCTGCGACTTTGGGAGGCTGCGCATTGGCTATCTGCGAATTTGGGATACAGGCTGCGATTTGGCTTTGCAATCTTTTCTGATCCCCCGACTTGCGTAAGAACTCTCTGTGAATCAGAATCTAAAGGTATTGTAAGGATTTCTTTTCTCCCGGCAGCCTCGGGCTGAATTCGAGTCAGCCGGGGTTCCCACTCTTTTTTTTTTTTTTTTTTTTTTTCTTCTCTTCCTCCCTCTTTCTTCTTCTTTTTCTCTCCTCTCATCTTCAACTTCTCCCTTAGTCTCTTTTTTTTTTCTTTCACGATTTTCCCCCTATTTTTTTCTCTCGAATTTCCTCTCAGTTTTCTTTTCTCTTTCCTGTCTCTCTCGATTTGTCTCTTTTTCGTAATCCAAGTGTCTGTCAATTTGTCAATGTGACAGACTGACAACCTTTTGCGTGTCGTTTGACCCAAAAGCCGAACACTGTAATTTTGTGTCGCACCTGGCTCTGTCGCCAGGTGCTGAAGTTGATTTGGGTCGCACCCGGCTGGGTCGCCGGGTGCTGCAATTCCGTTTTGGTCGCGCTCGGCTCGGTTGCAGGGCGCAAGGCTTCTTCTTTTGTGTTCGGCTCTGTCGTCGAGGTGTTGGGTTTCCATGCTGTCGCATCCGGCTTGGTTGCCAGATGCTGATTTTTTGTTTTAGCTTTGGCTGGCTCGGTCGCCGAGAGGTTGAACTTCTGTTTTGGTCGTCGGGTGCCAAGATTTTGATTCAACTGAGCCCGGCTGGGTTGCTAGGAGGCTGAATTTTTGTGCTGTCGCATCCGGCTTTGTCGCCGGGTGCTGTTGTCGCATCTGGCTCGGTCGTCGGGTGCGAATTGTTGTGTGGTGGCAATCGGCTTGGTTGCCGGGTGCGAGTTGCTGTGGTTGCACCTAGCTTGGTTGCCGGGTGCGAGTTGTCTGTGGTCGCAGTCGGCTTGGTCATCGGGTGCGAGCCCTTTGTTTTGAGTTGTGTGGGCTCGGCTGGATTGCCGAGAGAAATTTTTTTTTTCTTTTGCGACTGCTTCTTTTTGTCGCTCGCAATTTTTTTTGGCAACTGCTTGTTTTTGTCGCTCGCATTTTGTGTGACTGCTTCTTTTAGTCGCATTTTTTTTTTTTTTTTGTTTGGAGAGGAGTTATATACTTGTCTCCGATTGGTTGTGTTCGGCTCGGTCACCGGGCGCAGAAGTTTGCAGTACAGCACCCAGCTCGGTCGCCGGGTGTTGAATTTGACGACTTGGTCGCGTCCAGTTTGGTCGCCGGGCGCGAAGCTTCTAAATTGTGCTCGACTTGGTCGTCAAGCATAGTGCCTTTATGTTTTTTTTTTTTTTTTTTTTTGGTCGCGGCGGAGTGCGATGCTGGTATCCTTCAGAGGCTCTTCCTCTCAGCCCAATCCTTGACAAAGCTGGTCACTTTGCTTCTCGGATTGAAGTAGTGTACTTCCGTTGCTTGCGGGCGACGTCTCTAGTCTTGCGGCAACGCGAGCTTCTTGTGGTGGAGCCTTATAGTCCTTACCGGTTCGATCGTCAGTTTGGATTCTATCAAGACTTGCCGAGTGTGCTGTTCTCCGGCCAACGAAATGCGGCTTCAGTTAACGCACTTGTGGAGTTATGGCGAGCACTGTCCTTTTGGCAGCGTGGAGGTGCCTGCCTTTGTGAGTCCAGATTCGGATCCGGGTGTCACGTCCCTTTTTCGGGAGACGTGGCTTGAGGCAGTCATTCCGCTCTTCGAGGTAGCAACTCTTGTTTCCCTCCTTTTTTTTTTTTCTTTTCCTTTTTCACCTTCTGATTTCTTTTCTTTCTTTCTTTTCAGCGTGCGTGGAGGAAATTTACCGGAGCATCTGCGCCGAAAACAGTCTTGCCGCTTGCCGAAGGAGATGGCGTCATGGAGGGTTGGAGCCGAAGGAGTTCGCGGCCAAGTTCGAAGCCTCCTATTAAGACAAAATAGAGAAAAGGTGGGAAGAAGCGGGTGCCTCAACCGAAGCTCGTGAAAGAGAAGCCGTCGGCTCCGTCGCAAGTCGCGCCCGAGAAGGGCATCGTGATCCGAGATGCATCTTCGGAATAGGGGGATCCTCAGCCAGTAGTACTTTCTTTACCAGCAGCCGATGTTACTGTAGGCAAGGGGAAGGGATTGGCTCAGTCGGCGACTTCGCCGAAGAAGGCTGCTTCGAAAAAGAAGTCCACGGCTCCGCCGTCAGAGCCTTTCATCTTCGTTCCTTCTCCCTTCAAGATGCGGCTACGGACTGGTCTAGGTAAGCCTCTGACTAATTTAGCTCCTCTTGCTGTTGTTCAAACCTCGAGAACTCCTCTGTCGGAGTCGGGATAAAATGATAGGGAGTCGGCGCCTCTCGATGGGTCTGTTGTTCTGCCAACCGGAGAGGCTACTGTAGAGCCAACGGTGTTGTCGCCTGCGCCAGCGAACCGAGTTGGAGCACAATCGATCCCGGAGTCGGGCGACCTGCCTTCTGATAGGCTTGCCGTCGTCGTAGCTCCGTCTATGGACGAACCAGTCTTTCAGCAAGATGATTTATTCGACCTTGCCGAGCTAGAGATTACCCGACAGTTGGAGTGGGCCGAAGAAGGAGCACCGCCTGCTGTTGTTAGTGGTGAGTTAGCGGTTTGCAGAGCTGAGTGCCCGATGACGACTGTTGGTGAGGGTGTGGCGCTCCTTCAGCCTTCGGATGGGCCGGTCGTGGTTGAGGAGCTTGGAGTTGATGCCGGAGTTACCGTCGTGGGTGAGTTTCAGCACCCTCTCTCTGGTCCGTCCCCACTTGTCGTTGCGACTTCGAGGGGGAATGCCTTTGTGACATTTCCTACTAGTAGTGGAGAGGCATCTCTTGCTGCTAAAGAAGGAGCTTCGGGTTTAGCTTGTCGACCCATCAGCGAGGATTCCTCGACTTCGCGACCTTCGTTGGTAAGTGAAAATCCTTTCATTCCCTCGCTTTTCTTGTTCTTTCACTTTTTATTTATCTCCCTTTCTATTTTTTCTAGGTGTCGGTCTTTCATCCTGATAAGTGTCTAAAAGACACTATTTTTAGGCCTGAATTGGAATTGAAAATTATATTTTGGAGTCAATATTCATCATAATATCATGAAATATGTCTCAGATTCATATTTTCTCTCTCAGGAGTTCAACACAACAAGAATCAATGAAATCGGAGATAAAATGAGGAAAATATGAGGATTTTAGAATAGAAAGGTATAAGGTTGCAGGGACCAGCGCGGCCGCACCAGATGGAGGACAAATTCTGGCGCGACCACGCCAAGATGGCGCCAGAAGGCCTATATAGTTTCCAAACACGACCAGAACTCTTTCCATTCGACTACTTAGAAGAAATTCAGCCCAAATGGCGAACCGCACCATTTTAGACACTTATTTGGCGCGACCACGCCAGTGACTCAACAATGCGAAATCGCTAAAATCTTGGGATTCTTATAATTAAACAAGATCAAACGTGGGAGGAAGAGTCCTAAGTGTATAAGAAAGGTGTCTACGAAGTCTCTATAGGAAATTGAGGGAAATCCTAAGAGGTTTGAATCCTCAAAGAGGTGGAGTGCTATTCTTCATTAGGAGACTGTTATAAAAGGAAAGTACAAGTCCGAGATTTAAGAGGCCATATCTGGAGGTTCCGACTTCTAATTGGATCCACATTTGGACCACAGCTTTCTGAGAGGATTGAGAATCATGTCACAAAAAATCAGGCCAATTCAATTCGTGTTTTTGGAGTTTTATATTTTCAAAGCGGTGGACCCAGTGAAGAAATTGGCAGCAGAATCAACCCAACTTCTGAGCATCATATCTCAAGTTGCCTAACTCATTTTAAACTCAAATTTCGTACACAAGGCAAGGACTATAGAGGGAAGGTTCGTGAATAATTGCATCCAATTCTGAGGTCAGGAAGTCATAATTTACACCCCTGGACAGAGACCAAATTACAGGACCTGGGTAGCAGAACAACTATAAATAGAGGTCCGAGGAATCGAGTTAAAACATTCAGTTTTAGTTATAGCATTCAATTTTCAGTTCAATTTACTGCTTTTTAGTTTAGTTTAGAGAGGAGAGAAGGTCCAGAGGGAGTCTTACACCACCTCTGGGTGCTTTGAGGAAGAAAGGTGGAGAATTCAGCCAAGGAGCAAGGGTGACCAAGAGCAGCCTTCCAAAGGGAGTTTCGGTACTTAGTTATTTTTGTTCTTTCATGGCTGTGATCAAAACCTTGATTTGTGTTTATATTTCCACTATGGAGTAGTCATCTGTAGTTGGGAGTCCATGACCCCCTAGGCATGTAATGAGATTGATACATTATATTCTCTTTGGTTTCAATTTGGTGCATGAATGAGTATTCCAAAGTTGTATAATTCTTGATTCATACTTGCTGTCTTGCTATGTACTGGTTATGAGGTGACGCTAGACTTAAGGTAAGATATCTTGATAGGGTTTTACAAGTCTTTCTGAGTTCGTACACTAGGGAGATCAACTAATCCTTGGGTTAATCCTCGACCTTAAAGTAATACCCTGTTGGATTAGATTGATTTGTCTATGACACAATGAGCTTCATGTTTATGCTATCAAGTAGAGTCAATCATGCTAGCTGGGTTTACTCTAGGAGATAGAAACAGGTGATGCCGATGCGAATTGTAGCCATGGTTTTATAAGCTCGTCAGAAATTGATTTCCAAAACATACTTTCTATTCAATCTCAGAAGTGTCTAGGGAGGGAATTGGATTCCCAACGTTTCTTCCATACTGATTTTATCAAAAGCCCTCTCTTGATCTCTATAGGATTAGTTTCAATTCTGTTTTTGTAACTCCTTTCCAATTGATTTCTCAAACTTTAGTTTGTAAACTAGAAAAATAATTATCTATTAGCTTGGTCCTTGTGGGACGATATTCAGACTTACATTAAGTCTATATTACATTGATTAGTCCTCTTGCTTGTGATTAGCTAGGATCGCATCATGTTATGGGTGCCGTTGCCGGGGACCAATGTTTTAATAGTAATTTTTTGTGTTTAAAACTAGAGCTTTGAGTGTACATTCTGTTTTCTTCTTATTTTTCTTTTATTTTTATTTTTTATTTTTTATTTATTTTTTGTGGTGGACTGATGTGTTGTATGCATGGATTTTGGTTTGCATAAGTCCACATATGGCAGGAGATACCTTGAGGAGTATAATAATTTTTCTTACCCAAATCAAGCATGGAATTCTTTTCAGCCTTCAAGAAATTTTCATATGCCATGTGATTCTTATGAAGAGCCATGTAGTTCTTTTGACCACTCATATAATTCTCCCACGCATCATGATGATATGCTTAGCATGCAAAGTCAACTTGATTTACTTCAAAGGCAAGCTAATATCTTGCAACTACAAAGGAATTCTGTGAATTATTTTTGTGATGTGCAACTACTAATGTATGCCATTTAAATTCAAAACCTTATTATTCTAATTATGAGTCTAATTCCTGCAGGTTGGACCCATATGACATTTCATACAAACAAGAAAGTGAGTCCTAATAAAGTGGTTAGATGCATATGACAACCAAGAAAAGGAGGAGCCAATAACCACCACGGCTGAAGAGGAGGATGAACCAATTGAAGAGAATCCAAAAGAGCAAGAATAGTTCATACCCTTTAGGAGTGAAGAAATTCTAGAAAACCCTCAACCAAAAGAAACCTTGGAGAGTAAAGAGAGTGTGTGTCCCTATGAGTTGGAGATGATGCCCAATTTTATGCAATTAATAGAGTCATACACCTTAGAGGATGAGGGAGAACCAATTAAAGAGATAGTAGCTGAGGTGGAGGAAATATTCATCCCATTTATGATCTTCCAACTAATTGAGAGAGAACTACAAGCATTAGTGGCTGAAGAAGAACCCATGGCAGAAGTGGATGAGGTCAAAGAAAAACCCATGGCTAAGATAGCTGTGAATGTAGAAGAGGTAGAAGAGAAAACCCAGCAAGAAGAAAAATCATTAGAGGCTGAGAAAGAAACCATAACTGAAGAATTAGATGAAGGGGAGGAAGAAGAAACCATAGGTCCTATCATAGAACCTTCCCCTGAAAAGCCATTAGAGAATTGGGTAGAGAAAAAAGAAGAGATAGGGCTCTCCTTTGATTTAGACTTTTTTATCATCCCACCTTATACACCTAGCCCAAAATTATAACTGAAAATTTTATTAGGGCTGGACAAGAGGATGAAGGAGTGGCTGATATGTGTGAAAATTTACTTCTTAGAAGCCACAAGGTCACAAGAAAGGATTTTTAGCTCAACACCACAATTTGGTCGCTCTACCATAAAGCATTGCAAGGGGAGAAAAGTCATGATGAATGGATTCAAATTGAATTTTCCATTTGATCCAGGTGGAATGAAGCCACTGGTCTGGCTGAGGACCATAAACTTAGCGCTTCATGGGAGGCAACCCAGGGTAGGTAAGTTAGTTTAGTTTTTCAATTAAATTGTTCTCTTGCTTTAAATAATCACTTTTTGTGAATCTTAGATCTTAGGTCTAGTTTTTTTTTACTCATGTTAGGTTAGTATTTTAAATTTGTTTGGTTTGAATAAATACCATAAAAGAAAATTGTCTAAGGCACTTGTCCTTGAAAATCCTGGAATTTGAAAGATAAGTGGAGTTGCATGAAGCCATTTTTACAGCTATACTTGATGTATTTTTTGATGTGTTTTTCAAAGTCTAAATGCAGAGATCAAAAGAAGGAAGTTGGGACTATCATTCCCAACCATTCACAACAGCTTATTTCAAAAGAAAAGCCATCAGAACACTCAGGTAAACTCTGTGCAAAAAAAGCAGTGCAGTAGCAACTCTATTCGAGCAGCCAACTTTGGAGCTGAATTCTGAAAAATCTTAAAGCGGAAAGCAACAAGGAAAGGTAAGTAGTTATAGAGGGCACTTAGTAAATAAGATAGGGCCTGGTTTGAAGAATTTCATTGAGTAGAAAGGAAGTTATGACTACTGCAACTTGAGTAGTAAAATTGTTTTCTGGCAAAAATTTCTGGGTTAGAAACATTACTATCCTGCTTCCATGGGCTGATTTCTAAATTTTTTGGTAATGATTCTTGGAAAATGGTTTTGAAGAAATTAAAATTCAAATAGTAGTACTTTCCAGGAAGTTTTTTTTTCAGCTCTAGATGATAAGTGGTTAGGGAGATACAGTGTTTGCAAAATGCCTCCAACTCACTTTCTGCCTAGAATTTCACATTTGCTGCCAAGTTTTTAAATCTGTCTATCTTTCAATTCCCTTGATGAAAATGCATGAAACCTGTTTTATTGTGCACCTCTGAACCTTAAAAACGTGGTACAAGTGGAATCATTAAATTTTGCATTCAGAATTTCAATTTATGAAGGAAAAGAGTGGCGTTTCCGAGCCAAATTCTAGCGCGGTCGTGCCACATGTTTGATCAATTTCCGAGGATCTATAACTCAGAATCATTTCATTCCAATTCTGACATATTATTCTTTATGAGTTATACGCCTTGGTAAAATTTCATAAATTTCTGAATTCGTTTGCAATAATTTTGTGCTTTGAATGGTTCTAACCACTTTTGGTCAAGCATGAAGGCAGCTCAAGTTCGAATTCCACATGGTGCCTCAAAAAAATCTGGAAGTTCAAGCAACCAGCATTCTCAGGGAAGTTTCTTACCCTCTATCTCATTTTATTTTTTGCTCGCAGTTCTCCCAATACTTGAAGCACTGATGAAGTGTTGATGGCACAACTCTGTTCGGGTGAAGCCATGTTCGACCCAAGAGCAGATTATATGATGTTCTTGAACCGATGACTTGGAAAGGAGTTTCGGCCAGCATGTCGCCGATGTGCAATTTGAGCAAGATCATACCGAGCGTCCTCTGGCCTTCCTGATTGAAGCCTTGGATGAGGGAGCTCGGAGAGAGGTCGCCAGTTGAGAGGCCTACATTCTTCATTATGCAAATCGATCGAATGTTGACTACGGATCCACAATCGACGAGAATGTGGTTGATTTTGCGGTCTCTGATGTAGCCAGAGACAAACAACGGACGGTTATGGTTCTTTCTTCCCAACTGTGCATCCTCTTCTCGAAATGTGATGCACGGCGGACATGAGACGACGAGTGCTTTTTCAGAATTTTCCAGCTGCCCAGAGGATTGCGCATCTTCTTCGTCTTTTCGATAAGGTGGAGTTAGCCCGACTTTCGGCAAGTCGTGCTTCCTCATGAGCAGCATCTCGACTTCAGCTTGGAGCTCCTCGGGTTTGTCAAGGACTCGAATTGGAGCTTGTCTTGACCGAATGGCCAAGTCAAGGTCATCGTCAATCTCGTTAAGTGACAAGATCTGTTTGAGTGATGTCTTGAGGTCATCACTTTAGAAGACTGGTTGTTTGCCTTTGTCTTTGGATGATGTCTGCTCGGGAGGGGCTGTCGAGCAAGTGGCCACCATTGCTGGCGGCGCGAAGAACTCCTTTGGAAAGAACTCCGCCAGTGTGACGGGTCTTCTCTTCTTTTTGTTTGTTCTTTGAACGTTGGTTCTAGGAGCTTTCTTTTGGCGCTTCACGACTTTTTTGTTTGGCCGCTTCGCCTTTGTCTTGGTGTTCGCCGGCGCCGGTTCGATTTCTTGAATAGGCTTCTTTCGCTGGGTGACCACGATCCATCCCTCTGCGTCGACAGCAGCTGCTTCGCGGGGTGCCAGTTTTGGTGCGACCTTAGCCGGTGGTCGCCTGTGGTTTTGCGGTCAGTTGGAGGGGCCAGATTTTGGACGGTACTCCTTCATCGCGATTTGTTGTTTGTTTGGCCGAGTTCGCCGGTTTGGCTCGGCTTGAATGGAGATGACATGTGAGGATGTCGTGTTTTTGGCTCCTTCGATTTCAATGCGGCCTTGAGCCGCCTGCTCCATGATCCTATATTTTAACACGAAGCACTTCTCGGTCGAGTGCCCGACCAAGCGGTGGTATTTGAAGAAGTTAGGCTCTTTGCTTTTGGTTAGGTGGCCAGGTCTTTTGATTTCTGGCAACTTGATCAAGTGGTTGTCAAGGAGCTGACCCAGCATGACAGGAACATTCGTGTCGACGAACGGGCATGTTTTGGCCTGTCGTTCCTCCAACGAAGGCCTTCGGTACGTGCCCCCGGTTAGCTGCCGTGGAACGTAAGTTGCTTTGACCTTGCTCCCGACTTTGATTGGTTTGAGAGCATTCATCGCGAAGGATGTTTTTGTTTTCTCCTTCATGTCGTTGGGCGCGGTCATGGATACCTTCCCTTTCTTGCGAGGGTCAGCAGACGAGGAAGCTTCTTCTCCTCGCTCCTCTATGAGATTCTCCATATTGTGAGCCTCGGTCGCGAGTTCTTGAAAGTTCGTCGGCCTCCGGCTTTGGATGTAGCATAAGAGTTCTCATCGCATCCCTCGAGCTCACATTTAAATTTGTGCTTTGAGGGACAAATTTGAACTCTCTTTGCAATTTAAGCTCAAGTTCCTCTACTAGTTAATTTAGTCGACGACCTTCTCACCCTTCTTTTGTTTGAGATTGGCGATTTCGACCAGAGTAATGGTGCGCCGAGTGCTGTAGAATCGGATGAGGAATTCTCGCTCTAGTTGCTCCCAGCTGTCAATCAACTCCTAGGGCAGCTCGATATACCTGTCGAAGGCATTTCCTTTCAACGACCGACCGAACTGTTTGACCAGCAAGTCACCGTCTGTGTCGACATTGTTGCAGGTTTCAATGAAATGGGTGACATGTTGTTTAGGGTGCCCGTCGCCATTGAACTGCTGGAATTTTGGGGGACGGTAGCCGACCGACATCGGGATGCTTGGAATCCTTTGCGTGTAAGGCCTCTGGTAGGCGACAGATTTGCTGTCACCCGAGCTATTCCGTACAACGCGGTTGATGAGCTCAATGACTGCGTCGAGTGTGAGGGCAGTCGGCTCTGCTTCAGCTCGTCCTCTGTGAATGGCTACCGGTGCGATGGGTGGCAGCTCGTCGTTAGAGGGAGGATCTTCTGGTAATGGTTTGGCTAAACCACTGGTAGTCGCCCGATTTCGGTCGACTTCTTGAGAAATGCTGCCAATGTTGTTTGTGGCAGCGCCCATTTCAAGCTGCTCCAAGATCCTCGCAATTTGGAGGTCGCTGCGAGTTGCGCATCTTTGATGCGCAGCTGCTCACTTTGTTCTTTAAGTGCAGCCTGCATTTCGTTGCTCTTCTATTGTCTTGGCCAATGCCGCCATTGCGGCCATTCTGACGGTTGGTGTCGGTGAAACTGTTCGACGCAGGTCGAAGTGGTGAGATTTTGGCTGGCGACCGCATTGGGGAAACGGTCGTCGGTGTTTTCGGGAGTGGAGAAGTTGTGGTAGGCGACCGGTCGGGAGAGTCGGCCACTATCGGTTGAGCGCGGTATGTGGTTTTAGCTGGTGACTGGCTTGCGTTGGCAGCCACCGATGAGTTTCGGCAAAGCGGAATGGATGAGCACGCTGCAGGGGAGGTCGCCGGTGTCTGTCGGTGAGGAGAGCAACTGGGTAGTGAATTGGCTGCTGCAGTGAGCGCGGCCAAGAGATCGTGAGAGATAGTCACGATCAGAGATTTGTCTTCGGCCGTCGCTCTCTGTACAGAGGAGGCCGGAGACGAATATGTTCTTGCCGCGGAGGAGGAAGTCGTGTCCCCATACTGTTTATAGCGTTGCACCAAGGCAGGGACGATGGAGCTCCTTCGCGATGGTGGCGACTGAGCCGGGCTGACAATCTGGCTGCGAGGAGGAGAGGCAGAGATAGCCAAATATGTCGGCTTGGCCATTGCTGGAATTGGTTTGGCGGAGGCCACGGCTGACTTGGTGGAGGCCGCAGTAGCCTGTGGCACGAATACGGTGCTTGGGCGACGTGTGTCGCGCATGAAGGGAGCTTTTCCAGCTAGCCGAAGATGCGGCAGCTGATCCGCGAGCTGCTGCGGTTGAGCCTGCAGTCGCGGCAGGGCGCGGGTGAGCAGAGCTCAAGGTGGCAATTTGCTTGCCCCTGTTGTTGTTGTTGTTGTCGTTGCCGTTGTTGGCGTTGCTGGCCATGGCTGAGGGATTTTTTTTTGTTGAACTGAGAAGGAGATGGGAGGTAGGAAATGTCCCACCAGGTGTGCCAAATCTGTTTCACCGAAAATCCGCCGGTCCGCGAAGAGGCGCGACCGAGAGAGTAATTCGATTTGCGACAGAAAATTTGTGTTACAATTTGTATTTGAATATCAAGGAATGAGAGTACAATCTCCTAGGCTTCCTCTGATTCGATCTCCGAGTGAATTTGCTGAATTTTTGGCTTCTGGCGAGTTGTCGTCGAAATCCGAGTTTCGGGAACGAGCGCAATTCCACGAATGGTGACGGCTTTGGTCGGTCGAACGGAAGTATTTGTGTTCTGCGTGTATCAACTTGTTGACATTGCCGGCTAACGTGTAGAGCTGCTCCGGTCGAACTGTTGAATCTCGACGAACTACGAGTCGCTTAACTTCTTTGGCTCGAAAGAGTCTCTGTGCGCGAGAGTGTTGCTCGACACAAGATTTCTCTTCACAAAGGAATTTCGAACTCTAGTTTTTTAACCCTTGTGACAGAGCTTTTCTTGCTATTTGTAGCCGACTCTGTCCAGTTTTTGAGGGTCGATCCTTGGAATGGGGATCACGATCCCCTTTCTGCTGCTTCTTTTGAGAAAGGAGGAAGATCGGGAGCTGCTCTGTTGGATCTCCCCTGAATAAGGATCGTTAACCTCCTTTCTTGGCCTCAGCCGTTGGTGGCCAAACATAGTCATTTAACTGCTGGTTTGAGTGGCAGTGTGACATGGCTGCTGACTGTTGCTGACGCGGCGGCTCCTCGCTGACTGGGGCGTCGACTGTATCGATGACGCGACGACGCGAATGGACTTAGCGATGGGCTGCGATGAATGACTTTAAGAATCGACAGAGCCTACTCAAGATGATTGATAAGTGTCTAAAAGACACTATCTTTGGGCATGTTATTTGATTAAAAAACTTAATTCTGAGTTAATTCCAAGCATAAAATCAACAATTATGACTCACTTTTGTGTTTTATGTCTCAGGTATCCAGTGGAAGAAGAAAAACGGGATTTGGAGCAAAAACAGAAGAAAAATGAGCAAAAGAGGCCAAAAAGAAGAACGGCGCGACCGCGCCGATTCTGGCGCGACCGCGCTAAACAAATCCTCGAAAATTCTATTTAATGTTCAAAAATTCCAACGACCTAACGGTCATGAAAGCCAACGGTTGGGGAAAGTGAATTGGCGCGACCGCGCCAATGGAGGGCGCTACCGCGCCAAAGGGATCTAAAAGCATAAAGAAAAGTTGTCGTTCTGGGACCAAGCAAATGTCTAAGGACTGGCGCGACCGCGCCACCTCAATAGAATTATTCGGCGCGACCGCGCCAAGTGGTTTCCTTAGACGGATATCGGGTAAAGTGGCGCTACCGTGCCAACACACGGCGCGACCGCGCTGATGACTCAGTTGCTGAGAATACGAAAATCTTGGGAACCTGCAATCAAATCAAATCCAAACTTGGGAGAAGGAGTCTCAGACGTCTAAGGAAGGTGCCCACAAAGAGTTTAAGGTAATTTACTTTAGTCCAGATGCATTGAATGGTCCAAAAGAAGAAGTTAATCCAAAACAGGAATCTGCTGCCAATGGAAGGAGATAAATCCGAGTTTTGTGAAGACCAGAGAAGGAGTTTCACAATTCCAATTGAAACCAAACTTGGAACGAAGCTTCCTGGTACTACAGAGGATCTTGTCACGAAAAATCAGATCAATCCAAGCCAGGATTCTCGAGTTGCACATCTCCAAAGTGGTGGACCCAAAGCAGAAATTGGCAGCAGAAATCAGGCAACTTCCTCACCTCATATCTCGTGCTTCCCAAATCAGAATAGATTCAAACTTCGTGAGCATGGAAAGGGCTACAGAAGGAAAGTCATGATGTAATTTCATCCAATTCTGAGGTCGGGAAGTCATAATTCACACCCCTGGACAGAAGCTAAAATTACAAGTCTTGGACAGAGTTTCAAGTATAAAAAGGGTCCGAGGCAAAGCTGAATCATCCAGTTTCAGTTCGAGTTTCTGTATTTTATATTCATTTTTGTATTCAGTTTTGATTTTTAGATTAGTTGAGAGAGAGAGAAGAAGGTCCAGAGGGAGTTCACATGAACTCTCGTCACTTTGAGGAAGAGAGGTGGAGCATTCAGCCAAGGAGCAAGAGGGGTTAAGGGAATTCTTCCCAAGGGGGTTTTCTTTACTTATTCTTTCTTAATTCATGGCTGTTGTACAAACCTTTTTGTGTGCTTTCAATTCTAGCATGGAGTAGTCATTTTTAGTTGGGAGTCCATGACTCCCTAGGCATGTAATGAGATTGATACTTATAATTTAATTGGTTTTCAGTTTGGTACATGAATGAGTTTTTATTGCTGTAATTTCTTGATTCATACTTGCTGTCTAGCTATGTACTGGTTATAAGGTGACGCTGGGCTTAAGGTGAGACATGCTGATAGGAGTTTACAGTCTTTTTGAGTTTATGCACTAGGTAAATCACTAATCCTTGGGTTAATCCTCGACCTTAAAGTAATACTCTGTTGGGTTAGTTGAACTACCTATGACATATGAGCTTCATGTTTATGCTGTCAAGTAGAGTAGATTATACCAGTTAGGTTGCTCTAGGAGATAGAAAAAGGTGATGCCGATGCGGATTGTAGCCATAGTTTTATAAGCTCGTCAGAAACTGATTTCCAAAACTCTTTCCATATTCAATCTTAGAAAGTGTCTAGGGAGGGAATTGGATTCCCAACGTCTTCTCTCATCATTAAATTTCCTCAAAGACTTTTCCCTAACTGGTTTCAGTACTGGTTTAGTTTTAAAACTCTGTTTCAAAATCAGATTCCTCAAACTTTAGATTTGTATTCACAAAGCAATTAACTGCTGGCTTGGTCCTTGTGGGACGATATTCGGACTTGCATAAAAGTCTATATTACTTTGATTAGTCCTCTTGCTAGTGATTAGCTAGGATCGCATCAAGTTTTTGGCGCCGTTGCCGGGGACCAAAGTTTCTAGTAGTAATGCACAAAGTTTAAAAATTTAGAGATTTGAGTTTTTGTTTTTTTTTTATTTTGCAGGAGGTTTATGACCAGATCTCGAGGGACACCAGCCCAAAAGATTGATTCAGAACCTGAAAGGACTTTAAGGCAAAAGCTGAAGGAAAAACATAACCAAAGCAATCCCAAGTTTCAAGAAGATATGGAGCATATAGAAGGCACTCTTGATGAACAAGCACTCAGGCCAAGAAGAACAATGGAGGATTTTGTCAATCAAAGCCCAAATACAAACATGACAAGTATCATCACTCCATCTGTTCAAGCTAATAATTTTGATTTTAAACCTCAGCTTCTTCTTATGTTGCAAACTCATTATCTGTTTAGTGGGTTGGCTAATGAAGATCCTAATGACCACCTTGAGAGATTCTTGGATTTATGTGCTACTTTTAAATACAATGGTGTGTCAGATGATGCAGCTAGACTGAGGCTTTTTAAGTTCACTTTGGGAGGAAGAGCTAAGACATGGATGAACACATTACCAGCTGGTTCTATAGCCACTTGGGAGGATCTGCAGAAAAAATTCTTAGGTAAGTATTTTCCACCAGCAAAGACCATCAAATTAAGGAATGAAATCCTTCAATTCTTGCTGCAACCAGAAGAGCATCTTTCAGAGGCATGGGAGAGATTCAATGGACTGCTCAAAAGATGCCCAAATCACAAGATAGAACTCTGGAGCCAGATTGAAACCTTCTACAATGGGCTGAACATCAACACCAGAAGTATGATAGATGCTGCAGCAGGTGGATCAATCAACAAAAAGACTCCAGAAGAGGTTCATGAACTGATAGAGGAGATAACAACCAACATGTATTCATACCCGATGGAGAGATCAGTCAAAAAGCCTGCTGAAATTTACAAACTGGACTCCTCAATAACCACACAAGCACAATTAGAAGAACTGCAACAACAATTTGCAAATTTTCAGCAACAATCAAACCTTGTGGTAGCCTCAATATGCGGAACATGTGGAGGAGGACATGCTGATTTTGAATGCCAAGGTAATGTATATGCTTTAAATTCCATGCCTGAACAAACTAACTTTGTGGGAAATTCTCGCATGATGGATCCATACAGCAACACATACAACCCTGGCTGGAAGAACCATCCAAATTTCTCCTGGAATAATGCAAATCAAGCAAGGCAACACCCTCCTGGATTCAAACCACTACAAGCCAATACACAATAAAAGGAGGAGCTGCTAGCCACCAAGGCCGAATTGGAGGAAGAAAAGAAGTTAAATCGAACAATGTATACAGAGTTGCAATCATTAAGGCAAACAATCACACTTCTGACCACTCAGATGAATCATCTAAATCAAGGTGCGTATGAGAGGCCAAGGGGAGCTTTACCTAGCAACTTAGAAATCAATCTAAAAGAGCAAGTCAAAGCCATAACACTCAGGAGTGGGAAGACCTTGGAGGAGCACCAACCACAAGAACAACCAACCAAGGAGATAGAAAGAGCTCAGAAAGGAGAAGAAGAGAAGGAAAAGGAAAAGGTAAGTCCACCATCTACTCCAAGGAGGAAAAAAAGTAAGGATGCACTCCCCATTACTGATATTGATATTAGACATCTTCCTTATCCACGTAGAGCTAAATATGATATTCTGGAAAGTAGCTTTGCAAGATTTCTAGAAACCTTTCAGAAATTGCAGATTAATCTTCCACTTCTTGAAGCATTAAAGCAAATACCTCTTTATGGCAAATTTCTGAAAGAAGTCCTATCCGGGAAGAGGAAGATAGAGGAGAAAGGTACAGTGGTGCTGAATGAAAACTGTAGTGCAATCTTGAAGAATGAGCTTCCAAGAAAACTTAAAGATCCAGGGAGTTTTACAATACCTTGTGAAATTGGCTCAAATAAATTTGTTAATGCTTTATGTGATTTAGGGGCAAGTGTTAATTTAATGCCATTGTCCCTTTGCAGGTATTTAAAACTTGGAGAACCTCAAGAGACTGGAATCACTCTTCAGTTTGCTGACAGATCAACCAAAATACCCGAAGGAGTAATGAAGGATGTGTTGGTCAAAATTCAAGATTTCGTTTATCCTTGTGATTTTGTTGTTTTAGACATGGAAGTAGACAAGAACTTGCCTATAATCCTTGGCAGACCATTCTTGGCTACTGCTGGTGTTATAATTGATTGCAAACAAGGAAATATGACTTTAAGGCTTAATAATGACACAATCAATTTCAATATAAAAGAAGCCATGAAACAACCAGCCATTCCACATGATGATTTCTGTTTGAGTGTTGATGTGATTGACTCTTGTATAGAAGAAATTGAAGAAGAAGAGAGGACTGAAGAAGCAGAAGATGGAGGCCAGATCCTTTCAGAGAATGAAGATCCCATCATCAAAGGAGAATTTGGTGAGCTGGAGGCTGAAAGCAAGGAGGAGTTAGCAGCTGAAATACAGGAAAAAGGAGCTCCAGAAGCCCCCAAACCTGAACTCAAACCTCTTCCTAGTAATTTGAAATATATGTTTCTTGAAAAGAATGATAAACCAGTAATTATCTCTTCGTGTTTGACAGGTTTGGAGGAGAAAATGCTCATTGAGGTGCTGTCCAAACACAAGAAGGCAATAGGCTGGTCATTATCAGACATTGAAGGAATCAGCCCCACAATTTGCACACACCGAATTCTGATGGAGGACAATTACAAGCCCAGCATCCAACCACAAAGAAGGCTGAACCCCACATTGCAAGAGGTAGTAAAAAGGAGGTGATTAAACTCTTGGACGCAGGTATTATCTATCCTATTTCTGATAGTGCATGGGTAAGTCCTGTTCAAGTTGTTCCTAAAAAGGGGGGTACCACTGTCATTCATAATGAAAATAATGAACTGATTCCCACTAGGACAGTAACTGGTTGGAGGGTGTGCATAGACTATAGGAAATTGAATGCAGCCACTAGGAAGGATCATTTTCCTTTACCATTCATTGATCAAATGCTTGAGCGGCTTGCTGGAAATAAATTTTATTGCTTCCTGGATGGATATTCAGGATATTTTCAGATACCTATAGCACCTGAAGATCAGTAAAAGACCACCTTCACTTGCCCTTATGGCACTTTTGCATATAGGAGAATGCCCTTTGGCTTGTGCAATGCACCAGCTACTTTTCAAAGATGCATGATGGCTTTGTTCCATGATATGATAGGAAAGGTGATGGAGATTTTTATGGATGATTTTACTATTTATGGACTAACATTTGAAACATGTTTACAGCACTTAGAGCTTGTGCTCGAAAGGTGTGAAGAAAAGAAGCTAGTCCTAAACTGGAAAAAATGCCACTTTATGGTAAGAGATGGGATTGTTCTTGGCCATAAAATTTCAGAAAAGGGGATAGAGGTTGATAAGGCTAAAATTGAGGTGATTGAAAAGCTACCTCCACCCACATCAGTCAAAGGAATCAGGAGTTTTCTAGGCCATGCTAGTTTTTACAGAAGGTTTATAAAAGATTTTTCCAAAATTGCAAAACCTTTGTCAAATCTACTTTCAAAAGATGTGAAATTTGATTTCAATACTGAATGTTTGCTTGCTTTTGATCTTTTGAAACAAAAATTGATTTCTGCCCCCATTATTGTGTCACCTGATTGGAACCTACCTTTTGAACTCATGTGTGATGCAAGTGATTTTGCTTTAGGGGCTGCTCTTGGCCAAAGAAAAGAAAAGGTTTTTCACACCATATCCTATGCTAGCCACACACTCACGGGTCCTCAATTAAATTACACCACTACTGAGAAAGAGCTCATTGCATTCTCTTTGTTGCATTTGAATATTCCATTGCCTTTCACCTTTGAGGTCAGAGACTATTGAGTCCTCAGTATTGTTGTTATTCATGTTCTGTACAGGAATTTTAAAGAGAATGCAATAACACGGATGTAAACATGGAGGGTAAAAATGATCTAATCCAAACTTTTAGTTCTGTCTGCTGCTGCAACAAAGAGAAAATAGGCGTCAAAAGAAAATATTCAATTATTTGAGTGAAAGATCACAATCGTGTACATTTTGTATGTTACCTGAGACGAGGCTACTGATTAGATCATATTAAGTGTAAGCAGTTTTGACTTATCTCACAGGAAGAGCAACTCCATCTCAAAACGGTGATTTTGTAAATGTAATACATGGACAATTTCATGATGTCTGTGCACTCTTGGCTTTCTCACAACGAGATCTCAATTGGGCAACCAGGTACGGTTTTGGGCTTACAAAATAGCAACTAACTAGCCTCATGTAAAACGAATTTATAAGTAAATTTTGGATAAACCTAGGTTGGTGTTTTTCTAATTACAATTTTATTCTGATCTAAAAGATAAACCTAACAAGAAAGTTTCCAGCTACGCGGTAATTTGAAAGCTGAAAAACAAAACAAATGCTCCACGATAGTTCCTCAAGGCATGCTCTATTTAGTTTTTGTACTCACAAGTTCAAAAATATTTTGTATTCAAAATATTAAAAACAAAACTGAAAGAAAGCTTCCAAGTTTTCTAGATTCCAGGATTCTACGAGTACTGCAGCTAGACAACAAATCCAGCTAGAGTCATCACGGCTAGAGTTTAGGCGTGAGAGAAATTTGACCAAGAAAAGTACTATATTAGAAACAACAAAAGTACAACGTTAAAAACAAAGTACTATGTAATAAGCTGGAAAAGTACAATGTTACAATCAAAGTACTATGTTAACAGTATAAACAGTACAATGTTATAAACAAGCTAAGGCGCCACGTCGCCGCTTTGGAGCGCTCATTCCTAGTGTCACGGGCGTGACCTAAACTGTGAGGAGCTCTGTTAGTGGTGGCCACTTACTTGGGAGCCAGTCACGCCTTCTGACACGGGCGTGAGCAGCTCTGTTAGGTGAAGCTCATTCTTTGTGATGCGCTCACAGCTCGTGTAACGGGCGTGAGCTAAACTATGAGGAGCTTTGTTTGAGTTGGCCACTTACTTGGGAGCCGGTCATGCCTTCTGTCATGGGCGTGAGCTAAACTGTTAGGTGAAACTCCTTCTTTGTGATGCGCTCACGGCTCATGTCACGGGCGTGAGCAGAACCGTGGTCACAGTTTAGCTCACACCCGTGACACTGGGAGTGAGCGCTACAAAGTGGCGTCGTGGCACCCATGTGGTCTAGTGCTTGTAGCTTATATTTGGGTGCCTTAGCCTGTTTATAACATTGTACTTTTCATACTGTTAACATAGTACTTACTTTGATTGTAACATTGTACTTTTCCTTCTTATAACATAGTACTTACTCTGTTTATAAAGTTGTACTTTTGTTGTTTCTAACATAGTACTTTTCTTGCTCATATTTCTCTCACACCTATGACTCAAGCCGTGATGGGCATCACAAGTCAAGAATTCCACTAACAGAACCGCTCACGATTAATCTCACACCCGTGACATAAGGCGTGACCGGCTCACAAGTGGCCAACTCTAACAGAGCTTATCACAGTTTAGCTCATGCCCGTGACAGAAGTCGTGAGCGCATCACAAAGAAGGATCTTCACCTAACAGAGCTGCTCACGGTTCTGCTCATGCCTGTGACAGAAGGCGTAACCGGCTCCCAAGTAGCCAACTCTAACAGAGCTCCTCACAGTTTAGCTCACGCCCGTGACATTAGGAGTGAGCGCACCAAAAGCAGCATCGTGGTGCCCATGTGGTCTAGCGCTTGTAACTTATATTTGGGCTCCTTAGCCTGTTTATAACATTGTACTTTTTATACTGTTAACATAGTACTTACTTTGATTATAACATAGTACTTTTCCAACTTATAACATAGTACTTACCCTGTTTATAACGTTGTACTTTTCTTGTTTCTAACATAGTATTTACCCTCTTGCTTATAAACATGGTACTTTTGTTGCTCACAGTTTGTCTCACACCTGTGACTCAAGCCGTGATGGGCATTACAAGCCAAGAGTTTCACCTAACAGAGCCGCTCACGGTTAATCTCACGCGATTACAAGCCAAGAGTTTCACCTAACAGAGCCGCTCACGGTTAATCTCACGCCCATGACATAAGGCGTGATCGGCTCACAAGTAAGTGGCCAACTCTAACAGAGCTCCTCACAATTTATCTCATGCCCGTGACACGAGCCGTGAGCATCACAAATAGAGCTTCACCTAACCACTACAGTCACAAGTCGCTTTAGTATTTTATGGTTCCGACAAGCCGAAAGGTTCACAATCTTACAAAAACGTTCTCTTGCCTTAAATCTAATAAACTGTTATAAATCACTTGTTTAGAATGGATAAAAGTGCCTGTCAACCTTGTGTGATAAGACCAGCGTGACTTCGGAAGAGAGCAACGTGCAAGGCTTTGCATTTCAAATCTATGAACCGTTCATTTGGCTATCTGAAAAGTGTTCACCATGGCAAAGGGCAGTATAAGAACATAAAGAGTGAAAAGCGCCCCTCCACATTCAGCAATAGACGAAGAGCTAATTAGGTTACTATGCATGAAATGTGTTTTTAAATTATACAACAGCACATAGCGAGTCAAATGTGTTAACGTACCTTTTAGTGTCATACTTCTGATAAGTAATGACAAAAACTAGTGTAAATATCATATGAGATAAAAAATTAAATCACCACAACCATATATTACACCATGAGGAACTGCAATTGAAACAAACAGGATAAATGTCAGAGGTTTGAACTTCAAATGGACAGATCAAAACCAAGAAGTCAGTCAGCAACACTATCCCTTATAATCAATAGAACTTCAACAACACAGTCTGGACGAGGCAATCTGGCTAGTTTTGAGCCTTACAAGAAAAATATTGTTTCAATCTAATTTTCATGCACTAAATACAAAGGCTAATAGAATACAAGAGTCTGACATAATGAACAATTCCAACAACATTCATTAAAATCACACAAAAAAAAATGTAGAAAATTAAAAATAACTGTCCAGTGATTATGTCACTTCACAACAGTGATAGTAAGGTCCTGGAAGTTGTGTTGCATAAAAGGTGATAATTTGGAGAGATATTTCTAAAAGTTTCTCCAACAATGAAGACAAAATTCACTCATTTAGCACTTATATCTCTCGTATGAACCCATCCATATTCTACTAGGAACCATAAATTAAGATTTATGATAAATACAAACTGAGAAAAACTTAAAAATTAGCAGTAAACAAGAAAGAGTAATATAAATTAGGATTTCAATGGAAAAAAGGTGTTTGAAGAAGAAAGATACAATGCCAACAAATATGGAACTAGGCTAGATAACGAGACAAGCACAACATTACTGTTCAGGTTCAGAGATTAGTAGTTCCATACTATGTTTTCAGAATATTTACAACTTGAGCTGATCCACAACCAAGGAGCAAGTAAGTCATATCTTCAACTAGAAAATAATCATTTGTTCCAACAATACAATCATCTGTTCCAGCACCTTCTCTTTTATCAGCTCTAATTCATATAGAAAAGCTACCCAATGATGAGTACATAAAATAGTTCAAACCTACAAATCCTCTATAAGCACAATTATTGCCTCAACGGAAACGACACCCAAAGCATTAGGTAAATTCGATTGACATATACGGGTCGCACTGCTGGACACTGAGATTCACTCATGTAGTGTTCCCAATATGTCATCGTCTCTGTAGAGATGGTACCTAAATCCAACCAACCAGTAGTAGCATATTAATTCAACAATGTATAACAGTAAGGTAAAATTTGTTTAATACTAAAGATCAATTCTATCTTTCTTCATAACTAATTCAACAGGTAACAGTAAGTTCACCAGAAGAATATTTGAAAGATCTTCAGTAAACTAACATTCTTTTATTAACAAATTCACAAACACTATAGGCTGCCAGATGCCCCTTGTATCTACTCTTTAATCAACAAAGTGACTACCCAGACAGGAATAAATACTCATTCTGAAACAAACTTATAATGCAATTCTTAACTTGTTTAAAAGAGTAGCATTCACAATTACAGTGTAATAAGAATTACAACGCCATTTTTTAGTGGAAAATATAGCGCTAATACAAAATATTTTCCTTGAATATTGATCACGTGAACAGAGCACACCCCAGCCCTATAAAATTTTAAGGTCCACATAAAAAAACTCCCCGTTCTAGCTATTCAGCAATAGTGCAATGAGGATGATCTGACTATGCTGAATAGTTAAAGACTAAAATTGAAAATCACAAACGAGATATGTACCAGTTTCTGCAGGCATATTACATAGTGTGGCTAAATATAACTAAATAGATCTTTTAGTCACATTAAAAAAAAAATCTTTTCTATATTAGTACTATGTAAAATGGCGACAAGGAACTCAATAAGTGAATATTTACAAGATAAGAGCCAGAGGGGAAAAAAATGAAAATAAAAGAATGAATTTATTTAGAATAAAAGTATGAAAGTTCCATGAGAGATATAGCCAACAATGATAATGCACGAAACAGAGATTCAAACCCTTGTCCAATTGAAGTTACTAAATAGCATCTCACCAAACCTAGGAATAAACTTAACAGTATCAGCAGATTTTTACGAATTGCCTTATAGCATTCTGTGAGTGAGCTGAAGACCAAAAGAACTATGTTAGGAAAATCAAAACAATAAAAACACACAAGAGATTTCAGGAAACCCTTCATTTTTCTTCCACCATTGCAGAACAACAAGGCATCCAGGCACAACCACAGGGAAAATGAAATTATAATAGAAGACAAAAAAACAAAAACCAAAAAAAATAGAAAATGACTTAAAGGATGGAACAAAACTGCCGACGCGATGTCAAGATCCCGAACACGTGCTAGAGTTTACAAAAACCATCAGCTGCTCGGATGCAGCGGAAACCCCAGTTTCCGCCATTGGGAATGACTGTAGAGCCAGGAGTCCTACTCGAGAATCGACATCTTGCATGGGCAAGAGAAATATTTGAAGCTGGGAGAAAGCGTGAGAGATAGAGACGAGAACAAGAGAGACAAAGATGAGAGAAAGAGAGACAAAGATGAGAGCAAGAGAGACAGAGACGAGAGCAAGAGAGATAGAGACGAGAGCAAGAGAGATAGAGACGAGAGCAAGAGCGACAAAGACGAGAGCGAGAGAGACAGAGAGAGCGAGAAAGAGCGAGATGGAGAGAGATAGAGTGAGCGAGAAAGAGCAAGAGTGAGATGGAGAGAGGTTAGAGTCGGGGAGAGACAATAGAAATACCTACAACAGCGGCGACTGATGGTGGCAATGGACAACGACGATTTGAGGCGAAGATTCCCGATGAGAGGAGTGAGAGAGAGAGGGAGGAAAAGAGGCAGGAAGAAAGAGGAAGAACAGGCGTGAGGGAGAGAGAGGAGAGGGGAGGGAGTCTTTAATTCAGAAGCTCAATGTAAAAGAAGGGGCCGGTCTGAATTGGTTTAGGTTTCTGGTCTTTCTTATTTGCAGTGGGTTGGTCTGATTTCATAGATAACCGGGAAGGGTAAAAATGTCTAGTAATGTAAAATTCGTTCAAAAATGAGATTTGATATATAGTTCAACATTTAAATTAAAGATGGTATATGATCCGTAAAAGATCCTTTAATCTTTGTTCGCTGCCTAGCTTATGAATAAAAATTATTAATAAACTTAAAATATTTTATTAAAGTTTACTGTGTAGTGTGTACAGATTATTAGAGGGTAATTACTAATTATCGTGTAAGTAGTTGATAGGTGGCTTCAAATGACAAGACTAATTTCGACGAAATGACAAGAATAACAAATCAGAGAACTAACGAGGTTTGTGGTTCCATAGTCCCACATTGAAAGGGGTAAGGAATGTTCTTAATCTAGCCGTACTAACTAAAATGAGAAACAAAAGGACTGCGTGGGTTTGAGGGATCTGTTTAGTGCTGTTATAGTCCCACATTGAACGCGTATTGAAATGGCCCCGAGTTGCTTGCTATAAATTACAGAGTAAGGCCAACCGAAAAACTTGCCTTAAACTAATGAGTAAGGAAAACAAAGCGAACGGTGGGAGCTGTTCGCCGCGCCAGCTTGCATGCGCATGAATTTATGGAGGGGTTATAGGCTGGCCGAGCGCTGACGCTGCTTACTTTGCAGAACTCGCTCGAGCGGGCCTCCCAAAGCCAAAACCCCCGCCAAAACTACTCCAAAAGTTGTCGTGACGCCAAAATTGAACACAAGCCGAACGGAAAATTTGTTACCCAACGAGTCAACGTGCCCGTGACCCCTTCAGATCACTTCGCTACTCTCAGAGAAGAGATGGCCCCGCTGAAATCTCTGCAGCAAGAATATCCAGACATAGACGCTAGATTCCTTCATTTCTGTGTTTCTCGCGGTATCTTGTCAGGTTCATACTCCATCGCTTCTCTATCTTACACGTTGTGTTCGTATAGTCCCTTTTTAGTTCACCTTCACCAGATTGTAGATATAACAAGGACATAACATTCGAAAAGTAACAGAGTGCCTTGTTATTTAGATGGCAGTTTGCGGACAGAATTGATTGATGCCTCGAATGCTTGTCATCTTCTCAATTTTTAAGCAACGGAATGGAAGTTAAAACAGCTCTGGCAAATCTAGCGTGGATTGTTTTATTTGTTATAGTAGGTTTAGGATCATCATATAATATATGGGAGTGTCCCCGATGTCGATCTGTTGTTTAGCCTCGGGAATGAGTTGCCCCATGTTGTTAATGTCTTTGTTGGCAATGTGTGGCACTTGAAAATTATCATGAGAAAAGTTAAAAATTTGAAGTTTTTGTTTTTTCATTGTTTAAGTCAGTGTACTTGTAAGCAATTAAATCTGCTTCGTAGGCACATTTTGTCATCCATATATGTTAGTATCTGTTTTCTATGTTTGTGCAGTGGAGGACTTTCTAATCCATGATTTGAACGAGTTAATTGCTTTTGCTGAGCAAGATCCTGATTCAGAGGATCTGAAGAAGGTCAATATTTACACCCATTTCTGTTGTGTTGCGATTACCCGAATATCATTGCTGTGATTGAAAGCTTTTTTCACAACTTCTATGTTCTTACAATGCTCTGTCTATAATGTTTTACACACGAATGAGTGAGAAAACCGGCTGCTTTTGGATTTGATTAATCTTTCCTCTAATGATGATCTCTGACTCTTTGTTGTTTTATATTTCCTGGTCGTGTCACTTCGCAAATTTTTTCCGCATGTAAGTAATACCTAGTAGATTTATATTATTTCCACTGCACTAATTATGGACCACTTAAATAGGGGATCTTGATGATTCTCTCCTACATAGATGGCCAGCATCAACTCTGGCTGAATGGACTGGAGTTATTAGAGGATGCTGAAAAGAATAATCTTGTTATCTCCACTGGTTGTGACGGGTATTTATGTGAACAACTTCTTTTACATTTTACTGGTAATACTCTGCTCTTTACTAATCATTAAATAACAATTTGGATGGTGGAAAGGATTGATTTCCTTCTCCAGGGTGGACTTCATGAAGGACAGTTGACTGAACTAGTTGGGTCTTCATCTTCTGGTAAAACACAAGTAAGTGGAACGGTTCTGGAAATTGGTAGCAATCTATGGAGGTTAGAGTCTGGAGGAGTGTTGAGGCTGAGTATATTTGTGAACACTGAAACTATCAATTTGCTACATAAATCTATGTCTCACAATTTATGATAGCTGAGTAAAATATCCTTGAATAAATATTTTATACTACTTGTTAATCATAGTTGATGAGCTTAAAAACTTGGTGAATTTAAAATTCCTAACGATGAGCTGATTTATCTGTTTGCGTCTCCAGGTTTGCTTACAGGCAGCATCAAATATTGCTATTAAGTACACAGGCACTGTCATGTTCCTAGATTCATGTAACTCATTTTGTGCCAAACATGTTGCAAATTTGATTAGTCAGCTTTTGACCACAAGAAGTAAAGAGGTCCCAACCCTGCCTTTTGATTTCTTGTCAGCACCTACTTCTCTGTTGTGTAGATTCTCTATCCTTAGGTTTTCTACTGCTAATATCTTATTTGTGTTTTTTTACCTCTACCAATTTTTTTTCCTTCACAAAAACCTAAGGTTGTAGGTGAAGGAGTGGGGCATAGAGCGAGCCATGAGTAAGATAATGTGCCAATCGGTGTTTGATATCTTCACACTCTTCCATGTATTGAATCAGCTTGATACTATTATGAGAAGCGAGGTTTTAATATACTGAAAGCTCTCAATTTTGTTGTTCTATTAGCAGAACCATTTTATTACCTTATACCAGCTAGTGCCTTCTTCAGGTTAAGGGAAAAGAAGGAAAGATGCATCTTCTAATCATTGATTCAGTATCTTCACTCATAACACCTATCCTTGGAGGCAGAGGTTCAAATGGTATTTCTCTCACGCTTTACCTTGGAAGTGTTTGTGCTTTTCTTGAGAGTTCTCAGTTTTATTATTTGGTTCTTAGTGATGACTTTCTGATCTAGGCATCAATCCTTCTCATGACTTTCCTAGGACCAGAGAAAATTTATGGAAGATCAGTTGTTCCGGTTGTCGTTATAGTCCTATAACTTGGTTCTCTGACATGCATAACCATGGTGTACTAATCTTGTTGGTGAAAATGGAAAGAGATGCTAATGAATGACACTACACTAATGTTTATACTGTTTATCTAGATGATTTTTATGCTTGCCAACCAAGATGAAGGGAGAACAATGTGAATCCTTCTTTTGTATTGGTCTCTTATCAAGAGATTTATGGCCAAGGATACTGATTGTTCTGTGACCTGTTTCTAAAAGACTTCCTTTTTGCTTGAGAAGGATAAACTTGATAGCAAATTTTTCTCCGGATCATGTAAAGTCGTTTTTCCTTGAAATCCCTCTGTTGAGGTTTTAGTTTCAAATTCTGAAATAGTAGGGAGGTTCTGGTGCCGAATTGCTGATTAGTGTGTCTTGGCAAGTTGGATAAAAGTTCAGTTCCGTGGTGTTGTTTCCCTTCAGCTTATTGAAATATCATTGTAAAGATGTGTGAGAAAGAAGAAGAAAAAGAGTGTTTGATAGATCTCTGAAACTGAGGTTTAACTAATTTGTATTGATTTATGTAGGTGAAACTTACACGACTCTAAGCCTCCTTTACATAAAAAACCACTTACAACAGCAAATGACAGGAAATAGATGACATTAATAGCCTCCAAATTCTTAAAAACTGTATAGAGGGATTCGTACACATGCATAAAGACAGAAATATCCTGAAACTTTGACAATTTTAATGCCGTCTTTCAAAAGAGGAGTTGAGGCCTAACCTTTTGAATACAAATTTATAACATGTGACGGACATCCTGTGGATAGAATTACATCCTTGATGGTGTTTACATTTCTCTTGTTTCCTCATTGTAACATATCATGTATATGACCATTATTATGTTTGGTGTGGAATATGCAGGGCACTCTTTGATGACTTCTGCTGGGTTTCTTCTAAAAAAATTAGCAAATGAACATAATCTCTCTGTATTGGTATGTTTCCTCCTTTTGAGTTCTGACTTCATTCAGTCCAAACATCTAAATACCCAAGTTTCTTTTCTACCAAGATTTTGGAACTTTCCTGGAGAACCTGTAGATGAATTGGTTGGGTCAAGCATCAGTCAAGCTTGGTAGTTTCTAATATATCTTATCCTACTTGCAAGTCCTTGATTTATTTTGTTATTTAAGCTTAGTGGTTTTATTATATCTTGTCTTACTTTCTAGTACTTGTTTTATCTTCTCATTTCCAACAACTTTATGAACTGCACATAGTGCCTGCCTAAGGTCCCAAACCTGAGGCCTCAGTGTGGAGAAACACTTGTTTTCCCTGAATCATTTGTGTTTTTGGCCCTTTTAAGTACGGTGTAAGTTGTAATGGGCTCTCACCAATAAAAATTGGAACAGTCATACCCTTCACGTTGTTGAGTAGGTCTAATTGGATCCGAAACCCTTTGGATACGACAATTCCTATTCCATATCTGGGCATAAATTCGGAGGTTCAAACTCTAAATTACTATAAGATTATAAGTATCTTTAGTCCGATCTATTTGAAGGAACAATGCGTGTGATAATATCCGGATGACAATGGACCCTAGATATTATCGGATTGACAACCGATCCGGATGTTATATGGATCGACAACAGATCCAGATGTTTTCCGGATCGACAACTGATCCAGATGTTATCTGGGTCGGCAACAGATCCAGATGTTTTCCGGATTGACAACTGATCCGGATGTTATCTGGATTGACAACAGATCCAGATGTTTTCTGGATTGACAACTGATCCGGATGTTATCTGGATCGACCACAGATCCGGATTTATTTGGACTGACAATGGACACAGATATTATCCTGATATGAAATTTAATAATTAAAAAACTGAAAAAATTGAAGGAGAACATGGCAACACGGTTGAACCATGAAAGATTGAAGGAGAAAAGGCAATGACAAGGAAAATGAGGTGAAATGACTGTGCAATGCCAAAAAAGAAATGGAATAGAAGGAATCAAAGTGTCATGAGGTGAAATGAAATATATTAGGTGCAGTTAGGAGAGGAAAATGAGGAACACGATGAAACGAGAGGAACATGTGAAATACAGGGAAAGTAGGCTGCTATTGCATTGTTGACGATGTCTCAAGGGTGGCAACTTTAATGTTGCAATGACAATGAAAAAGAGGTGTCAGCAGTGGTAATTGTGGACAATGGCAATGAAGGTGAAAAGGTAAGAATTTGGGGGTTAGGGTTTTTTACTATGATTGGAGTTTGGGAAATTAAAAGAGAGAAAAGAGGAAGCAAGTAGGATAAAGGATATTTAAGTCAGGGACATAGAAGGAGATAAAATATATATGGAGGATTGGAGGATCTTTAGGATATTACTAGGTTATGGTTTTGGAATCCATATCCAAATAGGTAGTGCATTTAAACATCTCCCTTCCATATTCGGATAATATACGAAAAAGTATCTAAACTATCTGAATCTTCAGATAATATTTGAAAATCAAATTTGAATCTGTATAATATCTGAAAATTCGGGTCCAAATCGGGATAATATCCTGATAAATCCCAGATCCATCACCAGTCCTATGGTTGAGCCCTGCTCATCAGTAGAAATTTGTAATTGTTCAAAACATTTTTGACTCCTATGTGTAATGTATAAAGCAACCATAGTCCTATGAGTTTCTGTTTTCACTTCCTTTTGTTGATACAAAATCTTGTTTCCTCCACCATTAATCATAATCTGCCACATAAAAAAGGCCATGTTTGAGAAAAAAATGCTGTAGTCAGCATGCAAATGGACATATGCATTGGTTTGAGGCAAGTGGTATGGAGTTGGCTATAGAAGAGTTTTTCTCCGCTAAGTGATGAAGCTACAGATGTGCTGGAGTTTGCTTTAGATGCCATTGAGAAGGGTGTGTAACAAGCTTGGTACTCGGGAATGGGCATTAGTTTTCCTAATCATTGGACCGAGTTTGTGTGGTACTTGCTCAGAGGAGATGAGAAAATCTTTTGTGAGAAAATCTTTAGCATGATAATCATGCTACGCAATGGATAAGATGGAGATTGCAGCCAGTGGTGTGTGCCTGCTCTATATTAATGTGTGAGGTTAAAGAAAGAAGACATGGAGGTCAATTATGTAGTGGAGAATGTTCACCCGAGTTTCGTTCTGTCTATTGAGCCATTGCTTTCACAAACCAGAACAACTAGTGTTGGGGATTTATTTGAGTCCCCTAAATGCATCCGTAATTGCATAATCATAGTCTTAGGGTGACCCATTACATGGTACGTTTTTCAGTCCTTTAGATCCACGCATCATTGGAAAGATGAACAAAATCCTTTTGGTTAAGATAACGTGGATTAAATGCTGGTGGCAGCGAGGTCCTTGAGGGATCCATTATCTGATAGTGACGTTAGCCAAGTTTCTCATTGTCTCGGTTATGTGTTTGATATTACAAAGGTCCATGGATAATATGATAGTGGTCAATTTGGTTTCCAAGAATTAGTCAGCAGCTGGCGCATAGCTAAACTTTCTGTTGTGTATTTTGTCCAGTGTCATTGGCTAAAGTAGCTGTCAGACTATAATTGAATGTTTGATTTTACCACTTCTCTTTGTCTGCAACTTTTCCAGTTCTTGAAGAAAACAGTCAAGGTGACCTTGATTTCAGGTAAATGACAGGGAAGTCCTGATTGCTAACAGGACACTCCTGGATGTATTATGTATTCAGAATCATTAGTAACAACAATGTCATTTCAGCTGGAGTCTTTTTGCAGAATACTAAGACGTCAGTAACATTAAACATCCGAAAAGTTTATGTGGATACAAGCATTCAGCAATTTATTTCCTATTTCCATTATCTACTACTTTAGGTGACCAATCACACTGTTGGGGGCGAGAGAGGAATCTCGAAGCCAGCCCTTGGGGAGAGCTGGAAGAGTATTCCACACGTACGGTTACTGCTGTCCAGGGAATCTGGGAGTAGCACGCGCAAAGTTTCTGTATTGAAGCACCCATCACTGGTTTGTTCCTACTACATTTTCATCTATTCTCTCGCCATACATACTCATTCTAACTTTACATTGTATTGTACAAAATGTGTCTGAAACAACAGATGGCAAGATGCAATGTATCTTTTGAAAAGGGGCCAGGTCATAACGCTCAACCTGGTCATCGTGCAACGAAGTTGATAAAATTCTTCATTTTGATTTTCAGGCATGTGGTGTGTCCTCCAACTTTGAGCTGATCAGCTGAACTATTCTCTTCGATAACAGGAGTTGCAGATCCCTTATTATGTTTAGTGTCAGCGGAGGACTAGATAGAACAAATGTAGCTTACGAGGTGACAGCCGGATGACTGTGGAACCTAGGGAGAAGTTGCTGCTGAAGATGGGCCTGAGTGTTATTCCTCGTCGGTGGAAATCAAAAGTTAAAGAAAAACATTTCATTTTTATTTATTGTAAAGTTCTAGTGCACTACCACAGTACCACCTGTCTATAATATATTTGAAAAGCGGACTGGATTGTACCAATGGTTAGCGTAGACAATGTTGATGCCCAAAGATGAAAGCATAGAGGCCTAGGAGGAATCATTAGTTGGACAACATGATTGACAAGATTCTTTCAGGTTTGCTGGAGAACCAAATAAGAGAGGTTTTTCACCCTTCGCACGTTTATATTGGGAGAAAAATACAAAAAAGTATCTTTCCCATGATAAACAGTTTTAAAATAGTGTTTTTATTTTATAAAAACAATGACTTTGTTAGGGGTGGGAATCAGGTTGGGTTTGTGGGGTTTGTCAGGTTTGTTTGGGAATTCGACAGGCCCGAAAATCCCGGTTTTGTCGGGGAATTCGACGGGGTCCAAAAATCTCGGGTTTGGAACCCTTAATTGGGTTTGGGAATACATTTGGGTAAACCAAATGTAGATACTGTTTCACTGAAAATCCGTCGGTTCGCGAAGAGGCGATAAAGAGAGTAATTCGATTTGTGACAGAATATTTGTGTTACAATCTCTGTGCGTGAGAGTTTCTTGATGAAAGATTTTCGAACCCTTGTGACAGATGATGAATACCTGAGCAGAGAAGTTGTTCAGGTTGAGTAATGATGTCGGGTTGAAGTCGATTGAGTGACGGCTGCAGTCTGTTCGAATACTGTAGCCGAATGTCGCTTCGGTACTTCAGAGAAGGCGTCGCGTCGAAGAGTTGGCGCAGACTAAGTAGAGTTCGACGAACTTTGGCCGACTAATTTGTTTTGATTTGGTCGATTCCCAACTGTTGTGGCTTTGGTTGTTACGTCGGAGAGAAACATGAATTCGACGGCTTGGTCGTCACACCGAGGAAGAAACGCGCATTCGAATAAGGCTCGGGAAGCCATATTCTAGCTTAGCCGATCCTTTTGCAAACTGGAGTTCCTTCTACGAACTGAATAGACGCACCGGGAAGGAAGTTCACGCCAGAGTGGGTGCAGTGGGGTCCGTCCTGGCTGAATTGAACGTCCCGGCGAGTTGGAATGACTTTCTCTGATTGTTTAGTCGAAATTAGCTCTTTTCTTTTGTTGACAGTTTGGCTTCAGCGCAGATCACAGGAGAGTTGGGGTGAGGGAGCGTGGGTCCCACCCTTCTATGCAATAGGCTCCCTTTTAAGTGGGGGAGGCACCAATCCACTTCCCGTGAATTCGGAGTAGTTAGGTTTAAGAGTTCTGTCTTCTTCTTCTGGGTGTACTCTGCGAATTTGGGTCCCCATCTCTGTCTGTGATTTGGTACTTCCTATCATACTGTGATTTTGGGTTTTTGTGACCTAGTATTGTTTGCGAACTAGGCTGACTGCGATTTTGACTTCATTTGCAATTTTGGTTGACTGCGAATTTGGGAGTCAGTATGCAAATTTGGCTTCCTTCCCTGTCTGCGATTTTGGCTTGGGCGACTGTCTGCGAGTTGGGAGATTGTGAATTGGGATGCTGCGAATTGGTTGTCTTCTCTACTTGCGATTTTGGCTTGGGAAGGCGGTTTTGCATTGCGACACAGGAGGCAGGTATATCATTGCGACACGGGAGGCTATGTCTGCTTCTGCGACACAGGGAGGCTATCTGCAAGCTGCGACTGGGAGACTATCTGCAAGCTGCGACACTGGAGGCTATCTGCAAGCTGCGACCGAGAGACTATCTGTGATTTGGTTGCCTTCTGTCTGCGACCCGTCAGCCTGCCATTGTGAAGTTGGGAGACTGCAAATTTTGGGAGACGGTTTGCGAATTTGGCTGCCTGCAAATTGGGTCTGCAATCTCCTACGAGCCCCTGCTTGTGTCAAAACTCTCTGCAACTCGGGACTTAAAAGTACTGTATAAAACAAAATCCTTCCGACGGTCTCTGGTTGTGTTCAGGTCAGTTGGGGTCCCCACTCTCTTTTCTTTTTTCTTCTCTTCCTCTCTCTTTTCTTCCTCTTTCTCTTCCTCTCTTTTCTTCCTCTTTCTCTCTTTTCTTCCTCTTTCTCTCTCTCCACTATTTTTTTTTTGAATTTTCTTTGTTTTTTTTTATCTCGAATTGTCTCTCTTTTTCTTTTTCTTTTCGAGTGTAATACGTCAATTTGTCGATGTGTGTGGTGATAACCACATTGCCGTTAGTCTCAAAAACTAAACATAGTGTTGTGCTGCATGTGGCTCTGTCGCTAGGTGCTGGATTTGATTTGGGTCGCACCCGACTCGGTCGTCAGATGCTGTCGTTCTGTTTTGGTCGCGTCCGGCTTGGTCGTCGGGCGCAGGGCTTTTGTTTCGCGTCCGGCTTGGTCATCGGGCACTGACAGTTTGTTTCGAGGGAGCCCAGGTAGGTCGCCGGGTGCTGACAGTTTGTTTCGAGGGAGCCTGACTAGGTCGTCGGGCGCTGACAGTTTGTTTCAAGGGAGCCCGGCTAGGTCGTCGGGCGCTGACAATTTGTTTCGAGGGAGCCCGGCTAGGTCGTCGGGCGCTGACAGTTTGTTTCGAGGGAGCCCGGCTAGGTCGCCGGAAGACTATGCTTCCATGCTGCACTTGGCTTGGTCGCCGGAAGACTATGCTTCCATGCTGCACTTGGCTTGGTCGCCGGAAGACTATGCTTCCATGCTGCACTTGGCTTGGTCGCTGAGAGCTGCGAGTTTACTTCAATTGCTCCCGGCTCGGTCGTCAGGAGTACAGTTCTTGTTTTCAGTCGCATCCGGCTCGGTCGTCGACCGCGAGACTTTTGTTGTGTCCGGGTGGGTCGCTAGGCGCTGAATTTTGCTTTGAGTGAGTCCTGCTGGGTCACCGGGGTGTTGGATTTCCATGCTATCGCATCCGGCTTGGTTGCCGGGTGTTGTTGTCGCATCTGGCTCTGTTGTTGGGTGCGAATTGTTGTGTGGTCATAGCCGGCTTGGTCGCCCGGTGTGAGTTTCCTATGGTTGCAGCCGACTTGGTGGCCAGGTGCGAGTTGCTGTGTAGTCGCAGCCAGCTTGGTCGCCGGGTGCGAGTTGCTGTGTAGTCGCAGCCAGCTTGGTCGCCGGGTGCGAGTTGCTGTGTAGTCACAGCCAGCTTGGTCGCCGAGTACGAATTGCTGTGTAGTCGTAGCCAGCTTGATCGTCGGGTGCGAGTTGCTGTGTAGTCGTAGCCAACTTGGTCACCAGCAACATTTTTTTTCTTTTGCAACTGCTTTTTGTCGCTCGTAATATTTTCTGCGACTGCTTTTTGTCGCTTGCATTTTGTCTTTGCGACTGCTTCTTTTTGTCGTTGCTTTCTTTTTTGTTTGGCGACTGCTTTTTGTTGCTGCTTTTTTTTTGTTTAGAGAGGAGTTACGTATCTGGCTCCAATTGGCTACGTCCGGCTTGGTCGTCGAGCACAAGAGTTTGCAGTACAACACTCGGCTCTGGCGCCAAGTGTTGGATTTGATCATTTGGTCGCGTCCGGCTCTGTCGCCGGGCGCGAAGTTTTTGAACTGTGTCCGGCTCGATCGCCGGGCACAGTGCCTTTGTGTTTTTGTCGCCTTCCATTTTGTTGTCGGCCGCGAATTTTGAACTATGCTCGGCTCGGTCGTCGGGCACAGTGCCTTCTGTTTTGATCGCGACCGGCTTTGTTGCTGGTCGCGAAATTTTGAACTGTGCTTGGCTCGGTCGCCGGGCACAGAAGTTTGCTGTTTTGATCGCGGTCGGCTTTGTTGCTGGTCGCTAATCTTTGAACTGTGGTCGGCTCGGTCACCGGGCACAATGTGTTTGATTTGCAGCATTCGGCTCCTGTCCGGCTCGGTCGTCGGGCAGTGTGTTTGGTTTGCAGCATTCGGCTCCTGTCCGGCTCGGTCGCCAGGTATTAGGATGGAATGTGCAGCGTCAGGCTCTGTCACTAGATGTTGAATTCTCTATTTGGTTGTGTCCGGCTCGGTCGCCAGACCCTGGAGTTTGATTTTGCTCGCGTCTGGGTTGGTTGCTGGACGCGAGGTTATTGTTTTGGCCACGCCCGGCTCTGTCGTAGGGCGTGAAGCCTTTGAATTGTGCTTGGCTCGGTCGCTGGGCACAACAGAATTTCTTTCGTTCGCGGCCGGTCTGATTGCTGGTCGCGAGGATTTTGAATTGTGCTCCGTTCGGCTTGGTTGCCGAGTGCAGTGAAGCCTCGTTGATTGCGTTCGACTCGGTCGCCGGACACCAAGGTTTGCTTGTCAAACCGTCGAAGAAGACCGGTATCCTCGTCGGTTTACCCTTTTTTTTTTTCTCCGTTCTTTTTTCATCGGCGATTGGTCTTTTTTGTGGTCACTTTTTTTTTATCTGCGTTTTTCTCTTCTCTTTTTTTTCTTTTTTTTTTGAATTGGGAGGGAATTGCGTACCTGAATTTTCCTGTTCTTTCGCAGATGTCCATCGCTCCGACTTCTTTCTCCTTCCTCAGTCTGACTATCTCGAGCATGAGGATTCTCGTGAAGGGTGTCCTTCGTTACTGCCCGCGAATCTGCGATTCTGAGGAACAGAAGTCATTGTTGTTGGTTCTCGGGGGACCGTCGGCCTATGACGGTTGTGACGTAACCGCGCCCACAATCAAGGCCATCCACGACCTGTTGAGTCGCCTTGTTGTTGAGGAGGATGACCAAATCTGCTATCTCCCAGGGGTCGACGAGGATGACCAGATCTGCTCTCTCCCAGGGGTCGACGAAGATGACCAGATCTGCTCTCTCCCAGGGGTCGACGAATCTTTATCATCTCCGCACCAAGCTGTAGGTAACATCCTACTGAGTCCGATGCATGACCAGCTGGTTTGTTTCTCGACGCCAAAACTCTCCATCGACAGTGACCGATTCGACTCTTGGGATAGCCACCCAATTGTGAGCTCGGCCCCCTACTTTCTGCCTTTCTACTTCGAGTGGGAAGACGTCGTTCTCTACACTTGTACCGAGCAATTGGCAGCAACAGACCGTACTCATGCAGTCCGAGCTTAAATGTTTTCGTATCGATGCTGCAGTAATGTTGTCCACTCTTTTCTGGAGGTATGGTATTCTTCAACCAACACTATTTTCACTCGCGAGGGAGAGCTGTTAATTTCCTTGTGGGATATGCATCGACTCGGCGGGCTGCCCATATGTGGAAGTATTAACGATGAGGCGACTCCGACGGTTGATGATTTTACTAAAAGTTGCTCTGTGCCGCTACGCAAGAGTATTCGATACCTCATCCTTGCCTTTTATCGGCTCTTCTGTCGTCTGAGGGCTTCGAACTTAGATGGAGTCACTGGTGTTTCTATGTCAGAGTGGGAATCTTTCTGGTTTATATCCAAAGGGGGTGCGCGACCTTCAGATGACCCTTGGGCTGATTGCGAGAAGACAATAGGTTCTCAGAGTCACGACCGGTCGACCGTCTCCTTGACGCCCTCGCAGATGAGGTGTATATGGCTGCCTTCCTATCGCTGTGGCTTTGCCGTTTTGTTCTGCCTTTGTCGGGTAATATGCTAAGATTAAGTGTTTTCAAGATGGCCTGTTTTATGGCCAGTGATACTCGGTGTAGTTTAGTTGGCGCAACCTTGGCGAACCTTTATCGAGGGTTGAATGTTTCTTCACCAGGGAGAATTTTTTGGCCGTTTGTTTATACATGGCTTGCCCAGCAGTTCGGCGTCTACGAGGTTGACTCTAGCGGCGGCGACAAGCCTCTCATGATGCTTTACCGCAATTTGGAGCTTGTTCGCAATTGTACTCGGCAAGAGCCCCATTCTTTGTTTTGGCGCGGCGGAGTGTGATGCTGGTACCCTTCAGAGGCTCTTCCTCCCGGCCCAATCCTTGACAAGGCTGATCGCTTTGCATCTCGGATTGAAGTAGAGTACTTCCGTTGCTTGCGGGCGACATCTTTGGTCTTACGACAGCGCAAGCTTCTTGTGGTGGAGCCCTATAGTCCTCACCGATTTGCTCGTCAGTTTGGGTTCTGCCAAGACTTGGCGGGTGTGCTATTCTTCGACCAACGAAATGCGGCTTCAGTTAACGCACTTGTGGAGTTATGGTGAGCTGGGACTGCTTGTCCTCTTGGCAGCGTGGAGGTGCCGGCCTTCGTGAGTCCAGACTCTGACCCGGGTATCACGTCCCTTTTTTGGGAGTCCTGGCTTGAGGCAGTCGTTCCCCTCTTTGAGGTAGCAACTCTTGAATCCTCCCTCTTTTTTTTTTGCTTGGTCTCTTTCTTTTGCACCTTCTAATTTCTTTTTTCTCTTTCTTTTCAGCGTGCATGGAGGAAATTTACCAGAGTCTCTGCGCCGGAAACAACCTTGCCGCTTGCACAGGGAGATGGTAACATAGAGGGTCGTAGCCGAAAGAGTTCGCGTTCAAGTTCGAAGCCTCCTGTTAAAGCGAAGTAGAGCAAGGGTGGGAGGAAACGGGCGCCTCGGCCGAAGGTCGCGAAGGAGAAGTCGTGGCTCTGTCGCAAGTCGCGCCAGAGAAGGGCATCGTGATCCGAGATGCTTCTTCGGCACATGGGGATCCTCGACCAGTAGTACTTTCTTTACCAGTAGGCAATGCTCCTGTAGGCAAGGGGAAGGGGTTGGCTCAGTCGGCGACTTCGCCGAAGAAGGCTGCTTCGAAAAGGAAGCCCACGGCTCCGCAGTCAGAGCCTTTCATTTTCGTTCCTCCCCCCTTCAAGAAGCTGCTGCGGACTAGTCTAGGTAAACCTCTGACTAATTTAGCTCCTCTTGCCGTTGTTCAACCTTCGGAAACTCCTCTGTCGGAGTCGGGAGCAAAGGCTAGGGAGCCGGCGCCTCTCGACGGGTTTGTTATTCTGCCGACCGAAGAGGCTACTGCAGAGCCAGCGGTGTTGTCGCCAACACCGGCGACCCAGGATGGAAGGCAGACAATCCAGGAGTTTGGCGACCTTGCTTTTGATAACTTTGTCGTCGTCGTAGCTCAATTTGTGGACCAGCCCGTCTTTCGGCAGAAGGATTTGTTCGATCTCGCCGAGTTAAAGGTTACCCGACAATTGGGGTGGGTCGAAGGGGAAGCATCGCCTGCCGTTGTTGCTGGTGAGTTAGTAGTTCGCAAAGCCGAATGCCCGACGACAACCGTTGGTGAGGGCGTGACGCCTCTTCAGCCTTCAGATAGACCGGCCGTGGTGGAGGGCCTTTCAGCTAACGCCGGAACTACTGTTGCTGGTGAGTTTTGGCAGCCTGTTTCTAGTCTGTTCCCACTTGTCACAGCGACTTTGGGGAGGGATGTATTCGTGACATTTCCTCCTAGTAGTGGAGAGGCATCTCTTGCCGCCATCTCTTGCCACCAAGGAGGGAGCTTCAGGTTCAGCTCGTTGACCCATCAACGAGGATTCTTCGACTTCGCGACCTTTGTCGGTAAGTAAAAATCCTCTCATTCCTTTTTTTTTGTTCTTTTCTTTTTCTTTCTAATCTCCCCTTCTTTTCCCTAGGCGTCGGCCTTTCGACCTTCGGCAAGATCAAGGCTACTGCTGCAACAGGCTGCTTTGGGGCTGTGGGCGAAATTCGTCGAGTCGGATTTATTGCCGGCCGACGACCTATGTTCGCCAGAGCTTGTAGCAGACACCCGCGTCATTCTCGACCACTTGAGAGGAGTCGGCATTGACACTTCTGTTCTGAGCAGTGGGTGGAGGACTTTGCCTCGGAGGTGGATGGCTTTCAGCAGTTGCGCAACTCTTTGGCAGGGAAGCTTAGTTTGGGCGAACGGTTCAATGTCGAAGCAGAGCTCGCCCAGTCTATCCAGCGAGTGAGCCGTCGGCGCGATGACTTAACAGTGGACTTGGATAGATATCACGCAGAGCATGAAGCTGCTGAGGCTGAGTAGAAAGCTCTTCACGACCGTTTGGCACTCGCCTCGGCTCAACTTGACTCCATAAATGTCGAGCTTGCGACTGTCTGGAGGGGAATTGACGTCAGCGAGGAGGAGGCTTCCACTCTTCAGGGGCAGCTTGTTTCTGTTCGTTCTCGCCCAACTCTCAGCGAGGCCGAGACGCGGGAGCTGGCTGAGGTTCATGCTGAAGTCGTTCGGCTGTAGCAACGGGTGGCCGACTTTGAGCTTCCGTGGCTTTGATGCAACTTTTTTTATTGTTTTTTAGTTGACCTGTAGCCTCTCTTTTTTTTGTTTGCGAGGCTTGGATTATTCTCATTTTGGTGCAATGAGAAATGTTATTTCCTTTATTCGGCTTCTTTCTTTCTCTTTTTTTTTTTCGCTGCCTTCTCATGCATAGAAGAGTTTGAGGAATTTACATAATTTTTCATTTTGACCGAATGACCAAGTCGAGGTCATCTTCTATCTCGTTAAGTGATGAGATTTTCTTCAGTCAATGGCGGAGACAGGGGGGGCAAGGGGGGGCATGGCCCCCCCAAATATTTCCTAAACCCTTATATAGGGTTAGGCAATAAGGCCCCCACCCAATTTAAAATATAATATTATATATATAGAGTAGGAAAGAGAGTAGGAAAGAGAGAAGGAAAGAGAGAAGGAAAGAGAGAAGGAAAGAGAGAAGGAAAGAGAGAAGGAAAGAGAGAAGGAAAGAGAGAAGGAAAGAGAGAAGGAAAAGAGAAGGAAAGAGAAGGAAAGAGAGAAGGAAAGAGAGAAGGAAAGAGAGAAGGAAAAGAGAAGGAAAGAGAGAAGGAAAGAGAGAAGGAAAAGAGAAGGAAAAGAGAAGGAAAGAGAGAAGGAAAGAGAGAAGGAAAGAGAGAAGGAAAGAAAGAAGAAGGAAAGAGAGAAGAAAAGAATGAAAGGAGAAGGAAAAGGAAAGAGAAGGAAAGAGAAAGGAATGAAAGAAAGAAGAATGCTTTTATTATTAAAGAGAAGGAAAGAGGAAGGAAAGAATGTTTATTATTAAAATGAAGGGAAAGGAAAAGAAGGAAAGAAGAGAAGGGAAAGGAAGGAAGGAAACCTAAAGAGAAGGAATTAAAGGTTTATTAAATTAGAAGGAAGTTATTTGAAAACAATTAAAATGGAACAAAGGAAGGAAAAAAGGAAAGGAAGGTTTATTATTAAAAGGAAAGGAAGGATTAAAAGGAGAAGGAATTAAAAGAGGAAACCCATATTTAGGAAGGAGAGAAGAAGAAAGGAAGACACATATTAAAAAGGGAGGAAAGGAGAGAGAGAAGGGGAGAGAGAAGGGGAGAGAGAAGGGGAGAGAGAAGGGGAGAGAGAGAAAGAGTGAGAGATAGTGAGAGAAAGAGTGAGAGAGAGTGAGAGAAAGAGTGGGAGAGTGAGAGAAAGAGAGAGAAAGAGAGAGAAGGAGAGTGGAGTGAGAGAAAGAGTGAGAGAAAGAGAGATAAAGAGAGAGAGAGTGAGAGAAAGAGAGGAGGGAGAAAGAGAGAGGGAGAGGGAGAGAGAGAAATAGAGGGAGAGAATATATATAATATATATAATATATATTGTATTATATATATTATATTATATTATATTATATTATATTATATATTTTTACATTTTATTTTTGGCCCCCAAAAAAATATTTCCTGGTCCGCCACCGGGCTTCAAAGTGACGCTCGAGGTCGCCGTGATTCGGACTAACGGGCCGTTTGCCTTTGTCTTTCGGTGCTGTTTGCTCGGGAGGAGCTGTCGAACAGGTCGCCACCATTGCTGGGGATGCGAAGAACTCCTTTGGGAAGAACTCCGCTAGTGTGACGGGTCTCCTTTTCTTTTTGTTTGCTCCCTGAACGTTGGTTCTAAGAGCTTTCTTTTGGCGCTTCGCGGCTTTTTTATTTGGCCGCTTCGCCATAGTTTTGGTGTTCGCCGGCGTCGGTTCAAGTTCTCGAACAGGCTTCTTTCGCCGGGTGACCAGGATCCACCCCTCTGCGTCAGCTGCAACTGCTTCTCGGGGTGCCGTTTTGGTGCGACCTTAGCCGGTGGTTGTCTGTGGTTTTGCAGTCAGTTGGAGGGACCAGATTTTGGACGGTACTCTTCCTTGCGACTTGCTGTTTGTTTGGCCGAGCTCGCCGTTTTGGCTCGGCTTGGATGGAAATGACATGTGAGGATGGCATGTTTTCGGCTCCTTCGATTTCAATGCGGCCTTGAGCTGCCAGCTCCATGATTCTGTCTTTTAGGACGAAGCACTTCTCGGTCCGGTGCCCGACCAAACGGTGATATTTGCAGAAGTTTGGCTCTTTCCTCCTGGTTAGGTCGCCAGGTCTTTTGATTTATGGCAACTTGATCAAGTGGTTGTCGAGGAGCTGGTCCAGCATGACAGGAACATTCGTGTCGGCGAACGGATATGTTTTGGCCTATCGTTCCCCAAGTGAAGGCCTCCGATACGTGCCCCCGGTTAGCTGTCGTGGGACGTAAGTTGCTTTGACCTTGCTCCCGACTTTGATTGGTTCGAGAGCGTTCGTCGCGAAGGATTCTTTTATTTTCTCCTTCGCGTCTTTGCGAGGCTGCCTTTACTTTCTTACGAGGATTAGCCGATGACGAAGCTTCTTCCCCTCGCTCCTCTATGAGGTTCTCCATATTGTGAGCCTCGGTCACAAGTTCTTGAAAGTTCGTCAACCTTCGGCTTTGGATGTAGCATAAGAGTTCCCATCGCATCCCTCAAGCGCACATTTCAATTTCGGCCTCGAAAGATAGATTCGAACTCTCTTTGTAATTTAAGCTCAAGTTCCTCCACCGGTTAATGTAGTCGACGACTTTCTCGCCCTTCTTTTGTTTGAGATTGGCAATCTCGACCAGAGTGACGGTGCGTCGAGTGCAGTAGAATCGGTGGAGGAACTCTCGCTATAGTTGCTCCCAGCTGTCGATTGACTCCTGGGGGCAGCTCGATGTACCAGTCAAAGGCATTTCCCTTTAGTGACCGGCCGAACTGATTGACCAGAAAGTCGCCGTCTGTGCCGGCGTTGTTGCATGTTTCGATAAAATGGGCGACGTGTTGTTTGGGGTGCCCGTCATCGTTGAACTGCTGGAATTTTGGAGGATGGTAGCCAACCGACATCGGGATGTTTTGGATCCTCTGCGTGTAGGGCCTTTGGTCGACGACAGATTTGTTGTTGCCCGAGCTGTTCCGTACAACGCAGTTGATGAGCTCAGTTACTGCTTTGAGTGTGAGGGCAGTCGGCTCTGCTTTGGGTTCACCTCTGTGAATGGCTATAGGTGCGACGGGCGGCAGCTCGTCGTCAGTGGCAGGATCTTCTAGCAATGGTTCGGCCGAACCACTGGTAGTTGCCCGATTTCGGTCGACTTCTTGAGAAACGCTGCCAGTATTGTTTGTGGCCGCGCCCATTTGGAGGTCGCGAGCTGCGAGTTGCGTCTTTGATGCGCAGTTGTTCACTTTGCTCTTTAAGTGCAGCCTGCATTTCGGCAAGCTGCTCTTCTATTAACTTGGCCGATGTTGTCATTGCAGCCATTCTGACGATCGGCGTCGATGGAGCTATTCCCGACGCAGATCGAAGTGATAAGTTTGTTGCCAACGACCGCATTGGGGTGACGGTCGTCGGTGTTCTTGGGTGTGGAGAAGTTGTTGTGGGCGACCGGTCAGGGGAACCGACCGCTGTTGGTTGAGTGCGGTAGGTGGTTTTAGTGGGTGACTGGCTTGCGATGGCAGCCCCAGGTGAGTTTCAGTAGGATGAAATGGGCGATAGTGCAGCAGGGGAGGTCGCCGGTGTCTGTCAGTGAGGTGAGCGGATTGGTGATGGACCGGCTGCTGCGGTGAGCGCGGCCAAGAGATCGTGACGTATAGTCACGATCGGAGATTTGTCCTCGGCCGTCGTCTCTGTACAGAGGAAGCCGGTGACAAATGCATTCTCGTCACGGAGGAGGAAGTCGTGCCCCAATGTTGTTCATAACGCTACACCAAGGCAGGGATGATGGAGCTCCTTCGCGATGGTGGCGACTGAGCCGGGCTGACCGACGGGCTGCAAGGAGGAGGATAGGTAGCGACGGCCAAATATGTTGGCTTGGCTATTGCTGGAATCGGCCTGGCTGAGACCGTGGTTGGCTTGGTGGAGGCCGTGGTAGCCTGTGGCACGAACACGACACTTGGACGACGTGCGTCACACATGAAGGGAGCCTGTCCAGTGGACAAGCTTCTGGCCAAAGCCCTGGTCATTGGGCGAGTGGCCGGTGGTGGAAAGGTAGGAGCGCGGAGGTCGCCCGGAGATGCGGCAGTTGGTCTGCGAGCTCCTACGGTTGAGCCTGCAGTCGCGGTAGGGCGCTGGTGAGCAGAGCTCGGGTTGGCAATGTTCTTGCCTTTGTTGTTGTCGTTGTTGTTGTTGTTGTTGCCATTGTTGGCATTGCTGGCCATGGCTGAGATTTTTTTTTTGTTGAACGGAGAAGGATGAGAGGAAGGAAATGTCCCACCGAGCGTGCCAAATCAGTTTCACAGAAAATCCACCGGTCCGCGAAGAGGCGCGACCGAGAGAGTAATTCGATTTGGGACAAAATATTTGTGTTACAATTATGTTTGAATATCAAGGAATGCGAGTACAATCTCCTATTCTTCCTCTGATTCGATCTCCATGTGAATTTGATGAAGTTTCGGCTTCTGGCGAGTTGTCGTCGAAATCCGAGTTCTGGAACGAGTGTGCACGAACGGTGACGGCTTTGGTCGGTCGGACGGAAGTATTTGTGTTCCGCGTGTTTTGACTTGTTGACGTTGTCGGCGAACGTGTAGAGCTGCTCCTGTCGAACTGGTGAATTACGACGGACTGCAAGTTGTTGAACTTCTTTAGCTCGAAAGAGTCTCTGTGCGTGAGAGTTTCTTGATGAAGGATTTTTGAACCCTTGTGACAGAGCTTTTCTAGCTATTTGTAGCCGACTCTGTGCAGTTGTTGAGGGTCGATCCCTGGAATGGGGATCACGATCCCCTTTTTGCTATAGTTGCTGAGATGGGAGGAGGACAAGGAGTTCCTCTGTTGGATCCCTCAAAAGAGGATCGCGACCTTTCTTGGCTTCAACTGTTGGTTACCAAGTTTGGTCTTTTAACCGTTGAAGATGCTGACTTGTAACTTGGCTGCTGACTGTTGCTGACGTGGCGGCTTATTGTTGACTGGGGCGTCGACTGTATCGATGACGAGACTGAATGAATGAGCCTGGCGATGGGCTGCGGCGAGTGACATAGAATATCGACAGAGCCTACCCACTACCATTGTTTGATGGATTAATGGGCGTTTGGGCTCGTCGAAATTGGGCTGGTCGCATTTTAGTGCATACAGACACCAAAATTTAATTTGCCCATCTACGGTAAGTTTATTTATTCTACTGATCCATCATATGACCGTCATAGGCTGATTATCGGTCGATCAAATTTTGGAGACACCTCTTGTAGGCTAGTCGTGGATCCATCTCCTGACCATGTCACCAACACTAGTGTCATCATCGCCAGCGCCAACTCATCGCTATCAAGCCACTTCAACACCAACTTTTACCTTGTCATCGCCCAACTCATCACTAGTCCAAATCAACGAGTCTTCACTCCCCTTCCTGGGGAGCAATAAAAGCCGGGCCAGATCCCCTTTCTCAAGATCGACCCCCAACATTTCAACTCAATGACTACAAATAGCCAAAAACACTCTACCATACGGGTTGAAGAAGTTTTCTCGTCAGAAGAGGCATTCTTGCACCAGAAGTTTCAGCTATTTTTAGTTCGTCTAAGTTCACACAGTTCGTCTGAAGAAGTTCTATGCGTTCACCGGTGACGTCAACACGCTGAAAACACGGAATACAAATACTTTCGTTTGGTCGATTACATTTGTTGTCGTTCGTGCACACTTAATTGGAGCCTCGGTGGCTCGAAATTCGTCGTCAACTCGCAGGAAGTAGCAACTTCATCAAAAGATCGATTCAAAGGAAGTATAAGAGATTGCACCCATACAATTTCACAATACGCAAATACAAAATTGTAATTTTCTCTGTAATTCAGTCGAATTAATCAATTGGTTGCGCCGCTTCGTGGACCGGAGGATTTTTGCCAAAACATCAAAGATTTTTATAACTTTTTTCTTATTTTTATTTTTTTTAGTTGTTAAAAAAATTAGTCTAAATTGTCAGGTTTAGTTGGGTTTGTGCAAGTTTTACTAAAGCGCGACAGGTTTTAGTCGGGTTTGGGTTTGTAAAAAGTTTGGGTTTAAAACTGGTTTTATCAAGTTAGGATTTTGGGTTATATAAGTTGGGAGGGTTTGGGTTTTTGAAAACCTAACCCAAACCCGACCCGTGCCAACTCCTAGACTTTGCAGTTTGCCCCAAAAAAAAGTCCGATTATTTGTTTTTTCCTTATTTCCCAATTGTTTAAACTTTTCCATTTTTCAGAGCAGACTTATTAGTTTATAGTTACAGCTTTCATTAGTTTATAGTTACAGCTTTCAATAGTTTATAGTTACAGCTTTCAATAGCTTTCATTAGTTTATAGTTACAGCTTTCAATAGCTTTCATTAGCTATTCCTTAAAAACCCTAAAGCCTTGGGGCTAATCTTCTGACATCTATAAGCTACCACAGACCCCTTTTATTCCACGCCCTTGTAGTAGTTTTCTCTCAAGTTCCCTCTTTCTATGCCCTTGTAGTAGTAGTACTTTTCTCTCTAGTTCCTTCTTTCTATGCCCTTGTAGTACTTTTCTCTCGAGTTCCTTCTTTCTACCTCTCGTCATTTCTTCATTTTTTTCTTCTTTTCATAGAGCATAAGATACGATGGCAAGGCGTCTCATACCGAGCTTGAACCGCGTCCTGGTGGAAAAAATGGTGCTTCCTTCCAAAACTGCCTCCGGAATCCTCTTACCAGAGAAGACCACCAACTCCGAGGTACGTACGATCGACCCATGTATCCAGAAGTCATCTTTGTGGTTTGTTAAGTATTTTTTCTCACTTAATCCATACCTTCTTTCTGCTGCTTATCGATGATGAACAGCTCAACTTCGGGAAAGTGGTGGCGGTTGGGCCGGGCGTGCATGGCCGGAACGGTAAGCTGATACCGGTAAACTACAAGGAAGGCGACGAGGTCCTCTTGCCCCAGTACGGGGGCACCCAAAGGAAGCTGGGCGAAAATGAGTTCCATTTGTTCCGAGACGAAGACATTTTGGGAACCCTGCACGATTGACCAAACTAAAATCTTGAAATGGATATGTAATTAGTGTTCCAAGACTCACAGTTCGATTTGTAAGAACTTAGTGTTGGAAAATAATGTGCATAATTCACTCAAGATACAATAACTGCAATTGAACAATTTACAGAACCAGAAACCAAATAATTGACAGTAATGTAATCAACTGTAAAGGTCCGAGGTGGGACACTGCAATAAGAAATCAATTGCTAGAGTAGCTTGCTGCAATATTGACTTTGATTTTGTCATAGGAAACAAAATCCTCCTAAACTACAAGTCTTGCTCAGCCCTCGTAGAAATTTACTGGAGCAATATTAAATTATTAACAGCGCAGGCATTTGCAAATTTAAGAACATCTCGCAACCTGTCTTCGTCCTGTCAAATACATCAGCTCCCGAGAAAGCGATTCGAGACCACAGAAAAACACTAGAATGTTTGAAGATAATCTCTACATTTTAAGCCTAGAGGCGTCTTAACAAGATATGGTCTAGGTTTCCAACACATCAGATAAGCTAAACAATCTGAAATTCTGGAGACAAATATTTTACTCTACAAATAATTTTCTCTGTTGATAAATTTTGTTCTTTCAACATGTAGGGAATAGGTACTTGCTCAGATTGGGGGGAGCATGACTAAAACTTAACCATGCCCAGTTACCAATGTCATCGAGTAAAGAAGCCTGCCTGAAGGTAATGTTACTGGAAAAAGCTTTCCGTTTAGGGGAATTATGAGCCATAAAACCTCCTTGTTAATATTACAATGGTATTTTAATTTGCGAAGATTACTCAAAAGAAAAACCTTAGAGATACATACCTGAAGCAATGAAGTATCTACTGCTATTTGTGATAATATATATTCTAGCAACAAAAGCATCTCCTTCACCGGTGGTGTCAATTAGGGGTGGCATTGAACCGAGCTAGCTCGCGAACAGTTTAAGCTCGGCTCAATAAAAGCTCTATTTGACTTGAATTATGACAAGCTCGAATCAAACTTGAGCTTTGAGTAAGACTCATTTAATTAAATAAGCCAAACTTGAGCTTTATGTAGTTCGACTCGAAGCTCGATGAGCCAGACTCCTTTGTATTTTTTAGTTATATATTTTTAACATGGGCTGTAATATTTTAGTTTTTTAAGAAGTCGGAGCCTATAGTTCTTTTAGCAACTGTATTTAGAATTTTCCTTTTAAATTTCTATCCATGATTAAATTAAAAAATCTGAAGTTTTATTTAGCATAAGTACCTAATCAATAATTTTTCTTTTGCTTTTTGTTCTTCACCGTCTACTTATATGGTTGTGGAATTTCTTCTTGTAAAGCTTCTCTAGTAAAGGGCACCAAAGACAATGTTCTGTCAATTTATTGGAATATTTTAAGTAAGAGAAGATGGTGTCACCGCTTCAATAAGAGAAACAAAAAAAAAAAAAAAAAAAAAAAAATCATGAGATAAAAGAGGATTAGAAGAAGAGATGCTTACAGCTCCAACCCACTGTTCTGCACTCAGGGGATGCACGAACCACAAACACGATATATATATAGTAGCATGATGCTCACAAGCTTCACTAAGACCAAAGAAATTATTTTCTCAAAATCAAAATCAAATGGGCAGACCAAGTCAATTGAAACCAAAATAAACAATTTGAAAGTTTAGTTTGTATTGGGAGACTATTTTTGTAGTTGACCTAACTAACATTGAAACGATGGAGTCTTCCTCGTTTAGTCCAGAAAAGGGAAATTCCCTTGGTATCCGACATTAGCCTTTATAAGGATTGCCAGCTTAGCATAATTTGGTCTCAAGAACTTGCTCAACACCCTAAAGCTAGCAGAGAGGTAAAGCCAACTGAAAAACGGAAAAACATCACATTCGGAGGAAGAGAAGAAAAGCTGCCATCGGCGAGTGAAGAGAGGAAGAAAAAAGATGGAATTAAGGCATACATTTTGCTATTGTCGAGGAAGAGAATGCAAATCTAAGACGCAAACCCTTCCTCCCAAAATTGCGAATCTGATTTTCGATCCGAGCATAGGTATAGATGGTCTCCTCGGCCAAAGGATCTGTGACCGCCTCCTGGGCTGAAGGATCCGTGGTGGCCTCATCGGCCGAAGGATAGATTTTGTAGTATCGTCGAACGGTCCAAAAAATGAATTGCACTTAAGTCGCATGAAAGGTGTAATCACACCTGATCATGCTCTTATTTTGGTGCCTTGTTTGATGTCACGCCTCAGAGATTGAACTTGTACCATGCGGAGTGAAGGTATTACCAAGTTTGTGTGGTTGTGTAAAACAGACTCAAGAACTTGAAAGCTGCACTAAAAAACACAGAGTGAAATATTGAAAGAGTTTAGGGTTTTGATTATTAATTCTGGTCTAATCGATCCAGAGGAGACCTATTATTTATAATAAATTAAAAGATACATAGTTGATGGTTAGTTCATTCAAACATGGAGTTACAAATAAATCCCTAAAGGTTGATAAATAAAAATAAAGTTCTAGGCTAAGAAATCTAGCATGGGTCATAATCCTTATTAACCATATTATATCTATAACAGAGATAAATAATCAATGTGGGGTCGATCAGAATTGTCGTCGTCGACTGCGAAATTAAAGGAGAAGTGGAGGTCCGATCCTCCTAGAATCTTCTGAGGTGCTACTCACGTCGTCTTCTCCGTCGCCGGTTGGACAAAGAATCCGAGCATGCAATATGTCTGATAAGTTTTATATATTTTGGCCATTAATTTTTGCGGTGTTTTAATTTGTGCTCTCTGCCATCTCAGAATTGCTCGGCCGATTATGCTGAATACTTTGGCCCGCCGTTTTGTAGTTAGCTTAAAATTGTCCTATCTTCCAATTTTATGAATCAGGAAAACTCATAAATTTTCTAAAGAACTGCACGTACAGATGGTTATCAAATGTGATATAATTTTTTGGTTATTCTAGAAAAAGAGGCGGAGGGGGACTTGAAAGCATTCTTAAAATTTTTTTGTCAGCTTGTAGCCTGCAGGAGAGAGCTTAGCGTTGAGATGCCTCATCTCCATGAAGATGTGCATTGCAGGAATACGACGAATGAATGGGTTTTCTCGTACGTTGTTCATCACCCAAACTGATCATGTAGTTTAAATATCTGGGTACTGTTGGAGTTTTTTTGTTTATTAGCATGATTTTCCCTGTACATTCAACGGATCACCAGAAATAATTCATGAAACGAAAAAGCAGAATTTATTATATAGCTTATAAAAGGTGGTTAGTATTTTGTTGATAAAAATAATAGTTACGTCAACACTCAATATGGTAAGCTCTAACACCTTTGAACTAGAAAGAACATATAATAATTCTATACTGTGTACAGAAGAAACTTAAGTTACATAACATTTCTGGGCAAAAATTAACTTTTAAGACTACATGTATTAGAAAAACTTGAATTCATCATATTCAGATTCAGATTCAAATGCAAATTGCCCCCTAGCATTGCATTTGCGTAAACTAGCTTCTGGAGTCTCTGTTTGTGAGTACGCATTTGAATCAGATCCTTTCGAGTTTCAAGTTCATGAGCACATTCACTTCAGCTGCAAACTCAAGGGGAAATTCATCGAATACGTCTCAGCTAAAAACACTGACCATAGCAGCAATTGCCTTCTCATAGCCGATGCCTCTCAGTTTGAAGTACAATTTTTGGGTGTCCGGCCGGATAAACCCGTTGAACCCATTCAGATCAAATTGAGCAGTTTCATTCTCATCCTATCATTTAAATGAGCAAAAGAAGTAATCAGCTTACTTGAATGGAATACCAAGACATCTCATAACAAGTTAATGGCGCAATGGTTCCAAAGGAACGAGTGGAAGAACAATAATTTCAGACCATCCCTGTATCTGCATGATCGATGTCATTTGTCAAAGTCAACGAATATAACTCACCTACACTCATCTCTTCCCCCTTGATAACTAGGGCGGGGTTAAATTAAGAATCCTTATTTGGTCATTGTTGAACTTCTGTTCCTGTGTCTTTGGCATCTGGTCTTTTGAGGTTAAGGCTCCTGGTTATGATTTGTAGGTGTTCTGTATGAAATATACTTCTAAGCTTTAAATCCCATGTCAAAGCATAAGTATAAACTTGGGTGGCGTGGACTTTGCTGAGAGCATAAGTATGACCTGGCCTTGTCAACCAATTGAATGACAGTGCTTTGGCTTTTTTCCTCTGTTAGAATGTGGGTGATCTATCGAAGCTCATCCTAACATTTATTCATATCAAATTTTGAGCTTTTGGTAAATCAAGTATTTGATGAGATAATGACAAATAAAGATTGACTTTGGTTGTCGCAAAATGGGTTAAACAACAACTCCGGATAACGTAAAATGTGTTAAGCAACAATTTCGGTTGTCGCAAAACGAGTTTAGCAACAATTTTGGTTGTCACTAAACGGGTTTAGCAACAACTCGGTTGTCGCAAAACGGGTTTAGCAACAACTTCAGTTGTCGTAAAAAGGGTTAAGCAAGAACTTCAGTCGTCGGAAAACAGGTTTAGCAACAACTTTGGTTGTCGCAAAACGGGTTTAGCAACAACTTTGGTTGTTGCAAAACGGGATTATCAACAACTTCGATTGTCGCAAAACGGGTTTAGCAACAACTTCGGTTGTCTTAAAAGGTTTAGCAATAACTTCGATTGTCGCAAAATGGGTTTAACAATAACTCCGGTTGTCGCAAAACGGGTTTCGCAACAACTTCGGTTGTCGCAAAATGGGTTTAGCAACAACTTAGGTTGTTGCAAAACGGGTTTCGGAACAACTTCGGTTGTCGCAAAACGGGTTTAGCGACAACTACAGTTGTTGTAAAACGGGTTTAAAAACAACATCGGCTGTCGCAAAACAGGTTTAGTAACAACTTCGCTTTTACGAAAACGGGTCTAGCAACAACTTCGGATGTCAAAAAATGGGTTTAGCAACAACTTCGGTAGTCACAAAACGAATACAACGGCATCTTCAGTTTCCGCACAACAGGTTTAGCAACAACTTTGGTTGTTGTAAAACGGGTTTAGCGACAACTTCGGTTGTCGTAAAACGGGCTTAGCAACAACTTCAGTTGTCGCAAAACTGGTTTAGCAAAAATTTCGATTATCACAAAACAGGTTTAGCAGCAACTTAGATTGTCGCAAAACAGGTTTCGTTTCAACGTTGGTTGTCACAAAACGGGTTTAGCAGCAACTTCGGTTGTCGCAAAATAGGTTTAGCAGCAACTTCGGTTGTCGCAAAATGGGTTTTACAGCAACTTCGGTTGTCGCAAAATAGGTTTAGGAGCAACTTCATTTGTCGCAAAATTGGTTTAGCAGGAACTTCTGTTGACAAAAAACGGGTTTAGTAAAAACTTTGGTTGTCGACAAACTAGTTTTGCATCAACTTCGGTTGTCGCAAAATATGTTTAGCAACAATTTCAGTTGTCACAAAACTTGTTTAGCAACAACTTTGGTTGTCGTAAAACAGGTTTACCAACAACTTAGGTTGTCGAAAAAGGGGTTTTGCAACAACTTCGGTTGTCGTAAAACGGGTTTCGCAACAACTTCAATTGTTGCAAAACGGGTTTAGCAACAACTTTAGTTGTCGCAAAATTGGGTTAGCTACATCTTCGGTTGTCGCAAAACAGGTTTAGCAACAACATTGGTTGTCGCAAAAAGCTTTTAGCAAAAACTTCGGATGTCAAAAACGGATTTAACAACAACTTCGGTTGTCGCAAAACGGGTTTAGCAACAACTTCAGTTGTCGGAAAATGGGTTCAGCAACAACTTTGGTTGTCACAAAATGGGGTTAACAGCAACTTCGGTTGTCGCAAAATGGGGTTGATAACAACTTCGGTTGTCGTAAAACGGGTTTAGCAAGAACTTCAGCTGTCGCAAAACGGGTTTCGCAACAATTTCGGTTGTCGAAAAATGGGTTTCGTAACAACTTCGGTTGTTGCAAAACGGACTTTCCAACAACTTTGGTTGTTGCAAAACGGGTTTCGCAACAACTTTGGTTGTTGCCAACCGGGTGTAGCAACAACTTGTGTCGCCGCAAAATCAGCTTAGCTAAAACATCGGTTGTCACAAAACGGGTTTAGCAACAACTTTGGTTGTCGTAAAATGGGTTTAGCAACAACTTTGGTTGTTGCAAAATGGGTTTAGCAACAACTTCGATTGTCGCAAAATGGGCTAAGCAACAACTTCGGTTGTCGTAAAATGGGTTTTGTCAACAACTTAGATTGTCGCAAAATGGGTTTAGCAGCAACTTCGGTTGTCGCAAAACGGGTTTAACAAAAATGTTAAATGTCACAAAAAGGATTTAGCAACAACTTTGAGTATGACAAAATGGGTTTAAGCACAAATTCGGTTGTTGCAAACCTGGTTTGGAAAAAACTTCAGTTGTCACAAAACAGCTTAAGAAACAACTTTGTTTGTCATAAAATGCGTTTAGCAACAACTTCGGTTGTCATAAAATGGGATTAGCAAAACCTTTGGTTGTCGTAAACCGAGTTTCGCAAGAAATTTGGTTGTCGCAAAACGGGTTTAGCAACAAATTCGATTGTCAAAAAATGGGTTTTGTAAAAACTTCTGTTGTCAACAAACTGGTTTAGCAATAAATTCGGTTGTCGGAAAATAAGTTTAGTAACTTCGGTTGTTGCAAAACAGGTTTAGCAACAACTTCGGTTGTCATAAAATGGGTTTAGCAACAACTTCGGTTGTCGCAAAATAGGTTTAGCTGCAACTTTGACTGTCGCAAAACGGGTTTCGTAGCAACTTTGGTTGTCACAAAACGGGTTTAGCAGCAACTTCGGTTGTCGCTAAATAGGTTTAGCAGCAACCTCGGTTGTCACAGAAAGTGTTTTGCAGCAACCTCGGTTATCGCAGAAAGTGTTTTATAACAACTTTGGTTGTCGCAAAATAGGTTTAGGACCTACTTCGGCTGTCGTGAAACTGGTTATGCAGGAACTTTGGTTGACGCAAAACGGATTTAATAACAACTTCGATTGTCGGCAACTGGTTTAGCAATAACTTCGGTTGTCGCAAAACTAGTTTAGCAACAAGTTCGGTTGCCGTAAAATGGGTATAAAAACAACTTCTATTGTCGTAAAACAGGTTTAGCAACAACTTCGATTGTCGTTAAAGGGTTTAGCAACAACTTCAGTCATCGCAAAACGCGTTCCGCATCAACTTCGGTTGTCGCAAAACAGATTTATCAACAACTTTGGTTGTCGCAAAACGGGTTTTGCAACGACTTCAGTAGTCAAAAAACGGGTGTAGCAAGAACTTCGGTTGTCGAAAAATAGGTTTAGCGACAACTTCAGTTGTCGCAAAACAAGTTTAACAACAACTTCGGTTGTCGTAAAATGGGTTTAGCATCAACTTTGGTTGTCGCAAAACGAGTCTAGCAACAATTTTGGTTGTCGCTAAACGGGTTTAGCAACAACTCAGTTGTCGCAAAATGGGTTTAGCAACAACTTCGGTTGTCGTAAAATAGGTTTAGAAACAACTTCGGTTGTCGCAAAATAGGTTTAGGAAAAACTTTGGTTGTCGCAAAACGGGTTTAGCAACAAATTCGGTTGTCAAAAAACGGGATTAGCAACAACTTTGGTTGTCTTAAAATGGATTTAGCAACAACTTCGATTGTCGCTAAACGGGTTTTGCATCAACTTTGGTTGTCGTAAAATGGGTTTCACAACAACTTCGGTTGTCGCAAAGTGGGTTTACCAACAACTTCGGTTGTTGCAAAATGGGTTTTGGAACAACTTCGGTTGTCACCAAACGGGTGTAACAACAACATCAGTTGTCGTAAAATGGGTTTAGCTTCAACGTCGTTTGTCTGTAAAAAAGGGTTTATCAACAACTTAAGTTGTCGCAAAATGTGTTTAGCAACAACTTTGGTTGTCGCAAAATGGGTTTAGTGACAACTTCGGTTGTCCCCAAATGGGTATAGCAACAACTTCGATTGTCGCAAAACGGGTTTAGCAACAACTTTGGTTGTCGCAAACTGGGTTTAGAAGCAACTTAGATTGTCAAAATATGGGTTGAGTAACAACTTCGGTCATCATAAAATGCATTTAGCAGCAACTTTGGTTGTCGCAAAATGGGTTTAGCAGCAACTTCTGTTGTCACAAAATGGGTTTTACAGCAACTACCGTTGTCGCGAAATAGGTTTAGTACCAACTTTGGCTGTCGCAAAACGAGTTTTGTAACAACTTCAGATGTCGCAAAATGGGTTTAGAAACAACTACGATTATCGTAAAACGGGTTAGCAACAACTTTGGTTTTCGCAGTACAAGTTTAGTAACAACATCGATTGCCGTAAAAGGAGTTTAGTAACAAATTCGGTTGTCGTAAAATGGTTTTCCCAATAGTTTTGGTTGTTGGAAAACGGGTTTAGTAACAACTTCGGTTGTCATAAAAATGGCTTAACTACAACTTCGGTTGTCGTTAAACAGGTTTAGCAACAACTTCGGTTGTCCCAAAATGGGTTTAGCATCAACTTCGGTAGTCGCAAAACGAGTCTAACAACAATTTTGGTTGTCGCTAAACGGGTTTAGCAACAATTCAGTTGTCGTAAAATGGGTTTAACAACAACTTCGGTTGTCGTAAAATAGGTTTAGCAACAACTCAACAACTTTGGTTGTCGCAAAATGGGTTTAGCAAAAACTTTGGTAGTCGTAAAACGGGTTTAGCAACAAATTCGGTTGTCAAAAAATGGGATTTGCAACAACTTTGGTTGTCTTAAAACGGATTTTGCAACACCTTCGATTGTCGCTAAATGGGTTTAGTAACAACTATGGTTGTCGCAAAACGGGTTTCGTAACAACTTCGGTTGTCGCAAAGTAGGTTTAGCAACAACTTCGGTTGTTGCAAAATGGGTTTTGGAACAACTTCGATTGTCACCAAACGGGTGTAGCAACAACATTAGTTGTCGTAAAATGGGTTTAACTTCAACATCATTTGTATGTAAAAAAGGGTTTATCGACAACTTAAGTTGTCATAAAATGTGTTTAGCAACAACTTTGGTTGTCGCAAAATGGGTTTAGTGACAACTTCAGTTGTCCCCAAATGGGTATAGCAACAACTTCGATTGTCGCAAAACGAGTTTAGCAACAACTTCGGTTGTCACAAATCGGGCTTAGAAGCAACTTAGATTGTCCAAAAACGGGTTGAGTAGCAACTTCGGTCATCATAAAACGCATTTAGCAGCAACTTTGGTTGTCACTAAATGGGTTTAGCAGCAACTTCGATTGTCGCTAAATGGGTTTTATAGCAACAACCGTTGTCGCAAAACAGGTTTAGTACCAACTTTGCTTGTCGCAAAACGAGTTTTGTAACAACTTCAGTTGTCGCAAAATGGGTTTAGAAACAACTACTGTTATCGCAAAACGGGTTTAGCAACAACTTTGGTTGTCGCAATACAGGTTTAGAAACAACTACTGTTATCGCAAAACGGGTTTAGCAACAACTTTGGTTGTCGCAATACAAGTTTAGTAACAACATCGATTGTCGTAAAAGGGGTTTAGTAACAAATTCGGTTGTCGCAAAATGGGTTTCCCAATAGTTTCGGTTGTTGGAAAAGGGGTTTAGTAACAACTTCGATTGTTGGAAAACGGGTTTAGTAACAACTTCGATTGTTGGAAAACGGGTTTAGTAACAACTTCGGTTGTCGCAAAAATGGCTTAATTACAACTTCGGTTGTCGTTAAACAGGTTTAGCAACAACTTCTGTTGTCGCAAAAGGGTTTAGCAATAACTTCGGTTGTCACAAATCGGGTTTAGTAACAACTTCGGCTGTAGCAAAACAGGTTTAGCAACAACATCGGTTGTCGCAAAACGGGTTTTGCAACAACTTCAGTTTTCGCAAAATGGGTTTAGGAACAACTTCGGTAGTCGCAAAATGGGTTTAACAACAACTTCGGATGTCGTAAAATGGGTTTATCAACTACTTCGGTTGTTACAAAATGAGTTTAACAAGAACTTTGGTTATCGCAAAATGGGTTTAGCAACAACTTTGGTTGTCGCAAAACAGGGTTAGCAACAACTTCAGTTGTCGCAATATGGGGTTGGCAACAACTTCGGTTGTCACAAAATGGGGTTAGCAACAACTTCGGTTGTCGCAAAATGGGTACTGCAAGAACTTTGGTTGTCGCAAAAAGGGTTTTGCAAGAACTTCCGTTATCGCAAAAGGGCTTTCGCAACAAGTTCGGTTGTCGCAAAACGGTTTTCGCAACTACTTCTGTTGTTGCAAAATGGGTTTTGCAAAAACTTCGGTTGTTGCAAAACAGGTTTTACATAAACTTTAGTTGTCGCCAAACAGGTGTAGCAACAACTTGTGTTGCCACAAAATCGGCTTAGCTAAAACATCGGTTCTCACAAAACGGGTTTAACAACAACTTCGGCTTTTACAAAATGAGTTTAACAACAACGTCGATTGTTGCAAAATGGGTTAAGCAACAACTTTGGTTTTTCGTAAAAAGGGTTTAGCAACAACTTTGGTTGTCGCAAAACGGGTTTACCCAAAACTTTGGTAGTCAAAAAACGGGTTTAGCGACAACATTAGCTGTTGTAAAATGGGTTTAGAAACAACTTTGGTTGTCACAAAACGGGCTTAGCGACAACTTCTGTTGTTGTAAAACGGGTTTAGAAACAACTTCAGTTGTCGCAAAACGGGTTTAGTAACAAATTCGATTTAACGAAAATAGGTTTAGCAACAACTTCGGATGTCAACAAACGGGTTTAGCAACAACTTCGGTACTCACAAAACGAATATAACAACATCTTCGATTTACACACAATAGGTTTAGAAACAACTTTGGTTGTTGCAAAACGGGTTTAGCGACAACTTCGGTTGTCCTTAAATGGGTTCATCAATAAATTGGGATATCGTAAAATGGGTTAACCTTCAACTTCGATTGTTGGTAAAAAAAGGTTTAGGAATAACTTTGGGTGTCGCAAAACGAGTTCAGCAACAACTTCGATTGTCGCTAAACGGGCTTAGCAACTACTTCAGTTGTCGCAAAATGGGTTTAGCAACAATTTCGGTTATCGCAAAATAGGTTTAGCAGCAGCGAAACGGGTTTCATTACAATGTTGGTTGTCGCAAAACGGGCATAGCAGCAACTTCGGTTGTAGCAACATAGCTTTAGCAGAAATTTTGATTGTCGCAAAATGGGTTTCGCTGCAACTTCGGTTGTCGCAAAATGGGTTTTGCTGCAACTTTGGTTGTCGCAAAATGGGTTTTGCTGCAACTTCGGTTGTCGTAAAATAGGTTTAGGAGCAACTTCGGTTCTCGAAAAATTGGTTTAGCAGGAACTTCTGTTGACACAAAACGGGGTTAGTAAAAACTTTGGTGGTCGACAAACTAGTTTAGCAACAACTTCGGTTGTCGCATAATATGTTTAGCAACAATTTCGGTTGTCACAAAACTGGTTTTGCAACAACTTTAATTGGTTGTCGCAAAACAAGTTTAGCAACAACTTAGGTTGTTGGAAAAGGGATTTTCCAACAACTTCGATTGTCGCAAGACGGGTTTCGCAACAACTTCGATTGTTGCAAAACGGGTTTAGCAACAACTTTAGTTGTCGAAAACTGGGTTAACTATATCTTCGGTTGTCGCAAAAAGGTTTGATAAACAACTTCGGATGTTCAAAATAGATTTAGCAACAACTTTGGTAGTCGAAAAATGGGTTTTGAAACAACTTCGGTTGTCAGAAAATGGTTTTAGAAACAACTTTGGTTGTCGCAAAACGAGGTTAACAGTAACTTTGGTTGCCAAAAAATGGGGTTGGTAAGAACTTCAGTTGTCGCAAAACGGGTTTAGCGAGAACTTTAGTTTTACGAACATGGGTTTAGTAACAACTTCGCATGTCAAAAAATGGGTTTAGCAACAACTTCGGTAGTCACAAAACGAATATAGCAACGTCTTCTATTTTTTCACAACAGGTTTAGAAACAACTTCGGTTGTTGCAAAACGGGTTTAGCGATAACTTCGGTTGTCCTTAAATGGGTTAAGCAATAAATTGGGATGCCGCAAAATGGGTTAACCTTCAACTTCGGTTGTTGGTAAAAAAGGGTTTAGTAACAACTTCATGTGTCGCAAAATGAGTTTAGCAACAACTTCGGTTGTTGCAAAACAGGCTTAGCAACAACTTCAGCTGTCGTAAAATGGGTTTAGCAACAATTTTGATTATCGGAAAACAGGTTTAGCAGTAACTTATATTGTCGCAAAACGGGTTTAATTTCAATGTTGGTTTTCGTAAAATGGGCTTAGCAGCAACTACGGTTGTGGCAAAATAGGTTTAACAACAACTTCTGTTGTCGCAAAATGGGTTTCTCAGCAACTTCGATTGTCGCAAAATAGGTTTAGGAGCAACTTCATTTGTCGCAAAATTGGTTTAGCAGAAACCTCTGTTGACACAAAACGGGTTTAATAAAAACTTCGGTTGTCGACAAACTGGTTTAGAAACAACTTCGGTTATCGCAAAATATGTTTACCAACAATTTTGGTTGTCGCAAAACTGGTTTAGCAACAACTTTGGTTGTCGAAAAACAGGTTTAGCAACAACTTTGGTTGTCGAAATACAGGTTTAGCAACAACTTAGGTTGTCTAAAAAGGAAGTTTGCAACAACTTCGTTTGTCGCTAAACGGGTTTCGTAACAACTTCGATTGTTGCAAAACGGGTTTAGCAACAAGTTCAGTTGTCGCAAAACTGGGTTAGGTACATCTTCGGTTGTTGCAAAAAGGTTTGAGAAACAACTTCGAATGTCGCAAAACAGATTTAGCAACAACTTCGGTAGTCGCAAAAAGGGTTAAGCAACAACTTTGGTTGTCGTAAAACGGGGTTAACAGCAACTTCGGTTGTCGCAAAATGGGGTTGGTAACAACTTCAGTTGTCGTAAAACGGGTTTAATAAGAACTTCGGTTTTATGAAAACGGAAAACGGGTTTAGCAATAACTTCGGATGTCAAAAAATGGGTTTAGCAACAACTTCAGTAGTCACAAAACGAATATAGCGACATCTTCGATTTTTGCACCACAGGTTTAGAAACAACTTTGGTTGTTGCAAAACGGCTTTAGCAACAACTTCGGTTGTCCTTAAGCGGGTTTAGCAATAAATTGGGATGCCGCAAAATGGGTTAACCTTCAACTTCGGTTTATGGTAAAAAACGGTTTACGAACAACTTCAGGTGTCGCAAAACGAGTTTAGCAATAACTTCGGTTGTCACAAAATAGGCTTAGCAACAACTTCAGTTGTCGTAAAACTGGTTTAACAACAATTTCGGTTATCACAAAATAGGTTTAGCAGCAACTTAGATTGTCGCAAAACAGGTTTCGTTTCATTGTTGGTTGTCGCAAAATGGGTTTAGCAGCAACTTCGATTGTAGCAAAATAGGTTTAGCAGCAACTTCGGTTGACGTAAAATGGGTTTCGCAGCAACTTCGGTTGTCAAAAAATAGGTTTAGGAGCAACATCGTTTGTCGCAAAATTGGTTTATCAGGAACTTCTGTTGACACAAAATGGGTTTAGTAAAAACTTCGGTTTTCGACAAAGTGGTTTAGAAACAACTTCGGTTGTCGTAAATTATGTTTACGAACAATTTCGGTTGTCGTAAAACTGGTTTAGCAACAACTTTGGTTGTCACAAAACAGGTTTAGCACAACTTAGGTTGTCGGAAAAGGGATTTTGCAACAACTTCGTTTGTCGCTAAACGGGTTTCGCAACAACTACGATTGTTGCATAACGAGTTCAGCAACAACTTCAGTTGTCGCAAAACTGGGTTAGCTACATCTTCGATTGTCGCAAAACTGGGTTAGCTACATCTTCGATTGTCGCAAAACTGGGTTAGCTACATCTTCGATTGTCGCAAAAAGGTTTTAGCCACAACATCGGATGTCGCAAAACGGATTTAGCAACAACATCGGTTGTCTCAAAACAGGTTTAGTAACAACTTCGGTTGTCAAAAAATGGGTTTAGCAACAACTTTTGTTGTCGCAAAACGGGGTTAACAACAACTTCGGTTGTTGCAAAATAGGGTTGGTATTCGGTTGTTGGAAAATAGGGTTGGTATTCGGTTGTCGCAAAACGGGTTTAGCAAGAACTTGGTTTTCGCAAAATGGGTTTTGCAACAACTTCAGTTGTCGCAAAATGGGTTTCGTAACAACTTCAGTTGTTGTAAATTGGATTTCCCAACAACTTTGGTTGATGCAAAACGGGTTTCGCAACAACTTTGGTTGTCGCCAAACGGGCATAGCAACAACTTGTGTCGGCGCAAAATCATCTTATCTAAAACATCGGTTGTCACAAAACGGGTTTAGCAACAACTTCGGTTGTCGCAAAATGGGTTTAGCAACAACTTCGGTTGTCGCAAAATGGGTTTAGTAACAACTTCGGTTGTCGCAAAACGGGTTAAGCAACAACTTTGGTTGTCATAAAACAGGTTTAGCAACAACTACGGTTGTCACAAAATGGGTGTAGCAACAACTTCGGTTGTTGTAAAACGGGTTTAACAAAAACTTTGATTGTCGCAAAACGAATCAAATTCGGTTGTTGCAAAACTGGTTTGGCAAAAACTTCAGTTGTCACAAAACAGTTTAACCAACAACTTCATTTGTAGTAAAATGGTTTTAGCAACAACTTCGGTTGTCGTAAAACGGGATTAGCAACAACTTTGGTTGTCGTAAAATGAGTTTCGCAAGAAATTTGGTTGTCGCAAAATGGGTTTAGCAACTACTTCGATTGTCAAAAAAGGGGTTTAGTAAAACTTTGGTTGTCAACAAACTGGTTTAGCAATAAATTCAGTTGTCAAAAAATAAGTTTAGCAACAACTTCGGGTGTCACAAAACAGGTTAAGTAACAACTTTGGTTGTCACAAAATGGGTTTAGTAACAACTTCGGTTGTCGCAAAATGGGTTAAGCAAAAACTTCGGTTGTCGTAAAACAGGTTTAACAACAACTACGGTTGTCATAAAATGGGTTTAGCAACAACTGCGGTTGTCACAAAACGGGTTTAATAAAAACTTTGATTGTCGCAAAACGAATTAAGCAACAACTTTGAGTATCACAAAGTGGGTTTAGCGTCAAATTCGGTTGTTGCAAAACTGGTTTAGCAAAAACTTCAGTTGTCACAAAATAGTTTAAGCAACAACTTTGTTTGTTGTAAAATGGTTTGAGCAACAACTGCGGTTATTGTAAAACGGGATTAGCAACAACTTTGGTTGTCATCAAACGAGTTTCGCAAGAAATTCGGTTGTCGCAAAATGGGTTTAGCAACAACTTCGATTGTCAAAAAATGGGTTTAGTAAAACTTCAGTTGTCAACAAACTGGTTTAGCAATAAATTTGGTTGTCGAAAAATAAGTTTAGCAACAACTTGGGTTGTCGCAAAACAGGTTTAGCAATAACTTCGGTTGTCAGAAAACGGGTTTAGCAACAACTTTGGTTGTCGCTAATAGGGTTTAGGAACAACTTCGGTTGTTGGAAAAAAGGTTTAGCTGCAACTTAGACTGTCACAATACGGGTTTAGTAGAAACTTCGGTTGTCGCAAAATGGATTTAGCAGCAACTTCGGTTGATGCAAAACGGATTTATTAACAACTTCGGTTGTCGACAAACTGGTTTAGAAGCAACTTCGGTTGTCGACAAACTGGTTTAGCAGCAACTTCGGTTGTCGCAAAACTAGTTTAGCAACAACTTCGGTTGTCGCAAAATGGGTATAGCAACAACTTCTGTTGTCGTAAAACAGGTTTAGCAACAACTTCGGTTGTCACTAAAGGGGTTTAGTAACAACTTTGGTCGTCGCAAAATGGGTTTCGCATCAATTTTTGTTACCGCAAAACGGATTTGTCAACAACTTCGGTTGTCGCAAAACGGGTTTTGCAACAACTTAAGTAGTCACAAAACGGGTTTAGCGAGAACTTCGGTTGTCGCAAAACGGGTTTAGCAACAACTTCGGTTGTCGCAAACCAAGTTTAACAACAACATCGGTTGTCGTAAAATGGGCTTAGCAACAACTTCGGTAGTCGCAAAACGAGTTTAGCACCAATTTTGGTTGTCACTAAACGGGTTTAGCGACAACTCAGTTGTCGCAATACGGGTTTAGCAACAACTTCGATTGTCGAAAAATGGGTTTAGCAACAACTTCGGTTGTCTTAAAAAGGTTGTCGCAAAACGGCTTTCGCAATAACTTCGGTTGTCGCAATACGGCTTTCGTAACAACTTCGGTTGTCACAAAACGGCTTTTGCAATAACTTCAGTTGTCGCAAAATGGCTTTCGTAACTACTTCGGTTGCTGTAAAACGGGTTTCACAATAACTTCGGTTGTTGCAAAATAGGATTTGCATCAACTTCGGTTGTCGCCAAACAGGTGTAGCAACAACATGTGTTGCCACAAAATTGGCTTAGCTAAAACATCAGTTGTCACAAAACGGGTTTAACAACAACTTTGGTTTTCACAAAATGAGTTTAGCAACAGCTTTGTTTGTCGTAAAATGGGTTAAGCAACAACTTCGGTTGTCGCGGAACGAGTTTAGCAACAACTTTGGTTGTCGCAAAACTGGTTTTGCAACAACTTTGGTTGTCGCAAAACTGGTTTTGCAACAACTTTGGTTGTCGCAAAACGGGTTGAGCAACAACTTTGGTTGTCGTAAAACGGGTTTAGTAACAGCTTTGGTTGTCGCAAAACGGGTTGAGCAACAACTTATGTTATCGTAAAATGGGTTTAACAAAAAATTTGGTTGTCGTAAAACGGGTTTAGCAAAAACTTCGGTTGTCACAAAATGGGTTTAGCAACAAATTCGGTTGTCGCAAAACTGGTTTGGAAAAAACTTCAGTTGTCACAAAACAGTTTGAGGAACAACTTCTTTTGTCATAAAATGGCTTTAGCAACAACTTCGGTTGTCGTAAAACGGGATTAGCAACAGCTTCGGTTGTCATAAAATGGGTTTTGCAAGAAATTTAGTTGTCGAAAAATGGGTTTAGCAATGATGCGATCCCAGCTAATCACTAGCAAGTGGACTAATCAATGTAAAATAGATTTATGTTAGTCCGAATATCATCCCACAAGGACCAAGCCAGTAGCTAATTACTTTTTGAGTAACAATTTAAAGTTTCAGTATCCCGGATTAAAGACTTAAGAAAAATAGAAAATTAAACTAAACAACTACTTGAAATAAGTTGAGAAAATCTTGTGTGGGATTTTAATAAGGAGAGAAGACGTTGGGAATCCAATTTCCTCCCTAGGCAATTCTGAGATTGAATCGAAGTTAAGTTTTGGAAATCAATTTATGATGAGCTTATAAAACCATGGCTATATTCCGCATTGGCATCACCTTCTATCTCCTAGAGTAAACTAGCCGACATAATCGACTCTACTTGATAGCATAAACATGAAGCTCATTGACCCTATCTATGGTCGGGAATCAGGTCTTTTGTCATAGGTAGATCAATCCAATCCAGTAGGGTATTACTTTAAGGTCGAGGATTAACCTTAAGATCAGTTGATCTACCTAGTGTATGAACTCAAAAATATATTGTATATCCTATCCACATATCTTACCTTAAGTCTATCTTCACCTTATAGCCAGTACATCGCAAGACAACAAGTGTGAACCAAGAATACACAACTTAGGAATACTCTTTCATGCACCAAATTGAAACCAAATAAAATATAATGTATCAATCTCATTATATGCCTAGGGAGTCATGGACTCCCAACTACAGAGGACTACTCCATACTGAATAAAAATAACTAAGCAAAGAAACTCCCTGTGGAGGACTGCTCCTGGTCACCCTTGCTCCTTGTCTAAAATCGCCACCTTTCTTCCTCAAACCACCCAGAGGTCATGTAAGACTTCCTCTGGACCTTCTCCTCTCTCTAAACTAAAGAACAAAGCTGGAAATTGAACTAAAAACTGAATGCCTTACACCCTTCTTCGTACCTCTATTTATAGTTGTTCTGCTGCCCAGGCCTTGTAATTTGGTCTCTGCCCAGGGGTATAAGGTATGCCTTCCCGACCTCAGAATATGATGAAATTACACACGAACCTTCCTTCCATGGTCATTTCCTTGTGTATGAAATTTGATTTTAATCTGAGTTAGGCAACTCGAGATATGCTGCTGAGAAGTTGGATTGCTTTTGCTGCCAATTTCTGCTCTGGGTCCACCACTTTGAAAGTATAAAACTCCAAAAAAACGACTTGGATTAACCTAAATTTTCGTGATATGATCCTCAATCTCCTAAGGAATCTTCAGTCCAAATTTGGGTTCAATTGGGAATTAGGAACTCCAGATATGCTCTTCTTCAAACTCGGATTTATCTTCTCTTCTGGCAGCAATTTCCTTCTTTGTATTGAACTTCACTTCTTGGTCGTTAAAAGCACTTAGAACTTGAGCAAATTTCCTTTGAATCTTCGTGGATACCTTCCTTAGGCACTTAGGACTTCTTTTCCCAAGTTTGGGCTTGAATGGTTGTCAGGATCCCGAGATTTTTGCGACTTTGCGTTGCTGAGTCATCGGCGCGATCGTGCCAATAATGTGCCTGATTCTGGGGCGGTCGCGCCACTAGAGCAGAGTTCTTTCTAAGTTTGGAAATGGCCATCGAATCCGTGCCGAGTTAGGAGACTTCTCGGTTCAGCAGCGCCATGTTTTACTGTTGTATTGGCGCGGCAGCGCCACTCCTTAGACTTTTCATTGGTCCCCAAAACGGAAACTCCTCTTTCTGTATTCAGCAGCTCTTTGGCACGTCCATGCTATCTCTGTGTGAGGTAGCGCAGTTCCTTGGCCGGTGGCGCCCTCCGAAGGCGCGGTCGCGCCACTTCACATTCCCCAACCGTTGGCTTTCATGTCCGTTAAGTCGTTTGGCATTTTTCACCTTTATTTTGATTTTTTACCTATTTTCCCGGCGTGGTGGCACCGATTATGGCGCGGACGCGCCATCCTACTTTTTGGCTTCTTTTGCTCATTTGTTTCCTCTGTTTTTGCTCCAAATCCAGTTTTTGTTCTTCCACTTGGTACCTGAGGCACATAACATGAAATTGAATCATATTTGTTGCTTTTGTACTCAGAATTTACTCAGAATTAGATTTTTCAATCAATTTTCATGCCTAAAGATAGTGTCTTTAAGATAATTATCAAGCAACAACTTCGATTGTCGAAAAAGAGGTTTAGAACAAAATTTGGTTATCGACAAAATGGTTTAGCAATAACTTCGATTGTCGGAAAATCATTTTAGCAACAACTTCGGTTGTCGTAAAATAGGTTTAGCAACAACTTCGGTTGTCGTAAACAAGTTTAGTAAAAACTTCGGTTGCCGCAAAAGGGGTTTAGCAACAACTTCGGTTGTCAAAAAATGGGTTTAGTAAAAAAATTGGTTGTCAAAAAACTGGTTTAACAATAACTTCGGTAGTCGGAAAATAAGTTTAGCAACAACTTTGGTTTTCGAAAAATAAGTTTAGCAACAACTTCGGCTGTCGCAAAACAGGTTTAGCAACAACTTCGGTTGTCGTAAAACAGGTTTAGCAAAAACTTCGATTGTCGTAAAAGGGGTTTAGCAACAACTTTGATTGTCGCAAAAAGGGTTTAGCAACAACTTTGGTTGTCGCAGAAAGGGTTTAGCAACAACTTCGGTCATCGCAAATTAGGTTTAGCTGCAACTTAGACTGTCACAAAATGGGTTTCGTAGCAACTTAGGTTGTCTCAAAACGGGTTTAGCAGGAACTTCGATTGTCGCAAAATGGGCTTAGCAACAACTTTAGTTGTCGTAAAACGGGTTTATAAACAATTTTGGTTGTTGCAAAATAGGTTTAGCAGCAACTTAGATTGTCACAAAATGGGATTCATAGCTACTTCGGATGTCGCAAAACAGGTTTAGGAGCAACGTCGGTTGTCGCAAAATGGGTTTAGCAACAACTTTGGTTGTCGTAAAATGGGTCTACCAACAACTTTGGTTGTTGCAAAACGGGGTTAGCAACAACTTCTGTTGTTGCAAAATGGAGTTGGCAACAACTACGGTTGTCGCAAAACGGGTTTAGCAAGAACTTCGATTGTCGCAAAACGAGTTTTGCCACAACTTTGGTTGTCGTAAAACGGGTTTCGTAACAACTTCAGTTGTCGGAAAACGGGTTTCGCAACAACTTCGGTTGTCGCAAAACGGGTTTCGCAACAACTTCGGTTGTCGCAAAACAGGTTTCGCAACAACTTCGGTTGTCGCAAAACGGGTTTCCAAACAACTTCGGTTGTTGCGAAATGGATTTTGTAACAACTTCGATTGTTACAAAACGGGTTTCGCAACAACTTTGGTTTTCGCCAACTGGGTGTAGCAACTACTTGTGTTGCTGCAAAATTGGCTTAGCTAAAAATCGGTTGTCACAAAACGGGTTTTGCAACAACCTTGGTTGCCGCAAAATGTGTTTAGCAACAACTTCGATTGTCGTAAAATAGGTTAATCAACAACTTCAGTTGTCGCAAAACAGGTTTATCAACAACTTCGGTTGTCGCAAAATGGGTTTAGCGAAAACTTTGGTTGTCGCAAAATAGGTTTAACAAAAACTTCGGTTGTCGGAAAACGGGTTTAGCAACAACTTCGGTTGTTACAAAATGGGTTTAGCAACAAATTCGAACGTCGTAAAACTGGTTTGCCAAAAACTTCAGTTGTCACAAAACAGTTTTAGCAACAACTTTGTTTGTCGTAAAATTATGTTAGCAACAACTTCAGTTGTCGTAAAATGGGATTAGCAACAACTTCAGTTGTCGTTAAAGGGGTTTCACAAGAAATTCAGTTGTCGAAAAATGGGTTTAGCAACAACTTTGATTGTCGAAAAACGGGTTTAGTAAAAACTTCGGTTGTCGACAAACGGCTTAAGCAATAACTTCGGTTGTGGGAAAAAAAGTTTAGCAACAACTTCGGTTGTCGCTAAAGAAGTTTAGCAACAACTTCAGTTGTCGTAAAACAGGTTTAGTAAAAACTTCGGTTGTCACAGAAGGGTTTTAGCCACAACTTTGTTTGTCGTAAAGGGGTTTAGCAACAACTTCGGTTGTCACAAAAAGGGTTTAGCAACAACTTCGGCTGTCACAAAAAGGGTTTAGCAACAACTTTGGTTATCGCAAAATAGGTTTAGCAGCAACTTCGATTGTAGCAAAAAGGGTTTAGCAGCAACTTTGTTTGTCGTAAAAAGGGTTTTGCCGCAACTTCAGTTGTCGTAAAACAGGTTTAGGACGACTTCGGCTATAACAAAACTAGTTTAACAGGATTTTTGGTTGACACAAAATGGATTTAATAACAACTTGGGTTGTCGACAAACTAGTTTAGCAGCAACTTCGATTGTTGCAAAACTAGTTTAGCAACAACTTCGGTTGTCGCAAAATGGGTATAGCAACAACTTCTGATGTCGCAAAGTTTAGCAACAACTTCGGTTGTCGCAAAATCGGTATAGGAACAACTTCTGTTGTCGCAAATAGAAGTTGTCGCAAAGTTTAGCAACAACTTCGATTGTCGCTAAAGGGGTTTAAGAACTACTTCTGTCACCGCAAAATGGGTTTTGCATCAACTTCGGTTGTCAAAAAACTGATTTAGCAACAATTTCGGTTGTCGCAAAATGGGTTTTGCAACAACTTCGGTTGTCTAAAAAGGGGTTTAGCAAGAACTTCGGTTGTCGCAAAATGGGTTTAGAGATTAAGAAAAGATCAATGGCACTCCCCTTACAAGTTTCAAAATGGATGATTAACTCCTTTCCTAGTGATGGTTCTCCTTGCTTAGTCAAAACAAAATTTAAATTTTTCTTTAATTTTTCAAAGATCCTTATCCCCTTACAAGTGAGAAGTCTCAGTTAACTCCATAGGCCAACCCTCAGTCCACTCTCCACTAACGTGAAGGAATCCATAATCCTGATCAATAGTCTTTTCTAGGTTGTAATGGGGCATGGGTAACGGGTATGATGAAAATTGTAAGCATTTCTTTTGGGTTTTATCCTCCTCCTCATATCCATGTTCCATTTTTCTGAACATGAATTAGTTCTGACCCTATGACCCTTCTCCAAGTTTTTCCACCCCAAAATTATTCTCTTGAGTTGATCCCATTTTCTTTTCTTCTTCCTTTCCTTCACATGTATTCTTTTCTGTGGTTTTGTCCAGAGTCTAGCTTACCTCGTCGGTTGATTCAAAGTCCTAAGCTTGCTGAGGCCCGAGACCGGGTGCACACACGAGGTGGCCTTTCCCTTAACTAACCCACCACCTTTTATTTCTTTTTCTTTGACTTTGTCCGGAGTCCAGCTTACCTTGCCGGTTGACTCAGAGTCCCTAAGCTTGCTGAGGCCCGAGACCCGGTGCACACACAAGGCGGCCATTCTCCTGACTTAGCCAAATATTTTTTTTTTCTCCATCATTCTCCTTCTTCCCTTTTTCAAATGAAAACTCTATACCCTTCATCCATCCCTCCTTTCAGATTTTTGTCCATGCTTATTCAAACAGAACACTTCAATCATTTGGAGAGATATAGGTCAGTAAGAAACAAGTTGGTTTATCACAAAGGCTAGTTCATGTAATGTGGGATTTGAACAAAACATGGATCTTGTTGGCTCTAGGTGTTTGACAAAAAGTGATGCATCTTGTGCATTCAAGTGGGTGGATTGAAAAAGGCTCAAACGATTGAAAACAGGTGCCTAAATCACTTCAGGATTTTTGAAAATCTTTCTCTGTTTCGCCTTAAGGTTTCCTCAGGTTGGTTCTAATGTTTTACATCAACTTGCTCACTTATACTTTGTTTTCAAAAATTGTTTTTTTAAAGAAAATTTTCCTACAGTTAGGACTAAGCAATTCGAACTAAGTTATTTCTCCAGAAAGTGAATCATGCTTCCTTTTTACTCAGGGTTTTCCACTAGTGTTTTTCTAAATCTCTTTTGGATCTAAAAAGTTTTGAAAACATAAATTTTTAGAAAACATGAAGAAAGAATATCCAACCCCAAACTTAAAAACATGCTTTGTCCTCAACGCATAAACAAAAATAAGAAGTAGGAGTGATACTTCCCTGATGAATTTGGTGTGTTGAAGTAGGATGGAACTTCTCCTTGTTTGCTCTTTGAATTGAATTATGCCTTCATGGGTTAGTGCCCAATATTTGTTCATGGAGTATAACAACTTGAATTGGAATTGTAATGAGTTTGTTCTCATGAATAATACTGAGTCTAAGATGCATATCTGCAATGGAATTTTCCTTTTCTAAGCTCTAGATTGGTTGTTTCTCAATGAGACAGTGGCGCGGTAACGCCAGAATTTGGCACAGATGCGCCAAGTAACACCATAAAATTGTAGCATCCTGAATGTGTTTTTACAAATTTCTACTTTGAATAAGGTGTTATCAGTTAGAAGCGGATGCTGATTCGGTTTCCACACATTGTCATTGATGAAATTGTTCTTTGGGACAAATTGTAGGAGTGCAAAATATCTTGTTATTAATATGAATGGAGATTGAGTACATATTAATGAACACTGCAGACAAAACATCACTCTCAGACATCTGATACATAGACACCAAAGCATATTCTCCCAGAGGAGAGACTGGTTTAGAAATTAGGCTCAGTATTTTTTTTGTGAACTGGCGCGGTCGCATCTGTTCCAGTTTTTTGGTTTTTTATTTTTTAGTTGTTTTCTGCTTTATGGTTCAGAATTAAAGCTCTTTCTAGTCTAATTCTATCCTAATCATGCAAAATCAATCAACTATTCATGCAAATCCTACTAGTTAAAAAAAAATTATGCAAAATTCCATGAAATTACAATGCAGTCCTATTTTAAAACAAGTAATTTAGTTCTTGTTTATAGTCCCAGCTCATCTTTGTGACTTGTTCTAGTCAAATAAGATTGTGAAGATTCTTTCCTGATGAAAATCAGGAGAGATGTGTCTTTTCAGCCTTTGTCCATTCACTATAAAGGTGGATTGATCTTTTGGATTTCTAATTTTCACTGCTCCTAATTTTAACACTCTTTCCACTGAAAAAGGACCAGTCCATTTTGATCTAAACTTACCAGGAAACAACCTAAGTCTGCTGTTAAACAAGAGGACAAGTTGACCAGGTTTGAATTCCTTGGGTAAAATGTGCTCATCATGCCATTTTTTGGTGTTTTCTTTATACATATTGGCATTCTCATAGGACCAGTACTTAAACTCAACTAGCTCATTGAGTTGCAACAATCTATTTTCTCCTATAGCCTTTATATCAAAATTCAAGAATTTGGTTGCCTAATATGCCTTATATTCTAATTCCAATGGAAGATGGCTTGCTTTTCTATAAACTAACCAATAGGGAGTCATACCTATTGGGGTTTTTAAAGCTGTCCTATATGCCCACAATGCATCATCTAGCTTGCTTTTCCAATCTCTTCTTGAGGTGTTAACTGTTTTTTCCAAAATTCTTTTGGAGCTCTCTATTGGACACTTATACTTGGCCACTTGTTTGGGCATGGTATGGGGAAGTTACTTTGTGGGTGACTCCATATTTTTTCAAAAAAAATTTAAAAGGAGTGTTGCAAAAATGTTTTCCCCCATCGCTAATGATAGCGGTAGGTGTGCTAAATCGAGAGAAAATATTCTTTTTCAAAAATTCAATGACAACCTTGGCATTATTAGTTCTAGTTGCTAAGGCTTCCATCCATCTTGTCAGATAATCTACTGCCACCAAAATGTATTCATACCCAAAAGAAGGTGGAAAGGGTCCCATGAAGTCAATGCCCCAAACATCAAAACATTCACATTCAAGAATATTATTTAAAGGCATTTCATTCCTTCTTGAGATGTTACCGGTCCTTTGACATCTATCACATGATTGGACATACCTTTTGGCATCACGAAAAAGTGTTGGCAAGAAAAATCCAGATTGTAATACCTTTGCTGCTGTCCGGTTTGCACTGTGATGGCCACCAACCTCTTTGTCATGACAATGGCTGAGAATGAGTGGAGCATCTTCCTCTTTCACGCACATTCTAATGACTTGATCCAGACATATTTTGTAGAAGAATGGATCCTCCCAATAGTAGTGCTTTGAATCAGCCATCAGTTTCTTCCTTTGCTGGTATGTAAAGTGCTTTGGTACCCATTTGTTGCAAACAAAATTAGCTATATCAGCAACCCATGGTACTTTTGAGGTATTTACCTGGCAGGTCAGTTCATCTGGAAAGTGTTTCGAAACTTCCCCTTCATGATTCTCAGTCTCCAGCCTTGAGAGGTGATCTGCTACAACATTCTTAGCCCCCTTCTTGTCCTTGATTTTGATATCAAATTCTTGGAGAAGAAGGATACATCTGATCAGTCTTGGTTTGAAATCCATCTTTGCAAACAAGTATCTAAGGGCTGCATGGTCAGTCCAAACAATAACTTTTGAACCAAAGAGATATGATCTGAATTTTTCAAATGCAAAAACCACGGCCATAAGTTCCTTCTCAGTAGTGGTATAATTCAATTGAGGACCAGTGAGTGTGTGACTAGCATAAAAAATTGTGTGGAAAACTTTTTCTTTTCTTTGACCAAGGGTTGCCCCTAAAGCAAAATCACTTGCATCACACATGAGTTCAAAAGGTAAATTCCAATCAGGTGACACAATGATCGGGGCAGAGATTAATTTTTGTTTCAAGAGATTAAAGGCATGCATGCATTCATCATTGAAATCAAATTTTACATCTTTTGAAAGCAAATTTGACAAAGGTTTTGTAATTTTTGAAAAGTCTTTTATAAACCTTCTATAAAAACCTGCATGGCCTAGAAAACTCCTAATGGCCTTGACTGAAGTGGGTGGAGGTAGTTTTTCAATGACTTCTATTTTTGCTTTGTCTACCTCTATCCCCTTTTTTGAGATTTTATGGCCCAGAACAATTCCTTCTATTACCATGAGGTGGCATTTTTTACAATTTAGGACTAGTCTCTTCTCTTCACATATTTTGAGCACAAGCTCTAAGTGCTGCAAACAAGTTTTAAATGTTAGTCCATATAATGTAAAATCATCCATGAAGATATCCATCATCTTTCCTATCATATTATTGAATAAAGCCATCATGCATCATTGAAAAGTGGTTGGTTCAAGCCAAAGGGCATTCTCCTATATGCAAAGGTACCTTATGGGAAGGTCAAGGAGGTTTTTTCCTAGTCCTCGGGTGCTATAGGGATCTTAAAATATCCTGAATAACCATTTAGGAAACAATATAATTTATTTTCAGCCAGCCTTTCAAGCATTTGATCAATGAATGGTAAGGGAAAATGATCTTTCCTAGTGGTCATATTCAATTTCCTTTAGTCTATACATACTCTCCAACCCGTGACCGTCCTGGTGGGGATTAGTTCATTGTTTTCATTATGAATTACAGTGGTAACCCCCTTTTTTGGAACAACTTTAACTGGACTCATGCATTATCAGAAATAGGATAGATAATACCTGCGTCTAAGAGTTTGATCACCTCCTTTTTCACTACCTCTTGCAATGTAGGATTCAACCTTCTTTGTGGTTGAATGTTGGGCTTATAATTGTCCTCCATCAAGATTCGGTGTGTGCAAATTGTTGGGCTGATTCCCTCAATGTCTGATATTGGCCAGCCTATTGTCTTCTTGTATTTGGATAGCACTTCAATGAGCATCTTCTCCTCCAAATCTGTCAAACATGAAGAAATAATTACTGGTTTATCATTTTCTTCAAGGAAAACATATTTATAATTATTTGGAGAGGTTTGAGTTCAGGTTTGGAAGCCCCTTGAGCCCCTTATTCCTTTATTTTTTCCTCCAACTCTTCGTTTTCACGCTCCAATTCTTTAATTTCTCTTGCAATAATGGGATCTTCATCTTCCTTCTCCTCTGAATGGGTGGGGCCTCCTTCTATTGCTTCTTCAGTCCTTTATTCTTCTTCAATTTCTGCTATACAAGAATCACTCACATCAATGCTCAAATAGAAATCCTCACATGGGATGGCTGGTTGTTTCATGGCTTCTTTTATATTAGGAGTCAGTTATGGTTTAGGGTTTAGGGCTTCTTCTTCTTCTTCTTCTTCTTCTTCTTCTTCTTCTTCTTCTTCTTCTTCTTCTTCTTCTTCTTCTTCGTCTTCTTCTTCTTCTTCTTAGTAGCGTTTCTTCTTCTTCTTCTTCTTAGTAGCGTTTCTTCTTCTTCTTCTTAGTAGCGTTTCTTCTTCTTCTTCTTAATAGCGTTTTTTCTTCTTCTTCTTCTTCTTCTTCTTAGTAGCGTTTTTTCTTCTTCTTCTTCTTCTTAGTAGCGTTTATTCTTCTTAGTAGCGTTTCTTCTTCGTAGTAGTAGTAGCGTTTCTTCTTCTTCTTCTTCTTCTTCTTCTTCTTCTTCTTCTTCTTAGTAGCGTTTATTCTTCTTAGTAGCGTTTCTTCTTCGTAGTAGTAGTAGCGTTTCTTCTTCTTCTTCTTCTTCTTCTTCTTCTTCTTCTTCTTCTTCTTCTTCTTAGTAGCGTTTCTTCTTCTTCTTCTTCTTCTTCTTCTTCTTCTTCGTAGCGTTTCTTCGTCGGGATCTGTTCTGATGATGGACGTCGCCTTCATCTACTTCGATGTCTGGTGGCTGACGAAGAACAAATAAAACAAGGAGAAGCAAATTAAAAAGATGATACAAAAGTTTAAAGAAAAAGTCATATGTTGGGTCTTATTTTACGTTTTTTCTCTTTTTAATCCTTAATTCAACTGAATGCTTTAAGCATTTAAAAAAAGGTTTTTTTAAATAATTAGTAAAAAAAAATTAGACGCTTTTGACATCATCCGAAACTTGTTTGCACAAATAACAATTTCAATGTTTGTCCTCATTTGACCACTTTGGTCAAAGGACACGTCGGCGACACGCTGACGCAACAGCGTCATTGTGTCGCCGAATTTTTTTTTTAAAAAAAGACAACTGGTGGCATTTCATTGCCGCCAAGACTAGAAGGCGGCATACGAATGCCACCATTACTGAAAATGACGAGGCAACTTTTCAAAGCAGCCTCTAAAATAACAAAAATTTAACTACGAGACGTAGGCGGCATACGTATACCGCCTACTAGAAGCGGCTTCGAGAAGCCGCCTCTATCTTCACTTAAACTTAATTTGATGTGAGAAACGAAAAAGAAGAAAAAGAGAGATAGAATTTCAACTAGAAAGTGTATGCGACATATATATACAAGATAGTTGTTTGTATTTTAGTCCATTTTTTATATTTCACTTTATTGGAGAAGAAGAGAGTTCAATCTCTCACTTTTCTGCAGTGCAAGTACCTTTTTGCAACATTACTTCAGAACTTTAGAAGATAGCTAGACATATACATAATAGTTGTTTGTATTTTTATCTGTTCTTGATCTTTCACTTTCATGGAGAAGATGAGAGTTAATCTGACACTTATCTGCAGTGTAAGTACCATGTTAATTAAAGTACCATATATTTGTGGTGCATTACTCCCTCTCTCCTCACTCTCTCCCTCCATGTTATTCTATTATGAGCCAATGACTGTCACTTATGCTTTCAGAATAACTTTACTGCTAAGTATGAGAACTATTGAGATATAGCATCAGATACAACATAAGACAGGATAACATTGCTTCTGTACCGACAAGAAAAAAATCAGGTAACTTAAGATGTTTTAACATTAAATCCCAGAAATATTTCAGTAGAAAGCTAACTATATTCACGAAAGAAATGCTCAAAGCTTTGAGAAACTAAATTAATTAAGAGGCCCCATCTTCTCCCCCCCGGCCAGCCCAGTCTTCAATCTCTCTACAGTCTTTTCCAAAAGGCTGGCTGAGAAAACTAGAGCAAAATTGAGATTATCTCCCTAGTTCCTCCCCTCCTAAATTATCTCCCTTTCTATCTCTCCTAAGCTCCCCAATCTCTCTCTTACTAAATTCTCTCTCTTCCCCTATCTCTTAAGATTTTGAGTAAAATACTAAAATTAAAATATAAAAACTAAAACTAAATTTAATTTCCTACCAATCTTAAAAAATTTTGTGCTTTTTATTTATTTAAAAATAAAAGGTTTTTTATTTAATACGATAGAAGTCAATAAAACAATGTTGGAACATATGTATGTAACATATATAAATAACAAAAAACAAAATAATTAAATAATTTGTTACTTCAAATTGATAAAGATCAATGTTTTAAAAACCGAACCAATCATCAAGTCGGTACTATGTTTGGTTTTGGTTGAACTCAATTAGACCGGGTTAACGTTGAAATTATTGTTTCACCAAAAATTTGCCGGTCTGCGAAGAGAAGCGACCGAGAGAATAAATCGATTTACGACAAAAAAATTTTGTTACAATTTGTATTTGAAAGTCAAAGAATGCGAGTACAATCTCCTAGTCTTTCTCTAATTCGATCTCCGTGTAAATTGATGAAGTTTTGGGTTCTGGCGAGTTGACATCGAAATTCAAGTTTCTGAGCGAGTGTGCACAAACGATGATGGTTTCATCAGTCGGACGAAAGTATTTGTGTTCCGCGTGTATCGACTTGTTGACGTTGCCAATGAACGTGTAGAATTGCTCTGATTTGAACTGATGAATTCGACGAACTGCAAGTTTCTTGAACTCCTTCGGCTCGAGAGAGCTTCTGTGCGTGGGATTATTTCTCGTCAAAGAATTTTTGAACCCCTTCAGGACATTTCTGGCTATTTGTAGCCGTTTCTATTAATTTGTTGGGGGTCGATCCTAGGAATGGGGATCATGATCCCCTTTCTACTGTTTCTGTTGAGATGGGAGGATCTCCTCTTTTTCCTCTGTTGATTCCAATGAATGAGGTCGTCGGTGGTTTTCCCGTTTCTTCAATTGGCGACCAGACTTGGTCGGTTGAATGTATACACTGGCAGCTAAGTGGTGCTGACGCGACAACTTGTTGCTGACTAGAAGGACAACTGTATTGATGACGCGGCGAGACGAATGAATTCGGTGATGGGCTGTGAGAAAACGTTTGAAAATCGGTGAAACCAAATCCACGATGATCAATTGTTGGACTGGTGGACGTTTGGGCTCGCCGTATTTGGGCCAACCACATTTCGGTGTGTACAATTATACACCACATTGTACATATATTTAACATTTCTATAAGATTAAAAGAAAATTAATGTTGATTACCGTGAACTGGGTTGAGTCAATAAGAACCGAACTGGCCTTTGAAGAGTTCAATCGGGTCAGACCAGCCAGTTCGATTTTGGTTTTAAAACACTAATAAAGATAAAGAACAAAAAAAAGATAAATTACCTCATTACATTTTAAAAAAATATTAGATAAAACATATGAAAGAAATAACTTAAATTTTAATACCCTAAAAAAGGTTTATAGTATAAAAATATTAATTAAACTATGAAAAAATATTATAAACAACCAACATGAATTTTTTTTTATTTAATACGATATCATTATAGCGTCACACTAATTAAGCTACACACACGATATATATTGAATACATGACATGTAGACAAATATTAGTTCAATTATAGGAAAAACTAAAAACAATGGCATGACAAATTATAACATATGTAAATTTACTATGTAAATAATTATATTCATTCTCACATACTATGATATACCTTGAAATTAACTTAAATTTTTATCATAGAAAATTAAATTTTAGAGAATTATAACTTTAGTTTTCGTTTTTTCCAATAAATAGTTATGGTACTTATTAATTATTTAGTTCTATTTTTGGTTAATAATTTATTTATATGTAAAATTATAAAAAATTTACATCAAAATAAAAATATTGAACATTATCTTTTGTTTAATTTTAGTAGTTCTCAATGTAATTACAATAGTCATTTCGTTAATTGAAAGCTAAATTAATGGAAAAGCTTAATAGGCCATCATATACTAATGCAAATTGAAACTTTAATTACTGTTAAGAAGTAAGACAAAGTGATATCACACAAAAATAAAAATATAAATGTTCACAAAATGATTTGAAAATTTATCCCATTTTACAGAAATATTATACTCTAATTCTTATATCAACTACTAAGTTATGTCCTCTTTTCTCATCCACTCATGTGAAAAAAATAACCGAGAAAGTCGCCTTCTTCTTTTGATTAATTTGGGACATGCATCAGATGGAAACAGATAAAATTTAAATTAATCACTAATTTTAGTATAACATTATTCTCAATTGTTTTTCATATTTCTTTATATCTTTTACTATAAATTTATTATTTCATACTCCTGTAGGTTTTTGTGAAGAATTTAAACAAATTATACATGTAGTGTATGGGAATAATTTTAAATTTTCTGATTTTAATAGGGTTCAAATTGGCGTTCAATTTCAAGTGTCCAGATAAGTAACTTTTTAAAAAAAACTAGAATAATCTCAAAAGTAAAACAATAACATGATTAATTAATCCTTTGAAAGGAGGAATTTATTCAGTACATTAATCTTGAAAATGTACTGCATTTACGGGGGTTTAGTGCACAGAGAATTCAATATTTATAGAGAATTCGAAGTCATAGACAATGATTTCCTTGAAATTAAACTTTTGAGGAAAACTTTCTATTGTTAGTGGTTGACACCGAGAGTTTCAAGTCTACCGTTAGTTAAACATTGTGAATTTCGAAGACATTCATATCTATATTAAGCAATTACTAAATTTTACTTATTAATAATAATAATTTTATTTCTCATAACAAGAGGGGGCTTTTGATAAAATCAGAATGGAAAATACATTGGGAATTCAATTCCTCCCTAGCTACTTCTGAGATTGAATAAAATTAATGATTTAGACAACAAATTTGACGAGATTATTAAATCCATGGCTACTTCCTCATCGGCATCACCTTCTATCTCCTAGAGAGAGCCAGTCGACATGATCAACTCTATTTGATAGCATAAATATAAAGCTCAACGACCCTACTTATGGTGGGGAATCAGGTTTTATGTCATAGATAAGTAAATCAAATCAAAAGGGTATTACTTTAAGGTCGAGGATTAACCCTAAGACAAGCTCAACTTATCTAGTGCATGAACTCAAAAAGGACTTGCTCACCTTATGTCAAACTTCAGCTTATAACCAGTACATCGTAAGACTGCAAGCATGAATCAAGGAATTAATAGCTTATTTCTACTCATTCATACACGAATTTGAAATCTAATAAAGTATCAATCTCATTACATAGCTAAGGAGTCATGAAATCCCAATATAAAAGACTGCTCCATGTTGTAAATTAAAGCACAAAACAAGGTCTTGAATACAACCATGAAGAAGAAAAGAAAAGATAAACTAAGTTTAAACTTCCCTTGAGAAGAATCTACTTGTTGAAGATGGCTCCCAATGGTTGCTTCTCCTCCTTGCCTCAAAAGCTTCAATAGGACGTCTCCACTTGCCTCTCAAGACTCTCTAACCTAAAGAACACAAAAAGTAATTGAACTAAAATTCGATCAGATCTGGATTCGAACTGGATGTGAACTGGATCTTTGGACATCTATTTATAGTTGAACTTCTTTCCAGGCCTTGTAATTTGGTCTTTGTCCAAGGGTATAATATGTACCTTACCAACCTCAGAATTATATGAAATTATACACGAACCTTCCTTATATAGTTCTTGCCTTGTGTACGAAATTTGAGTTTAATCTGAGTTTGGCAACTTGAGATATGATGCTGAGAAGTTGGGTTGGTTCTGCTGCCAATTTCTGCATAGGGTCCACCACTTCAAAAATTTTAAATCCCAAAATTATGGCTTGAACTGACCAGATTTTTTGTGATATGGTTCTCAATCCTCTCAGGAGTCTGTGGTCCAAATTTGGATTCAATTGGAAATCGGAATCACCAGATATGCCCTTTTCAAACTCGAACTATAATTTCCTTTTTTAGTAGTCTCCTAATCAGGAATGGTCTTCACCTCTTTGAGGATTCAAACCTCTTAGGATTCCCATCAATTTCCTCTACAGACTTCATGGACACCTTCCTTATATACCTAGGACTTTACATCCCATGTTTGAACCTGATTACTTGTCAGAATCATGAGATTTTTGTGATTTTGCAATGTTGAGTTACTGGCGCGGTCGCGCCATAAATGTGTCTTACATTGGCGCGGTTGCGCCACTCGGGCAGAATTTCTTCTAACTACTCGAATGAAAAGAGTCCTGGTCATATTTGGAAACACCATAGGCCTTGTGGTGCCATCTTGGTGCGGTCGCGCCATTCTGGTGGCACGGTCGCGCCAGATTTTGTCCTCTGACTGGTGCGGTCGCGCCGGTTCCTGCTACCTTGTACCTTTTTGCACTAAAATCTTCATATTTTCCTCTTTTTATCTCCGATTTCAGTAATTCTTGTTGCATTGGACTCATGAGAGAGAAAACATGAATTTGAGACATATTTCATGATATTATAATGATTATTGACTCCAAAATATAATTTCTAATTCCAATTGAGACTTAAAAATAGTGTCATTTAGACACTTATCAGCTAATTCCAACACTCTAAAATGGGGAAATGTCCGATTACAGCACCAAATAAATGTTAGAAAAGAGCATGATATATTGATTGTTTTAATAATTTATAGAAAAGACTAAAAACATGAAATTTAAACCAGGAATAAAAATCTCTTATGAGGAACATAATATTTTAGGGAACGTAAAAATACAGAGAAAGAGAGAGTGAGAAATTGAGGGAGGGAGAGAGAGAGAGAGAGAGGAAAAGATGCATACCTCTTCCAACGGACTCCAAATTTCAATCAAAATGGATAGAACTCAATTGGAATGAGAGATGCCAATAGGAGTAATGCCACACAGGGGAGACTTGCAGAGAGGTTGTAGTGAGGAGCCTCATCGTCTGAAAGAGGAGAAGCAGGAGCACTTTGGTCATTGCTTCCTGATTTCGTGGTTCCTGGCCAGACAGCTTCCCCCATTTCCAATAGAAGAGAACGAGGGTAACTCTGTTTACCATCGGTGGTATTTTTGTAATTATAATAAAGTTTTGTTATGTTATATTACTACCATAAGATGATAAGGGATTTGATTGGACAACTCAAGAGGGTTGAGGACACTTAAGCATATATACGGCTTGAGTGCACCTAACTTTTCTGCAGTGTAAGTACCTTTTTGAAGCATTAATTCAGAACTTTAGAAGATAGCTAGACATATACTTAATAGCTATTTGTATTTGCGTTTGTTCTTAATCTTTCACTTTCATGGAGAAGATGAGAGTTTAATCTGACACTTATCTCCAGTGTAAGTACCATGTTAATTAAAGTACCATGTATTGGTGGTCCATTACTCCATTTGGATGGCTATATGAAGAAGAAAATGTCTTTTAAAACATTTTTTCCATTAAAGTGAAGTACTTGAATGATTTAATAGAAGTATTATATTATTTTATACCATTTATTATTGTAAGTGGTCAAATTGATGATTTTTTTTTTAAGTACTTTCTTCCAATTCCATTTTAATAAAGTCTGAGATAAGGAATTTATTATTATACCATTATTTTGATGATCCAACCAGTTCTCAAAACTAATGGTAAGGCCAGGTTTAGTTTAACCTAGTTAGACCGGACTGGGCTAGTTTTTATGAAAGGAACTCTTTTTATGTTTTTTACTAAATAAAAGTTGGATACAACCATATATGATAAATGCATGTAGGGAAAACAATATAAAGGGTAATTTAAATCAAAGGTGTTGTATAATGGTAACTAGATTATGTATATGTCCTGACATTATATGTTGTTTATAACTTCAAGTATTAATATCATCTTATTCTATAATTTTTAACGTTAAATATTGCCTTATACTCTTGCATGATTTTAAATCTTTAGATTTTATAACATTCGCTTTGGCGAATAAAAGTTGAAGAACTTACCAATTTTGAACAAAATGAATATCAGATTAGATTATGTGTAAACATTCGATCTATTTTTTCCCATAAATATATTTTATTCGAAAATATACATAAAAAATTCATTTATGAAACACTAATTTTGATTTGAGTCCATTTTAGTTGGATTTCTCTATGATTCAACCTGAACAAATTGAAGACATTGGAAAGTGAATTGGGAGTCCACACCCAACATGGTTAACAAGAAAATAAAATTTACAAGTAGATTATTCACTCTAACATGCAACCAAAATCCATGCTTTGAGTGTTTTTTTGGAAGCATCAAGTGATCGTTATGCTACTTCACTGTCTACCACAAGTCCTGCAGAGAGACAATTGTAACCCCTATTAAATTCCAGCTAACACCAAGATGTTCTTGGTAATAACAGTAAAAGGCAGGGTTTTTACAAGTGGACTATTGGAAAATCCCTGTGAAACCCGAACTTTTGTGTTGGGTCAGGTTGGATTTTGGGTTTTACATGTCGGGTCAGATCCGAAAACCAATATGTGCCCTCCCTTAGATCAGCACCATCTTCCAGGTTTCTGCAAAAATTGTTGCAATTATGGCTTGTAACTCTGGAACTATTATGAGCCAATGACTGACACTTATGAGCCATCTCCCTCTCTCCTCACTCTCTCCCTCCCTGTTATTCTATTATAAGCCAATGACTGACACTTATGCTTTCAGAATAACTTTACTGCTAAGTATGAGAACTATTGAGATGTAGCATCAGATACAACAAAAGACAGAGTAACATTGCTTCTGCAACAACAAGAAAAAAATCTGGTAACTTAAGATGTTTTGACATTAAATCCCAGAAATATTTTAGTAGAAAGCTAACTATATTCACGAAAGAAATGCTCAGAGTTTCGAGAAACTAAATTAATTTAGAGGTGATCATATACCTATCACTACTGGAACCAAATAATTAATATAACATTGCAACCATCATCTCTCTCGTCTTGTGAGATCATGAGCTTCATCATCCACCCATTGACACAAATTAAACTGTGATGCTTCTTTGTTGTCTATAATGCAATAAAATCACCATGGTTGAAGAGACAAGAAGAAATCTTCCTGAGAGAATCCAAAGCACCAGTTTCGTTGTACACAGCTTGGCTAATTAATTACCTGACAACAAAATTGAAAAAAATAAATAATTGCAACTTATTAACCAATTGTTCAAATGCATAATATCGTTCAATATGATTAATAGATCTTTTGGTTTCTTAATAACCCAACTATAATTATTGTTCGCCAAACGTGAGTACTTTCTAACTAAAGGAAGTACTCTAGATGCCAGTGCACGTGTCACACAAATAATAAAGTGGAGTTAGAGTCTAGATGTCAACCCACAAGGACTATGTGTAGAGTACGTATTAAACCTACATCCTTATAGTTATATGTAACCCCATGAAACATAATCAACGAAATTGAGAAAGATATACACACTAACTAGGACTCAAACAATGGATAAATATGATAATCTATTTAAGATAAAGGTAGGGGAGTGATTTCATGTCCCCGTGGCTGTGTCTAACTTATTTTAGAATTCAAACATTTTATCGAACACTTGGTGGACCCAAAAATTTGGTATGCATGGGTCTCTTCCGAGATCACCACACTTTTATTCACGCAATTAACTCTACAATCTCCCTATTAGAGCTAGATGGGTGAACTCACTACACATAGCCTCTAGGTCACGTACGACGGTGGGTTATTCCTAACTCCACCCACAAGTCCCCAAGTTAGACCTCTAACTAGGTGGAACAAACGTTGCCTACTGCAAGTATACCCAAATCTACTCTCCCGGGATCAAATTGGGTTTCTAAATATCAATTAATAGCTAGCTAGGCAATTAATCGAACACTAAGCATGCATTAGACACACCACAATATGGAATCAAACTTAAAACACTAAAATAACTTCATACATTACATAAGTACACTACACCACACCTCCAAACGGGGGTATAAATATAAATTATCTCAAAATACAATAAAATCCCAAATCCAAATATACATCTATACATCAAAACATACATGAATGGAAGAAAAAGAGAAAGAAAGGCAAACTCTGTGTGTATAACACTTCTTGAAGGTTGAATCCTCCTCCTGGATGGAAATCTCCTCTAGAAATAACCCCAAAATCCTCCATTGAAGCTCTGGCACGAACCATAGATGAATCTAGGTTAGACTCCAATTCCCAAGTCCAAATCCCCATGCTTTCTCTCAAAACCAGTATTTATACAGTGCAGGCGATTGATTAGGTTCCACATAGTGCGAGGAGAAGTGCCATGGCGCCCAGTCACTTAAAGAGAGACAAAATGCAGAAAATGTGTTGGCATCATACGGTGCATGGCACTTTCATGGGGCCCAGCTACTTGGTGCCATAGCGCAAAAATACGTCGCAGGGGCGTAGAGTTGCCCACCTTTTCGCCATGGTGTTCGTTGCGGCGCTGAGGATCCGGTGCTATATGGCGCCCAACATCATCTATGGCAACCAGATTTGCACATGTCAGCCGCACATGCATCCAAAAGCTCTCGTAACGCTCTAAAGTCCTATTCGGTGCACCTGGCGTCGTATACCACCGGGCAGGTTTCATGGTGCCCACTAGGAGCCATTAATTTCCCTTGGCGCCGTATGACACCCAGTTCTGCATTTCCTAAAAAATAGGGTAAAAGTTTCATTTTTTGCCCAATTTGGTTGAGACTTCTTCCATTGTTCTTCTTATTACATTTCCTTCATGATCCTTGACTAAGTCAAATTGCCCTAATTTGGGGAAATTTTGGGTATATAAAATATAGGTAGACTAGATACAATTGAATACCCTCAAACTTAAAGTCTCGCTCGCCCTCGAGCAACAAGTTGCTACATAGGTTCTAAATCATCTATCTTACATAATTATAATGAAAAACATGCAATTTCAACACAAGAAATGAAAATCCATATTCCTCGGCCCATTACTCTTGTAGCCTTTGTTAAGGAGCTGACTTAGTTGTCACTCATTTTTTCCTCGCTCATCAACTTCCATAGTCCCCACAGTCATGGTTCTCACCATCAAACTACAAATTTATGACCTTAAGAATTCTCATTAACGGTCAATGCTCTTGTCTTTCATTTCGCCTTCCACAAATGATGAGGGGATGCACTCAAGATCATTAGGACTTTCACTTAGGTTGTAATGGGGTTTGGGATATGGGTAGGATCACAAGTGAGTACATGAGGTAGACCCCTTTTCATTTTGATGACCCAACCCTCCAAGATAAGTACTAGCCTTCAAGTTTTTCCTCAAACTTACGTTCAAGCTATTATGAAGCCAATTCCCCTTCTCTTTTTTCTTTTTTTTTCGTTTTTTTTCTTTTATTTGTATATCTCTTGAGTTCGGGATGAAAATAACCAACTTTACTATTTGACACGAAACTTCATGATTCTTGAGTCACAAAGGCCCAATTACTAAGTAAAGCCACCATTGCTCTTTTGGCTTTCACAATTGCTACCTCTTTTCTCTTTTCGTTTTGCTCTTCTTCCCTCATATTTTTTTTTTTCACTCTTGCCTCCTCAATTCTTTTCAGATTGAGTCATGCACCAAGAGAGGTAGGTTATGGAAAAGAGGATAATAATAAAATCAAGGTGGGTTTATAACATGGTAACAAACGAAATCGGATCATGACCTAAACTTGGTTGACTAAGGAGTTTACAGGGTTGGCTTCCACATTCCCAAACCATGATAACATGGTAACAAAAGAAATCAGATCATAGCCAAAACTTGGTTGACTAAGGAGTTTATAGGGTTGGCTTCCACATTTCCAAACCATGACATGTTGACTTTAAGAAAAGGATTTACGAGTGGTGTAGTGACATGAAAAGAAGTTAATCTCTTTACTCTTTCTATGCAAGTGAGGGCTGAGTATAGGATTTTAAATCTTGGGTTAAAATGCATAGTGTTATTATGAATCATAAGCTATGCCAGGTGAATGTATGCAGCCTAGTACCTATCCCCCAAACCTAAATTCTACATTTTCTCCCATGTAGATCATGATAACTAATACAAAGGAAGGAGGTAAGAAATCTCCTTGTAGGTACAATGTTTCTCCAATGAAAATTGCCTATGGAAACCAAAGAGTAACATGAACTCATGCACACATGTGAGGTTAAACATATGGAAGAAGTATCTAGGATTCTAACACTCTTATTTCTAAAGTATAAAACTATAATTTATTGAACACCAAATAACAAAACAAATGGGCAAATCAAAATGCACATGTTGGTTAAGTTCAAAACGATATACTCTAGAAAGCAAACATGAGTATAAAAGTGAAATTCTGTCACTACATAGGGTCTGTTAGGGGCTTTCAAGTGAGGGTTTTGTGAGGAGCCCCATGTTTCATAAACTCATAGATGCCCCTCAAAAGAGGGAGGTAGTATTTAAAAGATATAAAAAAATTTCACTGAATCCCGCCCGACGCCATATATATAGCTTCTAGTCACTTCATGGCACCCAACAACTTAAACTATTTCTAGTCGATCTGGGCAACATATAGCGCCCAGTTCTGTCTGTGGCGCCAGACACTATCAAGACCTTTTCTCTTCAATTTTTCACTTGTTTTGCTTCACAAGCTTCACCCACATGTCTCACAATCTCTCTAAACTATATCTAACTGATATAAATGGGTTCTACCCACTTATTTTGAAAAAATAACTTTTATTCTATTTCTACAATTTTACTTTTTTGGGTTGCCTCCCAAATAGTGCCATTTTTAAAGCCATTGGCTATACTTGTCCACCATTCCTCCCGGATCAAAAGGTTATGTTCTATTACATCTCTGCCCTTGGTAGAGATAGAAAGTGGCTCCCAATGATTTTGGGAGTAGTAGGTGGTGACATATTGCAAGTTGGGATTCTTCAAGTCAAAATGTGTTATATGTCTCAACTACCTTCCAACATTACTTAACAAGATATGAAATTTAACACTTAAGGTTGGTTGATATGGAGGGAGGATGAATTCATCTAGCTCATCTAGATTTAGCCTCCCCCCTTCTCTTGAGATTGGATCTCCATATAATTCTTCCCAAGTGTCTAAGGCACCTTCCTCAAAATTTCGTAGTCTTTCCATCCCTTCCCTAAAACTTGGCTTCAATCCTACCTCAATTCCCTCTTTGTATGTTTCTAATGTTTGCTCCCCATTTTCTTTAGTAGAAAAGATCAAAGGGTCAGGTTGGTTACAACTTTCTTCAATGGGTTGGTCAACCTCTTCATTGTCCCCACTAGCCAACAAGTTATGCCACCAAGTTTCCAAAGGGTCCATAGATTTGGGTTGAAATGAATCCTCAAGGGCAAGATTGAAATCTTGACTCTGTTCCAACTCATCAACATATCCATCATCTTCCCACATTAGGTCGGGTACCCTTTGTTGTTCTTCCAATTTCTCTTCAAAGTATCAGTCCTAGAGGTAACCATGGGTTGCTCATCTCCATGCTCCAAACATGAATCTATCGTGTTATCCATAGATGATTGCCCTATAGAATTCATTACCTTATGACAAAAGAGATTAACCTGCTCTGATAGCTCATACAACTTTTTCCCTTGCTCTATCACTACATGTAAGAGGTGTTCCTGCCTCCTTTCAAAACTATAATCAACATCATCATCTATGGGTGGAGGTTGAGGAATTACTTGTTGACAAAGGAAACTCACATTTTCTTGTTCTTCTCTGACAGTTTCTTTCTTTGCAAGAAGTATTTGAAGAATCTCACAATTTTTATCATCAAATGAGTCATCCTTGATCCTTAGGTGTGGAGATTGAGTAGTTGGGCATAAAGTGGGAGAATATGGTTGTCTATGTTGTCCAAGCATAGAAAAGATCTTTTGCCTGTGTTCCCATGAAATGTTTAAGCCATCTTCCCAAACTAGGATATTTGGTCTCATATGAAGGGCAGTCAAATTGGTATTCTTGTTGAAGTAGAGTGGCTTTGTCCAGATAGACCTCAGAATAGCTGGTTGGGCATGTGCAAACTCCCATTGTCTTTCTCTAGGACTAGAAAAATCACATTGTTGAGAGCTGCTACCAAGTTCACCGGGTAAATAAACTCACTATCCTCATAACCTTCATTGACTTAGATTGACACAAGTAATGATCCATCAATAAGCAATACAATAAAAAACACAAGAAGGCAAACCAATCTCAATGTACATACATTTTTCTTTTTTTGTTTTTGTAAAATAAAACAAAAACTAAACACACAAAAACTACCTACCAATCCAAGAATACAAGAAACAAACTAAACCTAACTAAGGCTAGAGTACAAGTACTAGGATTAGTTTTAGCATTAATCCAACTTATTGTCCTCGGCGAAGACACCAAAAACTTGTTGCTCGCTAAACGGGAGTACTTTCTAATTAAAGGAAGTACTCGAGCATCCACGTGCACGTGTCGCGCAAGTAATAAAGTGAACTTGAGTCTAGATGTCGAACCCACAGGGACTATGTATATATTATGTACTAAACTTGTATCCTAATAGTTATATGTAACCCAATGAAAGATAATCAACGAAATTGAGAATTTTGTACACACTAACTAGGACTTAGAGAAGGGATACATAGGAGAATCTATTTAAGATAGAGATAGGGTAGGGGTGTGATTTCACATCCCCGTGCTCGGTATCTAACTTATTTTAGCATTCAAGCATTTCATCAAACACTTGGTAGACCCAAAAATTTGGTAAGCACATGTCTCTTTCGAGATCACCGTACTGTATTCAGCCAATTAACTCTACAGTCTCCCGATTAGAGCTACGTGGGTGAACCTACTACATGTAGCCTATATATTATGTATGTTGGTGGGTTATTCATAACACCACCCACAAATCCCCTAGCAAGACCTCCAACTAGGTGGAACGCATGTTACCTAATGCAAGTCCACCCAAATATACCCTCCCGGGATCGAATTGGGTTCCTAAATATCAATGAATAGTTAGCCAGGCAATTAATCAATCACTAAGCATTTATTAAACACGCCACAATATAGAATCATGCTCAAAACACTAAAATAAATTCATACATTGCATAAGTACACTACATCACACCTCCAAACGTGGTCTAAATACACATCATTTCAAAATACAAAAAAATCTCAAATCCAACATACATCTATACATCAAAGCATACATGAATGGAAGAAAATGAGAAAGAAAGGCAAACTCAGAGTATATAACACTTCTTGAAGGTTGAATCCTCCTCCCGGATGGAAATCTCCTCAACAAATGAGCCCAAAATCCTTCATTGAAGCTTTGACACGAACCCTAGACGAGTCAAGGTCAATTCTTCAACTCGGTTACTTAAAGAGCGACAAAATGCAAAAAATGTCACTTTCATGGTGCCCAGCCACTTGGCGCTATATCACCAAAAAACGTTGCTGGGGAGCAGAGTTGCTCAATTTTTTTCCGTGGTTTTTTCCATGGCGCTGAGGATCCGGTGCAAATGGCGGCCAATATCATCCATGGCACCTAGGTTTGCACATTATAGCCGCACGTGTATCAAAAAGCTCTCACAATGCCCTGAAGTTCAATTCTGCGCACCTGGCACCATATGGCAATGTTCAGGTTTCTTGGCGTGCACAGGGCGCCATGAATTTCCCATGGCGCTGTATGACACCTAATTTTGTATTTTGTAAAAAATAGGGTAAAAGCTTCATTTTTTGCCCAATTTGCTTCGGACTTCTTCTATGTTCTTCTTATTATATTTCTTTCATGTTTCCTGCAACAAACAACCAAGACTAAGTAAAATTGCCCTAATTTGGGGTAATTTTTGTATATAAAATATAGGTATACAATCAATAATGAAGTACGCAAATATTGTGCAATGCCATTGAAGAAGCTGTTGAAGCTTGCGAACGCCATTGCCTTCCAAATGACTGCTTGTACGGCCCAAAAAAGTTGGGTACCGCTCTGGCTGACAATGACCGTCCATCTTCTTGGATCTCCCCTGTTACCTCCGAAATCAAATCAAATCTCGTGACTTGAAACTATGCTTCATCAAGTTCATGTCAGCAGTGTGATGCTACCCTGGTTTGGCTGCGTATGCTTCATCAATTCATCGCATTCCATAGTACGTTACCTCTGGAATCATATAAAATCTTGTGACTCGTGACTATGCTTCATAATGTTCATGTCAGAAGTGTGAAGCAGCCCTGGTTTTGCTGCTTATGCTTCATCAGTTCATTTTTCTCTGCCTATAAAGTTGCGCAGGTTCAGACATATATATGTTGATAAAGTTGCCTCTTACACATTTTTGTTTTCTTTCTTCTCTGAAATTGTGATATTCGCACCGCTTGGCTTGCTGATTGCGACAATCTGTGCTTAGAATATGGAGGTCTTGTACGTTTACTTTTTTTTTCTTTTTTTTACATTAATTTACTCGTTGGGTCGATTATCAAGTATGAAGAATGAAGAATACATTAAGTAGTTTTAGATATTAGAACCCCAATTTAAAGAAATAATAGTTGTGTTTGATTAATGATCAGGTCCGACGGATATACAAGAGAGTTAATTTCTCTACCTACCGACCAACTCCTAGCTCCAATCCCATGCATCGCCTCCCATCCCCATGCTCTCACAGAGCCGTTGTTTTCCCTTCTTGTTCTCTCTTGTCGGCCTCCTCCTCTCCCACTTCTTGCTCCCTTGTCGGCTTCCTCCCACCTCTTGACAATGTCTTCTTCAACTCATTCTTCTTCAGCTCAAACAACGTGCCAAAACGCGGGCAACTCAATCCAAGAAAATTATTTTTTAACGATGGACATATTAATCAAGGGATTCCACGCGGAATAGGACGCTAATATTTTTAAAACCCGCTAGAACTGTAAGGCAGAAATTTTTAGTGTTTTTTTTAATACATTTTTGCTTCTTTTTTTTTTTCAGGCGAATCAGATACTGTAACTTTATTTACTAACCATAAAGTGAAATTATTTTCCTGCAATATTTACACCGAAGAAGGATACGACTACAACCAAGAATCCATGTAAGCTTATTTTATGTATTTATTGTTTTATTCATAATTATTTTTTGTCTTTATTTTTTTTTAAGAATTTTTTTTCCCTTGGAACCGGGCGATGGTAGTATTATGCTCCGTTGGTACGATGCATAAGAAGAATATGAAAGAAGCCATTGTGCTGAGGAAGAAGATTTTAAATTATGGGTATACATCCTAAGGTTTTTAGTTTTATATATTTTGTTATATTTATTTTTATATTGTTTTCTTATATTATTTACATCCCCAAACCAATCATAGGAGTGACCACCACTTCACAAGGCATTGATGAATTCTAGACCCATGGTACCATTCTTCCGGTTTTTAATGACTACTTTAAGACTGAGCCACATGTAGGGGTGTAAACGGGTAATAATCGAAACGGGTAAGGGTTATTCTGTTACCCGTTTCGATTACCCGACTAGTGTTCCGTCACCCGTTTTGCCCAAATAAAAATTTGTCATTTGCTTTATGATAAGTGTCCAAAAGACATTTATTTATGCGTGAATTATTGATCATAAATTCCTAATTTGAGTTGATTATGAGCATAAAAGTGACAAATATAACTCAAATACATGTTTTGTGTCTCAGGAACCCGGTAAAAGAAGAAAATCTGAATTCTGAGGGAAATTGAAGCATAAAGGAGCAAAAAGAGCCAAGAAAGGGAATGGCGCGACCGCGCCGATTCTGGCGCGACCGCGCCGGGAAAATGTTAAAAAATTCAAAGAAATCCAAAAAATTCCCAACGGCTAGTAGAGCTGAAAAGAGTACACTTCGTGAATGTGAAATGGCGCGACCGCGCCAGGAAGAGCCTCCTGTGGCGCTCCCGCGCTGCATTGTTTCCATACATGGAGTTCAAGTTTAATTTCGGGAAGTCGGCAAAGAGTCATAAGGACTGGCGCGACCGCGCCAGTTCTACGACATAAAGTGGCGCGACTGCGCCATGTAGAATCCTTCCTCATATTGGACCCGAAGGCCGTGCTCCAAACTAAGACAAAATTTCTGCTCCAGTGGCGCGACCGCGCCAAAACAAAGTACTATTCGGCGCGACCGCGCCGCTGACTCTGCCGTGACTTGTAGAAATCTCGGGATTCTGACTACCAATCAAGCCCAGACTTGGAAGAAGAAATCCTAATTGGCTAAGGAAGGTATCCACGAAGATTTTATGATATATTTCCAGAGTCTAGGTGCATTTAATGGTCAAGAAGAGAAGTCCAAGACAAAGAAGGAAACTGTTGCCAGAAAAGGAGAAAAAATCCGAGTTTTAAGAGGAGGATAACTGGAGTTCCCGAATTCCAATTGAAGCCAAACTTGGAACGAAGATTTCTGGTGCTACTGAGGATCATGTCACGAAAAATCAGACTAATCCAAGCCGGGCTTCTCGAGTTTCACATCTCCAAAGTGGTGGACCCAGTGCAGAAATTGGCAGCAGAAACCAGGCAACTTCTTCCCCTCATATCTCAAGTTTCCCAACTCAGAATGGAATGAAATTCCGTGAACAAGGAAAAGACTCCAGAATAAAGGTTAGGATGTAATTTCAGCTAATTCTGAGGTCAAAAAGTAAAAATTCATACCCCTGGACAGAGGCAAAAATTTCAAGTTCAGGGCAGAGCTTCAGCTATAAAACAAGGTCCGAGGCAAAACACATCATGCAGTTTTTTATCAAGTTTTCATCCAGTTTAGAGTTATAAATATAGTAGTTTAGGTTTTTAATGTTTTTAGTTAGTTTGGAGTTGAGAGAGAGAAGGAGAGAACGAAGAGATTTCAGTCAAGGAGGAGTTGAAGCTAAGGGGCAGTTCCTAAAGAGGGGGTTTTGTGTACTTGTTTTCTTCTTATTTCCATGGCTGTAATTGAATCCTTTTTACTGTGTGTTTATTCTATTATTATAGAGTAGTCTCTCTTTGTTGGGGAAGTCATGAACTCCTAGTTGTTTATGTTTAAGTTCTAAATTCAATAGCAATAAAGTACTCTACTTTTGTTTTAGAATCTGTATTAATTGCTTATGGCTAATTTAGATTGATATCTGAAGTTTAATGAGGTACGGATTGAGAAGTTAAATTTCAGTAAAGATTTGGATTAGTTATATGATTCCTTGTTTTCTAAAACAACTCGCTTTTCTAACTAGTTGTTTCCGGATTGTGATGGAGATTAGTGGAAAAGTGATGTGACTTTTTATAACCCTTGTTCTGAATGAGAGAGTTGATATTTATGCACTAAGGATTTGAATGTTTTCGGATTGTGATGGAGTTCAAAGAATGAGTAAAAGTCAACTTGTTTTTCTCACTAGTTGTTTTCGGATTGTGATGGAGACTAGTGGAAAGCAATTTGACTCGTTAAACACTTTCGCTCTGAATAAGAGTTGATCTTCAAGCTTTTTATATCTATGCACCTAGGATCTGAATGTTTCCGGATTGTGATGGAGTTCAGAGATTAGGTGAAAGTTATTTCCTGTATATGGGTAACCAAGTTTTCAAAAGCTAAGTCAAGGTAAAGGTATTTGAGCTATAAAATCAGAACTTTGCATGTTAGCAACTAGGAGGGATTGACATTCTTCCCCAACATCTCATCTCTATTAGTTTTTCCAGTAGTTTAATTCTGCTTTGTTTTTCCAGTTCTCAAAAACAAAAATTCTTTTCCTCAATCAGTAGAAAAATCTTTGTTTAAACTGAGTTCTCATCAAGGTCTCTGTGGGATCGATATTTGGACTCTAGAGTTTATATTACTTACTGACCTAGTGCACTTGCTAGACACCCAACAAGTTTTTGGCACCGTTGTCGGGGACCATTGAATTGAGAGTAAGTTTAAGTGAACTTTGATTTGTTGATTGAGATTAAAATTTTTGTTCTATTTTTTCAGGTTGAACCAGATTAGTGCATGTAACAAGGAGTAGTGGTGAGCCACTAGATGAACCCGATCTGGAACTGGAAAGAGCACTCAGATGAGAGATGGAATTATGTGCAGAATGAGATAAGTCCATATCCTTACTCATATTCAAAATTTCCCCAACCATATGCATCTTCTAACTATGATCCATGGAGGTATGATTCTGAAATATCATGTTCTTTTGATTATAAACCGAATGATTCCTATAGACGAGAGCATGCTGATTATTTCTCTAGGCAATATGAAAATCAGTATTTAGAAAATAATTGGAAGGACAATTGGCCACATGGGCAATCGTCCATGTTCATATATGAGCCCCCTCCTGTGTATAATGATCATTGTTATCATAATTCTTCCCCTCAACATCAAGAAGAGTTGTCTAGGTCGGAGAGAAGTGAAAAAGGGAGAGTTGCTGGTATACATAATGTTGATCATGTATTAGCATTGCAGGCACAAGTCGAGTCACTAACCAAACTATTGTCAAAATTGCACACCCCCTCTTTGCTTGCTCAGATTTGTGACATATGTGGAGGAGGACATCCCAGCCATGAATGCCAAGCAGGTAATGTGCAATCTATCAATTCTTTAGACCAGGCTAATTATGTTTCAAATTTTTACAGGTCTAATGATTCATACAGCAATACTTACAATCTTGGTTGGAGGAGTCACCCAAATTTTTCATGGTCAAACAACAACAATCAGCAACCCAACCTTCAACAACCCAATGCCCAAACAAGAACACCACTTGGTTTCCAAGAAGCAGCACAAGAACCAGAACAAAAAGCCAGCCTTGAGGACCTCCTTTCAAAGATTCTAGCAAATCAGGCTTCAAACTCAGGAGGAATCAATCCAAAATTTAGAAATACAAGTGGGACAGCTGGCCAATGCTATATCAGGTAGGAACCAAGGTACGTTACCTAGCAATTCTCAATGGATGTATACAGCTAGCTCTTATTGTTTTAATCTAGAAAATCAGCCAAAGCATGAATTGATCAACAGTATGAATGCTTAAACATGTTTTTATGAGCTATCTGATGATGATGAACCTGAATGGATGAATACAGCTAGCACTTCTTGTCTTAATTTATGTGTTACTGCAGAACACATAAAGGAAGATACAACGGAGAGAGCTGAGAGTTGTTGTGAGTTTCAGAAACTTCAAGAGGGAGAGCATGAAAATATCATTGAGATAAAAGAAGAAGATGAAAAAGAGAAAGAACGGGATGGGGTAGAACAAGAAGAGAAACCCCTTAAAGAGCATAAAGAAGTTAGGATAGAGGACACCAAGGATAATGAACATTCTTTCCTCTCATTAGACATTGATTTCTTCATTATCCAGCCCTATAAACCACCCATAAAAGTTGAACTTAAAATTTTATTAGGACAGGGTAGTGTGAAGAAAAGTTATTAAAAAAAATAATTGACCAAACCAGATTCAAAGCCAACCAGAAAAGAGAAAGAGTGACCAGCTCTTTGCTCAAAAGCTATAATCACCATGCAACACATTCCAAAGTCAAAAACACCCTCAAGCATGGATGGTTCCTGTTTCCATTCGATCCTGGTGGATCATATCACATGGATCAGTAGGTAATGTAGGAATAGGAGCAGGAATTTTTGAATTTGCTTGAATTTTTTTTTAGGACTTTGTGTAAAATGGTTTGAATAAGGTTTTTTAAAAATTTTAGGACTTGTTTTTTTTATTTATTTGCATAGACCTAGGACAAGAATAGTGTTAGTTTAAAAATTTTCGGCTTCGAAAAAATAGAAAATCAAAAAAATTAAGAACTCAAAACTGGAAAAAGGGAAAAAGAAGAAGATGAAGAAGAAGAATAGAAAATTTGAGCTTTTGCTAATTCTTTTAGACTTTTTCTTTCTGAAATTTATGTGTGAGCTTGCTTTGTGTGTGCTTGTATCTAAGAGTGTGATTGAAATAAATTATCATTAATATGTACTCAATCTCCATTCATATTAATGAAATTATGTTTTTTCTCATAAATTTGTCTCAAAGCATGCTTTGCATAATTCCTCCAATGAAAATGTAAAAAAAATGACTCTGCATTTGCCTATCACTGATAAAAACCTTTCCAAAGTGAGAATATTGAAAATTGCATTCAGAATCTGAAGATTTCCTTGAATTAATCGGCGCGACCACGCCAAATTTTGGCGCTGCCGCGCCACTTGGTATAATGAGATTTGCCCACTACAGAGGTACGACAACAGAACCTCCACTGCAGGTATTCTTCTTAAGATACATCTTATACCTGAGAGACACTTCTAGCCAATTTTCATTTTCAATTGCTGAAAATCATGCCAATTTTTATTACTAACCCATGAGAGCAGAATGAAAGAGCCACCAAGGGAGATCCATCCAAGCTCAATCCACCCAGAAAGTCAGGGAAGTATCTCTATCCCTCCTATGTTTACTGCTGCTTTGAGGACAAAGTATGTTTTTAAGTTTGGGGTGGGATACTCTTCATGAAATTTTAAGGGGATTTGAAAAATTTTAAGTTTGGGGTGGGATACTTTTCATGCATGGATCTGAAAGCACTATTTTTTTCAAAACTTCACCAGAAAATCCAATAGAGACTTTGAAAAATACCAGTGAAAACCCCTGATCATATGAATAGCATGATTCACTTTCTGAAAAAATATATTAGTTCAGATGCTTAGTCTTGAATGGATGAGAATTTTTTCTTAAAAACAGTTTTCGAAAACGAAGTACAAGTGAGCAAGTCGATTTCAATCACTAGAACCAACCTGAGGAAAACTTGAGGCGAAATAGAGAAAGGTTTTAAAAATTCTGAAGTGATTTAGGCACCTGTTTAAAAATCGTTTGAGCCTTTTTCAAAGCCACCCATTTTAATGCACAAGTTGCATCACCTTTTGTCAAACCTCTTGGGCCAAAAAGATCCCTGTTTTGTTTCAATGTCCTATGCTACATCAACCAGCCTTAGTGATAATTAAACTTGTTTCTTACTGACCCATGATTCTCCAAATTATTGAAGTGTTCTATTTGAATGAGCATTGATAAAGATTTTGAAGTTATAAGGAGGGATGGATGAAGGGTATAGAAATTTTCATTATAAAGGGGAAGGAGGAGCAAGAGAGGAAAAGAAAGAAAAAATTCTGGGCTGAGTAGGAGAAAGGCCACCTTGTGTGTGCACCGGGACTCGGGCCTCAGCAAGCTTAGGGTCTCTGAGTCAACCGGCAAGGTAAGCTGGACTCCAAACAAAGTCAGGGAAAAAGAAAGAAAAGGTTGTGGGTTAGTTAAGGGAAAGGCCACCTTGTGTGTGCACCGGGTCTCGGGCCTCAGCAAGCTTAGGGATTCTGAGTCAACCGACGAGGTAAGCTAGACTCTGAACAAAACCCAAAGAAAAAGATACAAGGGAAGAAGAAAAAAAAAAAAAGAGGAAAAGAAAAAAAATGAGAGATCAATGCAAAAGGATAAGTTTGGGGTGGAAGAGCTTGGAGGAAAAGTCACAAATCAAATTCGTGCTCAGGAAAATGGAAAATGGATATGAGGAGGAGAATAAAAACCCAAAAAGAAATAACCAAAAATCTTCATCATACCCATTACCCCTGCCTCATTACAACCCATAAAGACCTATTAATCAGAATTGAGAATTCGTTCAGGTTAGTGGAGAGTGGACTCAGGGTTGGCCTATGGAGTTGAATTGAGACTTATCACTTGTATGAGAATGTACATCTTTGAAAAATTTGAAGAAAATACAAAGTCTGTTTTGACTAAGAAAGAATAACCATCATTAGGAAAGAATTGAATCAACTATCTTGAAAACTTTTAAAGGGAGGATCACTGAATTTTTCTTAGTCTTTACAGATCTATCTGATATTTATTTCAGAGTTTTTCTTGAGGACGAGCAAAGGTTTAAGTTTGGGGTTGTGATAAGTGTCCAAAAGACACTTATTAATGCATGAATTATTGATCATAAATTCCTAATTTGAGTTGATTATGAGTATGAAAGTGACAAATATAACTCAAATACATGTTTTGTGTCTCAGGAACCCAGTAAAAGAAGAAAATCTGAATTCTGAGGCAAATTGAAGCAAAAAGGAGCAAAAAGAGCCAAAAAAGGGAATGGGGCGACCGCGCCGATACCGGCACGACCGCGCCGGGAAAAAGTTCAAAAATTCAAAGAAATCCAGAAAATTCCCAACGGCTTGTAGAGCTGAAAAGAGGACACTTCATGAATGTGAAATGGCGCGACCGCGCCCTCGAAGGGCGCTACTGCGCCAGGAAGAGCCTCCTGTGGCGCTGTCACGCTGCATTGTTTCCTTACATGGAGTTCAAGTTTAATTTCGGGAACTCGGCAAAGAGTCATAAGGAGTGGCGCGACCGCGCCAGTTCTACAGCATAAAGTGGCGCGATGGCGCCATGTAGAATCATTCCTCATATAGGATCCGAAGGCCGTGCTCCAGACTTAGACAAAATTTCTGCTCAAGTGGCGCAACAACGCCAAAACAAAGAACAATTCGGCACGACTGCGCCGCTAACTCAGCTTCGTGACCTGCAGAAATCTCGGGATTCTGACTACCTATCAAGCCTAGACTTGGAAGAAGAAGTCCTAATTGTCTAAGGAAGGCATCCACGAAGATTTTATGATATATTTCCAGAGTCTAGGTGCATTGAATGGTCAAGAAGAGAAGTCCAAGACAAAGAATGAAACTGCTGCAAAAAAAGGAGAAAAAATCTGAGTTTTAAGAGGAGGATAATTGGAGTTCCCGAATTCCAATTGAAGCCAAACTTGGGACGAAGATTCCTGGTGCTACTGAGGATCATGTCACGAAAAATCAGACTAATCCAAGCCGGGCTTCTCGAGTTTCACATCTCCAAAGTGGTGGACCCAGAGCAGAAATTGGCAGCAGAAACAAGGCAACTTCTTCCCCTCATATGTCGAGTTTCCCAACTCAGAATGGAATAAAATTTCGTGAGAAAGGAAAAGACTCCAGAAGGAAGGTTCGGATGTAATTTCAGCCAATTCTGATTTCGGAAAGTCAAAATTCATACCCCTGGATAGAGGCAAAAATTACAAGTTTTGCGCTGAGCTTCAGCTATAAAAGGAGGTCCGAGGCAAAACACATCATGCAGTTTTTTATCAAGTTTTCATCCAGTTTAGAGTTCTAAATACAGTAGTTTAGGTTTTTAATGTTTTTAGTTAGTTTGGAGTTGAGAGAGAGAAGGAGAGAACGAAGAGATTTCAGTCAAGGAGGAGTTGAAGCTAAGGGGCAGTTCCTCAAGAGGGGGTTTTGTGTACTTGTTTTCTTCTTATTTCCATGGCTGTAATTGAATCCTTTTTACTGTGTGTTTATTCTATTATTATAGAGTAGTCTCTCTTTGTTGGGGAAGTCATGAACTCCTAGTTGTTTATGTTTAAGTTCTGAATTCTATAGCAATAAAGTACTCTACTTTTGTTTTAGAATCTGTATTCATTGCTTATGGCTAATTTAGATTGATATCTGAAGTTTAATGAGGTACGGATTGAGAAGTTAAATTTCAGTAAAGATTTGGGTTAGTTATATGATTCCTTGTTTTCTATAACAACTCGATTTTCTAACTAGTTGTTTCTGGATTCTGATGGAGACTAGTGGAAAAGTGATGTCACTTTTTATAACCCTTGTTCTGAATGAGAGAGTTGATATTTATGCACTTAGGATTTGAATGTTTCCGGATTGTGATGGAGTTCAAAGAATGAGTGAAACTCAACTTGTTTTTCTCACTAGTTGTTTCCGGATTATGATGGAGACTAGTGGAAAGCAATTTGACTCGTTAAACACTTTTGCTCTGAATAAGAGTTGATCTTCAAGCTTTTATATTTATGCACCTAGGATCTGAATGTTTTCGGATTGTGATGGAGTTCAGAGATTAGGTGAAAGTTATTTCCTGTATATGGGTAACCAGGTTTTCAAAAGGTAAGTCAAGGTAAGGGTATTTGAGCTTTAAAATCAGAACTTTGCATGTTAGCAACTAGGAGGGATTGACATTCTTCCCCGACATCTCATCTCTATTAGTTTTTCTAGTAGTTTAATTCTGCTTTGTTTTTCCAGTTCTCAAAACCAAAAATTCTTTTCCTCAATTAGTAGAAAAATCTTTGCTTAAACTGAGTTCTCATCAAGGTCTCTGTGGGATCGATATCTGGACTCTCGAGTCTATATTACTTGTTGACCTTGTGCACTTGCTAGACACCCAACACTTTACCCGAATTTCTTACCCAATTACCCGTGGGTAATTGGGCAAATAAATGGATAATAATATTTCAATAAATTTAATTATCTAACCCTTATAAATTTTAAAAAAATACAAAAAAATTTAAAATCATATGAAAATTACATCCAAATTCTTTAGTTTTTCTTAAAACAACTCAAACAAATGTACAACACATATTATCTAAAAATAACATCAAATACATAAAGTTTTTAAAAATTACCAAATTACCATCCGGGTAATCGGGTAATCGAGTACGGAATACCCATTATCCATATCCGTTTTGATTAAGAGGCGGGTAATCGGGTAATTGGATAATCGGGTAATAGGGTAATCGAAACACATAATTTTGTTCCTTATCCATCCGATTACCATTATGGTAATCGGGTAATCGGGTAATCGGGTAAAATTGCCACCCTTAGCCACATGTTAAGGTTTCGAAAGACGAGGATAAAACAATTGGCCTGACTTTCAAATTAATGATTTGAAATTTGTTGAATGAATGTTGGCTTAGACTTTGTTGACTATATAGTTGTTGTTCAATGGTGTTTAAAGACTATGGCCTTTTAGTTTGCTTAAGTTTTTGGACTTTTTTAGACTTTTTAAAGACTGTGGACTACTGTTGTATGTTTAAAGTACGTACTGTTGTAAGATTTAAGACTTAAAGTGTTTGTTTGAAGTTCTTTTAGTTTAGTTTAGTTTAATTTGTTTTATTTGATCAGCTAACGCTCTCTTGGTTCATTTATAGTTTAAGCCATATTTGTAGTTTTAGCTATGTATTACGCAGGAAATGAAATTTTGGTCAATCTATAACCCGAATCTAAGGAGAATTCCAGTTATGTCAGGCAAGATAAGCCTCAGGCATTGAGTGAAAGTAAGTTTAGCAGCACTTTCAGCTTCATTACTAGAGAAAAAGTAACTTTGTCTCACTAGATTGAAATTTTTCGATATATGTTGCCGACAATCTTGATCTCTCTAAAGAAGCTTCTGATGTTTTCATCTAGAGCGTTTGACTCAGAATGCTGATTGCTGCCAGTAGTGGGTGAGTGATCTTCTGGTTTGAAGTTTAGTTTTCCTATTCTCAATTGTTTCACATGGGAGGTTTTCATTCTTTCACTATATATAATCATTTTTAAATAGGGGTTTTTAAAAGGGAGTTTTAAAAGATCTCATGAGTTGATGCTCTTCTATTTTATTTTTGTTGAAAAATTTCCACATTGCTGTTGAACATCGTATTTAGGTACAACAGTTTTTTTCTAATGAGAAATCTTATTTACAATAATACTCTTCATATCAATGTAACATTTATTAAATTCCATTCATATCCCTAGATATTATGTGGTTCGTAAAATGCCCATTCGTATCACCAATAGTTATTATTTCCCTATATGATAATAATAAAAATTGAACAAAAGTTACTGTATGCACTAAAATGCGACCAGCCCAATTTTGACGAGCCCAAAAATCCACCGATCCAGTAATCGATCGTCGTGGGTAGGCTGTGTTGATTCTTAAAGTCATCCGTCGTTGCCCATCGCTAAGTCCATTCGCGTCGTCGCGTCATCGATACAGTGTTGCCCTCATCAGCAATGAACTGCCGCGTCAGCAACAGTCAGCAGCCACGTCAAGATGTCACTCAACTCATCAGTTAAACGACCAAGTCTGGTCGAGACATTGCGATCCTCTTTCGGGGGATCTAACAAAGGGAGCTCCTGGTCTTCCTCTCTCTCATAAGAAGCAGCCAAAAGGGGATCGTGATCCCCATTCCCAGGATCGACCCCCAATAACTGCACAGAACCGGCAACAAATAGCCAGAAACGTTCTGTGGCAGAGGTTCGAAAGCTGGAGTTCAAAATCCCTTTGTGAAGAGAAATCTTGTGTCGAGCAACACTCTCGCGCATAGAGACTCTTTCAAGCCGAAGAAGTTCAGCAACTTGCAGTCCGTCATCATTCAACAATTCGACCGGAGCAGCTCTACACGTTCGCTGGCAACGTCAACAAGTCGATACACGTGGAACACATATACTTCCGTCTGGCCGACCAAAGCCGTCACCGTTCGTGCACACTCGTTCCAGAACTCAGATTTTGTCGTGAACTCGCCAGAAGCCGAAACTTCATCAAATTCATACGGAGATTGAATACGAGGAAGAATAGGAGATTGTACTCGCATTCCTTGAAATTCAAATACAAATTGTAACACAAATATTCTGTCGTAAATCGATTATCTCTCTCGGTCGTGCCTCTTCGCGAACGGGCGGATTTTCGATGAAATAGATTTGGCACGCTCGGTGGGACATTTCCTACCTCTCATCTCCCTCTCCGTTCAAAAGAGAAAAAAAAACCTTTCAGACATGGCCAACAACGCCAACAACGCCAACAACGCCAACAACAACAACAACAACAACAACAACAGGGGCAAGAATATTGCCTACTCGAGTTCTGCTCACCCGCGCCCTGTCGTGACTGCAACCTCGATCGCAGGAGCTCACGGACCAGCAGCCGTCGCTCCGGCCGGCCTCCTCGCTCCTACCTCTCCACCACCGGCCACTCGCCCAGTGACTAGGGCCTTGGCCAGGATCTTGTCCACCGGACAGGCTCCCTTCATGCGCGACACGCGCCGCCCAAGCGTTGTATTTGTGCCACAGGCTACCACAGCCTCCGTCAAGCCAGCTGCGACCTCAGCCAAACCAGCCACAGCCTTAGCCAGGCCGATTCCAGCAATGGCCAAAACAAAATACTTGGCAGTCGCTGCCTCTCCTCCTCCTCGCAGCCTGACTGTCAGCCCGGCTTAGTCGCCACCATCAAGAAGGAGTTCTATCGTCCCTGCCTTGGTGCAGCGCTATGAACAACATGGAGGCACGACTTCCTCCTCCGCGAAAGGAATGAATTCCTCATCAGCCTCCTTCATACAGAGAACAACAGGCAAAGATAAATCTTCAATCGTGACTATCTCTCACAATCTCCTAGTCGCGCTCACCGCAGCAGCCGGTTCATCACCAATCTGCTCACCTCGCCGACAGACTCCGGCGACCTCCCCTGCTGTGCTATTGTTGGATGTCTAGCAAGTTCACTAGGTCAGCAAGTAATATAGACTCGAGAGTCCAGATATCGATCCCACAGAGACCTTGATGAGAACTCAGTTTAAGTAAAGATTTTTCTATTGATTGAGGAAAAGAAATTTTGGTTTTTGAGAACAGGAAAAGAAAACAGAATTAGATGACTAAACCTTATGAGATGATATGTTGGGAAAAGTGTCAATCCCTCCTAGTTGCTAACATGCAAAGTTATGATTTTTATAGCTCAAGTACCTTTACCTTGACTTAGCTTTTGAAAACCTTGTTACCCATATACAGGAAATAACTTTAGCTTTTGAAAACCTGGTTACCCGTATATAGGAAATAACTTGAACTCCATCACAATCCGAAAACATTCAAATCCTAGGTGCATAAATATAAAAGCTTAAATATTAACTCTCTCTTATTCAGAACAAGAGTTTAAAAAGTCGCATCGCTTTCCACTAGTCTCCATCACAATCCGGAACGATCTAGTTTAGAAAAAAGAGTTGTCTTAGAAAACAAAGAATCATATAACTAACACAAATCTCTACTGAACTTTAACTTCTCTATTCGAACCTCGTTAAACTTCAGATATCAATTTAAATTAAAAATAAGCAATGAACTCAATTTCTAAAACAAAAGCAAAGTACTTTATTGCTATAATTTCAGAACTTAAACAAATCACAACTAGGAGTTCATGACTTCCCCAACAAAGAGAGACTACTTCATGATAATAGTATAAACACATGAAGCGGATTCAACTACAGACATGATAATAAGAAGAAAATAAGTACAGAAAACCCCCTTGAAGGATTGCCCTTAGCTTCAACTCGTGCCTTGGCTGAAATCTCTTCCTTCTCTCTCCAAAGTGCCAAGAGGTCGTGTAAGACTCCCTCTGGAGTTTCTCTCCTCTCCAAACTAGCTACAAAAATTGGAAACTAAACTAAAAACTGAAATTAGAAATAAAAACTGGATAATTTGCACCCTGCCTCGGACCCCTATATATACTAGTTCTACTACTACCCAGGCCTTGTAATTTTGTCTCTGTCCAGGGGTATGAAGTATGCCTCCCCGACCTAAGAATTAAATGAAATTACATGAGAACCATCCTTCAATGGTCCTTGCCTTGTGTACGAACTTTGAGTCCATTCTGAGTTAGAAAACTCGAGATATGATGTGGAGAAGTTGGATTGCTTCTGCTGCCAATTCCAGCAGTGGGTCCACCACTTTGAAAATATAAAACTCTAAAACACTGACTTGGATTGATTTGAATTTTTGTAATATGATCCTTTCTCTCCTCAGGAATCTTCAGTCCAAATTTGGGTTCAATTGGGAATACGAAACTCCATATATGGTCTTCTTAAAACTTGGATTTTTCTTCTCTTCTGGCAGCAGTTTCCTTCTTTGTATGGAACTTCACTTCTTGATCATTCAATGCACCTAGACTCGAGCCAATTTCCTTAGAATCTTCGTGGATACCTTCCTTAGGCATTTAGGACTTCTTCTCCCAAGTTTGGGCTTGATTGGTAGTCAGAATCCTGAGATTTCCGCGATTTACGTTGTTGAGTCAGCGGCGTAGTCGCGCCACATTTTCTTCTAATTTTGGCGCGGTTGCGCCACTGGTGCAGAGTTCTTTCTGAGTCTGGAAACGGCCATCGAATCCATGCCGAGTAAGGAGACTTCATGGCGCGGCAGCGTCATATTTTGTTGTCGAAGTGGCGCGGTAGTGCTAGTCCTTAAAATCTTTGCCGACTTCCCAAAGTAGCACTCTGAATTCTTTGTAAGGTGTGTTCAGCGCGCCAGCGCCAATGGTTGCTCCATCTTCTTGGCGCAGTAGCGCCTTCTTTGGGTGTGGTCGCGCCGTTTCACTTTCCCGAATTGTCCTCTTTGAAGCCTTCCTAGCCGTTGGGAATTTCCACCATTTATTTAAATTTTTTACTGTTATCCCGGCTCGATCGCGCCAACCCTTTTTGGCTCATTTTTGCTTCAATTTCACTCATAATTTGGATTTTCTTCATCTGCCAGGTACCTGAGACACAAAACATGAATTAGAGTTATATTTGTCATTTTGATGCTAACAATCAACTCAAAATTGGGATTTCTAATTATAAATTCATGCCTAAAACAATGTCTTTTAGACACTTATCACAACCCCAAACTTAAACCTTTGCTCGTCCTCGAGCAAACTCAAAAAGAAATAAACGAGTTAGATCTGTAAAGACTAATAAAAATTCAGTGATCCTCCATTTTAAAGTTTCCAAGGTAGATGATTCACTTCTTTCCTAATGATGGTTCTTCTTGCTTAGTCAAAACAGATTTTGAATTTTCTTCAAATTTTTCAAAGATGCCTATTCCCATACAAGTGAGAAGTCTCAGTTCAACTCCATAGGCCAACCCTCAGTCCACTCTCCACTGACGTGAAGGAATTCTCAATTCTGATCAATAGGTCTTTATAGGTTGTAATGAGGCAGGGGTAATGGGTATGATGAAGAACTTTGGGTATCCATATTCCATTATTCGGAGCATGAATCGGATTTGTGACTCTTCCATCAAGCTCTTCCACCCCAAACTTATTCTTTTGCATTGATCCTTATTCCTTTCCTTTTGCCTTTCTTCTTTCTCTCTTGCTTTTTCTTTTTTTTCCCCATGTCTACTTTTCTTCTTTTTGGCTTTGTCCAGAGTCTAGCTTACCTCACCGGTTAACTCAGAGACTCTAAGCTTGCTGAGGCCCGAGTCCCGGTGCACACACGAGGTGGCCTTTCTCCCAACTTAGCCAAGGATTTTTTTCTTTTTCACTTTTTTTTTTTTTTTTTTTTTCTTTTGGTTTTGTTTAGAGTCTAGCTTACCATGCCAGTTGACTCAGAGACTCGAAGCTTGCTGAGGCCCGAGTCCCGTGCACACACAAGGTGGCCTTTCTCCTACTTAGCCCAGAATTTTCTTTTTTTTTTCTCTCTCTTTGTCCTTCTTTTCCTTTACAAAGAAACATTTCTATACCCTTATCCATCCCTCCTTATAACTTCAAAATCTTGATCCATGCTCATTCAAGCAGAACACTTCAATAATTTGGAGAATCATGGGTAAGTAAGAAACAAGTTTATTGATCACTAAGGCTGGTTCATGAAGCATGGGACATTAAAACAGAACAGGGATCTTTTTGCCTCAAAAAGTTCGACAAAAGGTGATGCAACTTGTGCATTAGAGTGGGTGCCTTTGAAAAAGGCTCAAACAATTTTTAAACAGGTGCCTAAATCACCTCAGAATTTTGAAAACCTTTCTCTGTTTCGCCTCAAGTTTTTCTCAGGTTGGTTCTAGTGATTGAAATCAACTTGCTCACTTGTACTTTGTTTTCAAAAACAGTTTTTGAAGAAAAATTTCTCATCCCATTAAGACTAAGCATCGGAACAGAAATATTTTCCAGAGAGTGAATCATGCTATCCATCTTATCAGGGTTTTTTACTGGTATTTTTCACAATCTCTATTGGATTTTTCTGGTGAATTTTTGAAAAAACAAATCTTTTGAATCCATTGAGCATGCATGAAGAAATCATGAAGAGTATCCGTCCCCAAACTTAAAAACATGTTTTGTCCTCAAAGCAGCAATAAACATATGAATGAAAAGGAATACTCCCCTGATAGTATGGGTGTTATTGAGGTTGGATGGCATTCCCTTGTTGCTCTTGAATTCTGCTTTCATGGCTTAGTACCAAACACTTGCATGACTTTCAGCAATTGAAAATAAAACAATGATTTGAAGTGTCTCTCAGGCATAAAATTGATCTTCATAAGAATACTTGTAGTGGGATTTGTGCTTCCTTACCTCTGTATTGGTCGTACCTCATCAAGACAGTGGCGCTGCCGCGCCAGAATTTGGCCCGGACGCGCCAAGTAATTTCATAAAACCTGCAGATCTTGAATGAATTTTGCAATATTTCAACTTTGGACAAGTTATTAACAGTGTAAGGCAGATGCAGAGTCATTTTTCACATATTTTCTTTGAAAGATTTATTCAGATCATGCTTTGAGACAAATATTGAGAGAGTAAAAATCATAATTTCATTAATATGAATGGAGAATGAGTACATATTTATGAAATTTCATTAAATAATACTCTCAGAAACTAGTACACACAAAGCAATCTCACACAAATTTCCAAAATAACAAGGTTCTGGTTCAGAAATGAAGTTCTGGATTTTTTTTTTTTTTTTTAAACTGGCGCGGTCGCGCCGAATATGGCGCGGGAGCGCCACTTTCCAGTTTTTGATTTTTAAAATTTTTTTGTGGTTTTCTATTTTTGAAAATTTAACATTCTTTCTATCCTAGTTCTACTTTATCAGTGAAAATAAATCAAAACTTTCATGCAAATTCAACCTAATCCTAAAAATTTTGAAAAACATTATTCAAACTAGCTTACATACTAAATCCTACTCCTATTCCTACACTAGCAGATTTCTTATGGGCTCAGTTTATCAAATGTACAACAGAGGTTTCCGATGGAAACCTCTCTTGATAGAGTTTAAGCCTATGCCCATTCACCTTGAATTTTTCTCCATTCTTTTGGTGTTGAATTTCAAATGCTCCAAAGTTAGATACCCCAACCACTTCATAGGGTCATTTCCATCTAGACTTTAATTTTCCAGGAAAGAGTTTTAATCTTGAATTGTACAGAAGGACTTTTTGGCCTACCCCAAAGTTTTTCATCCTAATGTAGTTGTTATGCCACCTCTATGTTTTCAGCTTGTAGAGTCTAGCATTGTCATAAGCCCAATACCTCAGCTCCTCTAGCTCATTCAAATCCAGCAATCTCTTCTCTCCTGCTTTATGCACATCAAAATTTAAGAATTTAGTAGCCCAATATGCTTTATGTTCTAATTCCACAGGTAAGTGACATGTTTTCCCATATACCAATCTAAATGGTGTGGTGCCAATGGGGGTTTTGTAGGCTGTCCTATATGCCCATAGAGCATCATCTCACTTGATAGCCCAATCCTTTCTTGATAGACTAACAGTTTTCTCAAGGATTCTTTTTAGCTCTCGGTTTGACACTTCAACGTGCCCACTTGTTTGAGCATGGTAGGGTGTAGCCACTTTATGCCTCACCCCAAACTTTTTAATCAAAGTGGTGAATTGGTGTTTCCCACCATCACTGATTATAGCTCTAGGTGCTCCAAATCGGGTGAAAATATTTTTTCGTAAAAATTTTAACACTACCCTTGCATCATTGGTCCTAGTAGCTATGGCTTCTACCCATTTAGAAACATATTCAACAGCCACCAAGATGTATTCAAAACCATATGAAGATGGAAAAGGACCCATAAAATTAATACCCCACACATCAACCAATTCACATTCCAATATGTTAGTGAGAGGCATTTCATCTTTTCGAGATACATTACCAGTCCTTTGACATCTATCACAAGTGGATACATACCTCTTTGCATCTTGATAGAGTGTGGGCCAGTAGAAACCTCATTGCATTACCTTTGTTGTTGTTCGATTTGAGCTGAAATGTCCTCCTACTTCTCCATCATGGCAGTGCTTCAGAATTGATTCAAACTCTGTTTCTGGGACACACCTTCTTATCACTTGATCAGGACAGATTTTGTAGAGATAAGGGTCTTCCCAAAAATAGTGTTTCACATCAGCAAAGAACTTCTTTCTTTGCTGCCAGCTTAACTCTTTTGGAATCCACCCACCTGCAAGAAAATTTGCAAAATCAGCAAACCAAGGTGTTTGAAAGTATATTTTTCTTACCTGACATATAACCTCATCTGGAAAGAGTTCAGAAATCCCCTTTTTTCTACTTCCTCTGTCTCAAGCCTAGATAAGTGATCTGCCACCACATTCTCAGCCCCCTTCTTATCCTTAATCTCAATGTCAAACTCTTGAAGGAGAAGGATCCACCTGATCAGTCTAGGCTTGGAGTCCTTTTTTGCAAAGAGATGTCTAAGAGCTGCACGGTCAATATACACAAGAACTTTCGATCCAATTAAGTAATATCTAAATTTTTCGAAAGCATACACTATAGCCAATAGCTCTTTTTTTGTGGTAGTGTAATTCAATTGTGGCCCGGTGAGTGTGTGGCTAGCATAATAGATGGTGTGAAAAAAAATTTCTTTTCTTTGCCCAAGCACAACCCCTACGGCATAATCACTAGTATCACACATCAATTCAAAGGGTATGGTCCAATCTGGAGCAACTATAATTGGTGCTGAAATCAGTTTTTCTTTGATGAGGTTAAAAGCATGCAAACATTCATCATCAAAATCAAATTTCAAATCTTTCATGAGCAAATTAGATAATGATTTTGCAATTTTTGAAAAGTCTTTGATAAACCTCCTATAAAAACATGCATGTCATAAGAAGCTCCATATGCCCTTTTTGTTTGTAGGTAGAGGTAATTTTTCAGTCACCTCTACCTTTGCTCTATCAACCTCAATCCTTTTTTCTGAAATTTTGTGGCCCAATACAATGCCTTCATTCACCATAAAGTGGCACTTCTTCCAATTCAGCACTAGATTACTCTCTTCACATCTTGTTAGGACTAAATCTAAATTTTTCAAACAAATCTCAAATGTCAGTCCATAAAGAGTAAAATCATCCATGAAAATTTCCATAAATTTTTCAATGAAATCATGAAAAATGGCAATCACGCATCGCTGAAAGGTGGCTGGTGCATTACATAATCCAAAGGCATTCCCCTATATGCAAAGGTTCCATAGGGACAGGTAAAAGTGGTTTTCTCTTGGCCATCCGGGGCAATAGGAATTTGAAAATACCCGGAGTAGCCATCAAGAAAGCAATAGAATTTGTTACCTGCGAGTCTCTCAAGCATTTGGTCAATAAAAGGTAAAGGAAAATGGTATTTTCTTGTTGCTAAATTCAATTTTCTGTAATCAATGCAGACCCTCCATTCAGTCACAGTCCTAGTAGGTATTAACTCATTATCTGAATTTTTTATTACTGTTATTCTACCCTTTTTAGGTACTACTTGGACTGGACTAACCCATTTGGTATCTGAAATTGGGTAAATAATACCTGCATCTAGCAATTTTACCACTTCCTTCTTGACCACTTCTTGCAAGGTTGAATTTAGCCTTCTTTGAGGTTGAATTGTTGGCTTGAAGGAGTCCTCCATCAGAATTTTGTGCATGCATGTGGTTTTTCTGAAATTGTCCACCCAATTGCTTTCTTATGCTTGCTCAGGACCTCGATCAAGAGCTTTTACTCCCTAGCATTCAAACAAGAAGAGATAATTACTGGTTTGAAATTATCTTCAAGATAAACATATTTTAAAGAACTAGGCAAAGTTTGAGTGCAAGTTTATATGGGTCTTTGATTTCAGCCTCTTTTTCCTCTTTTTTGTTTTCTTCAGCCTCTAGTTGTACTACTTCTTGTTGCATGAGGGGATCATCATCTTCTTTTGTGCATGATTGAGCCAAACACCTTTCCAAGCTATCCTTCATCATGATCTCTTGCTGAACATTTTCTGCACATTCATCAATCACATCAATAAAATAACAGGTATCATCACAAGAATTTGAAGGTCTTTTGATAACTTGTTTAATGTCAAACACTATCTCTTCATCATTTAATCTAAAGGTTAATTTCCCTTGTTTGACATCAATTAAGGCAGCTGTGGTGGCAAAGAATGGTCTCCCAAGAATTAGTGGTAATTCCCAATCCACCTCCATGTCCAGCACCACAAAATCGCATGGGTAGATGAATTTTCCAATTCTGACCAGCACATCCTCAATCAGTCCATTGGGCTTTTTGGTTGATCTATCAGCAAATTGGAGCATGATAATGGTCTCCTTGAGCTCTCTGAGATTTAATTTCCTGCAAATAGATAAACGCATCAGGCTTATACTTGCTCCTAAATCACATAGCACTTTATTAAATTTGAAATTTCTGAATTCACAAGGTATAGTGAAACTCCCTGGATTTTTAAGCTTGGTAGGCAATTGATTTTTCAATATTGCACTACAATTTTCAGTTAGCATCTCCGTTCCTTGCTCTTCAATCTTCCTTTTTTCTGACAGTACCTCTTTGAGGAACTTTGCATATTGTGGCATCTGCATTAGAGCTTCTACAAAAAGAATGTTAATCTCCAACTTCTTGAAGATATCAATAAACTTTAAAAATTTATCCTCTAATTTATCCTTTTTATCTCTCTCCAGATATGGCAATGTGTCCACATTTATTTCAGCATTAGAAAGATATTTAGAGGACTTACCTTTTTGTTTGTGCTGTTGACTTGCCTCTCTTTCTTCATTTTGTTCTTCTCTTTCCTTGTCTTGCTGCAGATGGGCTTTTTCCTCCTCCACCTGAGGTTGCTTTTGCTCTTCTAAGACCTTCCCGCTCCTAAAAGAGATGGCTTTGATATGTTCCTTAGGGTTAGCTTCATAATTGCTAGGTAAAGTACCTTAGTTCCTACCTGATATAACATTTGCCAGCTGTCCCACTCGTATTTTCAGATTTTGGATTGATGCCTCTTGATTTTTTAAGGAAGCTTCTTGGGTTTGAAACCTGGCTTCAGTTCGAGCATCTCTTTTTTCTTGATTTGCTAGAAACTTTGAAAACATGTCCTCAAGGCTGAATTTTTGTTTCTGTTCTTGTGTTGTTCTTTGAAAACCAGGTGGTGGTCTTGTTTGAGCATTGGGCTGTTGAGTGCTGGATTGCTGGTTGATGTTGTTATACCATGAGAAATTTGGGTGACTCCTCCAACCAGGATTGTAAGTATTGTTGTATGGATCATTGGACCTGAAAAATTTTGAAACATAATTAGCCTGGTCTAAAGAACTTACAACTTGAACATTACCTGCTTGGCATTCATGATTGGGATGTCCGCCTCCACACATGTCACAAATCTGAGCAACCAAAGAGGGGGTGTGCAATTTTGACAATTGTTTGGTTAGTGACTCGACTTGAGCCTGCAATGCTAATACATGATCAACATTGTGTATGCCAGCAACTCTCCCTCTTGTGCTTCTCTCTACTGAATATTGGTACATATTAGAGGCCATTTCTTCAATCAGTTCATAAACTTCATTAGGAGTCTTTTTGTTCATAGTACCACCAGCTGCAGCATCAATTAAACTTTGTGTTGAAACTATAATTCCATTGTAAAATATCTCCATTTGCATCCACCTTGGTATTCCATGATTTGGGCATTTTCTGAGCAGCTCTTTAAATCTTTCCCATGCTTCACAAAGTTGTTCATCATGTTCCTGCATAAAATTTGATATGGCATTACGCAACTTAATTGTTTTAGCAGGTGGAAAATACTTACCAAGGAACTTCTTTTGTAGCTCATCCCATGTTCGAATTGAATCTGGTGGCAATGTGTAATACCAACTTTTTGCTCTATCCCTTAGAGTGAAAGGGAACAATCTCAACCAAACAACTTCATTAGTAACATCTTTAAATTTGAAAGTATCACACAATTCAAGAAATTTTTCAATATGTTCATTAGGATCCTCATTAGACAAACCTCCAAATTGATAATTGTTTTGAATCATTGACAGAATTTGAGGCTTGATTTCAAAGTTGTTTGGAACTTCAGGTCTCATAATGGCTGATCTTTGAGCATTCAGGTTTGATTGCACATAATGTTCCATTGTCTTCTCAGCCCCTTCTTCCTGGAGTTGATCTTCCATTGCTGACTCTTCTCTTCTCCTTCGTTGAAAGAGTGATCTTTCTGGTTCTGGATCTGGTTCAGCTAGTGGATCCTCACTAGACCTTGTTTTCAAGCACAAACTAGATTCAACAGGAAAGAATAAATAGAAAAAATTATCCTCAATCAACAAAATAAAATTCACTTAAACTTACTTTCAATTCAACGGTCCTCCGCAACGGTGCCAAAAATTTGTTGGGTGTCTAGCAAGTGCACTAGGTCAGAAAGTAATATAGACTCGAGAGTCCAGATATCGATCCCACAGAGACCTTGATGAGAACTCAGTTTAAGTAAAGATTTTTCTATTGATTGAGGAAAAGAAATTTTGGTTTTTTAGAACTGGAAAAGAAAACAGAATTAGATGACTAAACCTTATGAGATGAGATGTTGGGGAAAGTGTCAATCCCTCCTAGTTGCTAACATTCAAAGTTCTGATTTTTATAGGTCAAGTACCTTTACCTTGACTTAGCTTTTGAAAACCTGGTTACCCATATACAGGAAATAACTTTCACCTATTCCTTCAACTCCATCACAATCCGAAAACATTCAAATCCTAGGTGCATAAATATAAAAGCTTAAAGATTAAATCTCTCTTATTCAGAACAAGAGTTTAAAAAGTCACCTCGCTTTCCACTAGTCTCCATCACAATCCGGAACGACCTAGTTTAGAAAAATGAGTTGTCTTAGAAAACAATGAATCATATAACTAACCCAAATCTCTACTGAACTTTAACTTCTCTATTCGAACCTCGTTAAACTTCAGATATCAATTTAAATTAAAAATAAGCAATGAACTCAGTTTCTAAAACAAAAGCAAAGTACTTTATTGCTATAATTTCAGAACTTAAACAAATCACAACTAGGAGTTCATGACTTCCCAAACAAAGAGAGACTACTCCATCGTAATAGTATTAACACACAAAAAGGATTCAATTACAGCCACGATAGTAAGAAGAAAATAAGTACAGAAAATCCCCTTGAAGGACTGTCCCTAGCTTCAACTCGTGCCTTGGCTGAAATCTCTTCCTTCTTTCTCCAAAGTGCCAAGAGGTCGTGTAAGACTCCCTCTGGACTTTCTCTCCTCTCCAAACTAGCAACAAAAATAGGAAATTAAACTAAAAACAGAAATTAGAACTAAAAACTGGATAATTTGCACTCTGCCTCGGACCCCTATTTATACTTGTTCTACTGCCCAGGCCTTGTAATTTTGTCTCTGTCCAGGGGTATGAAGTATGCCTTCCCGACCTAAGAATTTAATGAAATTACATGAGAACCTTCCTTCAATGGTCCTTACCTTGTGTACGAAATTTGATTCCATTCTAAGTTGGGAAACTCGAGATATGATGTTGAGAAGTTGGATTGCTTCTGTGCCAATTCCAGCACTGGGTCCACCATTTTGAAAATATAAAACTCTAAAACCCCGACTTGTATTGATCTGAATTTTCGTAATATGATCCTTTCTCTCCTCAGGAATCTTCAGTCCAAATTTGGGTTCAATTTGGATTATGGAACTCCAGATATGGCATTCTTAAAACTCGGATTTTTCTTCTCTTCTGGCAGCAGTTTCCTTCTTTGTATGGAACTTCACTTCTTGATCATTCAATGCACCTAGACTCGAGCCAATTTCCTTAGAATCTTCATGGATACCTTCCTTAGACATTTAGGACTTCTTCTCCCAGCTTTTGGGTTTGATTGGTAGTCAAAATCTTGTGATTTTTGCAATTTACGTTGTTGAGTCAGCGGCGCGATCGCGCCACATTTTCTTCTGATTTTGGCGCGGTCGCGCCTCTGAAGCAGAGTTCTTTCTAAGTCTGGAAATGGCCATCGAATCCATGCAGAGTCAGGAGACTTCATGGCGCGACAGTGCCATATTTTGCTGTAGAAGTGGCGTGGAAGCGCCAGTCCTTAAAATCTTTGCCAACTTCCCAAAGTAGCACTCTGAATTCTTTGTAAGGTGTGTTCAGCGCGCCAGCGCCAATGGTAGAGCCATCTTCTTGGCACGGTAGCGCCTTCTTGGGGCATGGTCGCGCCATTTCGCTTTCCCGAATTGTCCTCTTTGAAGCCTTCCTAGCCATTGGGAATTTCTACCATTTATTTGAATTTTCAACTGTTAACCCTGTGCGGTGGTGCCAGAATCGGCGCGGTCGCAACCCTTTTTGGCTCATTTTGCTCATCTTCCTCTACCAGGTACTTGAGACACAAAACATGAATTTGAGTTATATTTGTCTTTTTCATGCTAACAATCAACTCAAAATTGGGATTTCTAATCATAAATTCATGCCTAAAACAGTGTCTTTTAGACACTTATCACAACCCCAAACTTAAACCTTTGCTCGTCCTCGAGCAAACTCAAAAAGAAATAAACCAAAAAGATCTGTAAAGACTAAGAAAAATTCAGTGATCCTCCCTTTTAAAGTTTCCAAGGTACATGATTCACTTCTTTCCTAATGATGGTTCTTCTTGCTTAGTCAAAACAGATTTTGAATTTTCTTCAAATTTTTCAAAGATGCCTATTCCCATACAAGTGAGAAGTCTCAGTTCAACTCCATAGGCCAACCCTCAGTTCACTCTCCACTAACCTGAAGGAATTCTCAATTCTGATCAATAGGTCTTTATAGGTTGTAATGAGGCAGGGGTAATGGGTATGATGAAGAACTTTGGGTATCCATATTCCATTATTCTGAGCATGAATCGGATTTATGACTCTTCCTCCAAGCTCTTCCACCCCAAACTTATTCTTTTGCATTGATCCTTATTCCTTTCCTTTTGCCTTTCTTCTTTCTTTCTTGCTTTTTCTTTTTCTTCCCCATGTCTACTTTTCTTCTTTTTGGCTTTGTCCAGAGTCTAGCTTACCTCTCCGGTTGACTTAGAAACTCTAAGCTTGCTGAAGCCCGAGTCCCGGTGCACACACGAGGTGGCCTTTCTCCCAAGTTAGCCAAGGATAATTTTCATTTGCTCTTTTTTTTTTTTTTTTTTTTTTTTTGGCTTTGTTTTGAGTCAAGCTTACCTTGTCAGTTGACTCAGAGACTCTAAGCTTGCTGAGTTCAGCCGACAGCGGCCGGTTCTCCCAATCGGTGGCCCACCGCAACTTCTCTACATCCGAGAACACCGACGACCATTTCTCCAATGCGGTCGCCGATCAAAATTTCTCCACTACAATCTGCGACGGGAACAGCTCTGCCAACGCTGACCGTCAGAATGGCCGCAATGACAACATATGCCAAAACAATAGAAGAGCAGCTTGCCGAAATGCAAGCTACACTTAAAGAGCCAAGTGAACAACTGCGCATCAGAGACGCGGTCACCGAACTCATCAACCGCGTCGTATGGAACAGCTCGGGCGACAGCAAATCTGTCGCCAACCGATGGCCTTATACACAGAGGATCCAGAACATCCTGATGTCACTCGGCTACCTTCCCCCAAAATTCTAGCAGTTCAATGGCGACGGGCACCCCAAATAGCATGTCGCCCATTTCATTGAAACCGGCAACAACGCCGACACAGATGGTGACTTGCTGGTCAAGCAGTTCGGCCGGTTGTTGAAGGGAAATGCCTTCGACTGGTACATCGAGCCCTAGGAGTAAATCGACAGCTGGGAGCAATTGGATCGAGAGTTCCTCAGCCGATTCTACAGAACTCGGCGCACCGTCACTCTAGTCCAAATCGTCAATCTAAAACAAAAGAAGGGCGAGAAAGTTGTCGACTATATCAACTGGTGGAGGAACCGGAGCCTAAATTGCAAAGAGTGCTCGAATCTATCCCTCGAAGCAAAAATCGAAATGTGCGTTCGAGGGATGCAATGGGAGCTCTTGAGCTACATTAAAAGTCGGGGGCCGACAGACTTCTAAGAACTCTCAACTGAGGCCCACAATATGGAGAACCTCATGGAGGAGCGGGGGGAAGAAGCTTCATCGACTGTTGACCTTCACAATAAAGTAAAAGCCATCGTGACCGCACCCAAAGACGTGAAGGAGAAAAAAAAAGCATCCTTTGCGACGAATGCTCTCGAACCAATCAAAGTTGGGAGCAAGGTAAAAATAGGTTACGTTCCATGGCAACCAGCAGGGGGCACGTATCGAAGGCCATCATTGGAGGAACGACAGGCCAAAACATACCCGTTCGCCGATGCGGATGTTCCAGTCATGCTCGACCAGCTCCTCGACAACCATCTACTCAAGTTCCCAGAAGTCAAAAGACCCGGCGACCTATCTAGGAGCAAAGATCCGAACTTCTGCAAGTACCACCGCTTGGTCGGACATCTGACCGAGAAGTGCTTCGTCCTGAAAGACAGGATCATGAAGATCGCGGCTCAAGGCCGCATCTAGATCAAAGGAGCCAAAAATACGGCGTACTCACATGTCATCTCCATTCAAGCCAAGCCAAACCGGCGAGCTCGATCAAACAAACAATAGGTCGCAAGGAAGGAGTACCGTCCAAAATTCGGTCCCTCCAACTGGCAAAAAAACAACAGACGACCACCGGCTAAGGTTGCACAAAAATTGGCACCCCGCGAAGCTGCAGCAGCCGACGCAGAGGGGTGGATTCTTATCACCCGGCGAAAGATGCCTGTTCGAGAGATCGAACCGCCGGCGAACACCAAAACCAAAGCGAAGCGGCCAAACAAAAAGAAAGCTCCGGGGACCAACGTTCAAGGATCAAACAAAAAGAAAAGAAGACCCGTCACACTGGCAGAGTTCTTCGCGCCACCAGCAATGGTGGCTACTTGTTCAACAGCTCCTCCCGAGCAAACAACACCGAAAGACAAAGGCAAACAGCCAGTCGTTGAATGGGTCGACCTTGAGACGTCACTCAAATAGATCTCGTCGCTTAACGAGATTGACAATGACCTCGACTTGGCCATCCGATCAAGACAAGCCTTAATTCGAGTCCTTGACAAACCAAAGGAGTTCCAAGCCGAAGTTGAGATGCTGCTCATGTGGAAGCATGACTTGCCGAAAGTCGGGCTGACACCACCCTACCAAAAGGAGGAAGCAGATGCGCACTCCTCTCTGCAGCTGGCAAAGTCGGAGGAAGCGCTCGCTGTCTCATGTCCGTCATGCATCACATTTCGAGAAGACGACGCGCAGCTGGGGACGAAGAACCATAACCGGCCGTTGTTCGTCTCTGGCTACATCAAAGACCACAAAGTCAATCGCATTCTCGTCGATTGTGGATCCGCAGTCAACATTCTGCCAATTTGCACAATGAAGAATGTCATCCTCTCCGCTGGCGACCTCTCTTCGAGTTCTCTCCTCATTCAAGGCTTCAATCAATAATGCCAGAGGACACTCAGCATGATCTCGCTCAAAATTGCACATCGGCGACATGGTGGCCGAAACTCCATTCCAAGTCATGGACTCAAGAACATCTTACAATGTGCTCTTGGGTCGACGGTGGCTTCACGCGAACGGGGTTGTGCCATCGACACTGCACCAGTGTTTCAAATACTGGAAGGACGACGAGCAAAAGATGGTGTACGCCGACGAAAGTTCGTTCACCGAGGCAAAAACATCATTCGCAGATGCCAAATTCTATTTAACGATCAGATCGACAGTCAAGTTGTCCTCCTGGCCGAAACAGGCGTCAAATTCCAAGAATGCTCTACCTTCAAAACAAACTTCGACGCAAGCTGCATCGCTCAAACAGCCGACGCAAGCCACGTCTACCAAACAGTCGACGCAAGCCGCATTTCCAAAATAGACTCTGACGCAAGTTGTGTCTCCTAAACAACCGGCGCCCAACAACCAGCCGGCACACAGCCACAAATTGGCCGCAACAACTCCAACGCCAACGCAGCGTAATGTACCTATCTTACGGTACATTCCTCAGTCGCAAAGAAAGAAGGGAGAAGCTCCCTTGGTCGTCAGCCACAAAACCCAACCGACCCCTTTGGCAGAAAAAGTCACTCTCCCACTGCCGAAGCTTGAAGACCGATGCATTGTGAAGCAATTCCCGAACCTCGAGCAATTGCCATCTACCCGGTCGAATGAAGGCTTCGACCCGAACGCGTACCGACTGATGGCCAGAGCTGGGGGCAACTTCACAAAGGACCTGCTCCACAAGAAGCCACTCATCGCTCTGCCGGTCCTCACTCCAGAACAAGAGAAGCTGAGAAAAGAGGGTCGCCGAATTACTCAAGGTCGCCTAGGCCTTGGCTACCAGAAAGAAAAGCCAATTCTCATTTATGGAGCTCAAACGAAGCCAATTAAAATAACCAGAAAGATATCGACAGATGTACACCAAGTTTCAGTCGGCCAAACTCTGGCGAAAAAGAAAAATGCTTCGAACCCAGTGATTATTTAGACCTAGAGAGCAGCCATTGCACGAGCTCGTGCATATGACTCGGTCACGGTAAACCATATCTTCATCGCCGACGACAACTAAGAGGACGACGTGTTCATCTTGGATGAGGCTCTGGCTACTTTCGAGGAAGGCGGCCAGTGGACTGTCAACGAGTTAAAGAAAGTCGACCTGGGCACAAAAGAGGATCCGAGGCTGACATTTCTTAGTGCTTCACTATCAGCCAACGAAGAGGTTGAATATATGTCGTTACTTCACGAATACCGCGACATATTCGCCTGGAATTACATAGAAATGTCAGGCCTCGACCCACGAGTCGCAGTGCACAAGCTAGCGGTTCATCCCTCTATTCGGCCAGTCAAGCAATCGCAACGACGGTTCCGGCCTGAACTCATTCCAGAGATTGAAAAGGAAGTCGAAAAATTAATCGCTACCAATTTTATAAGAGAGGAGAAGTATCCTTCTTGGATCAAAAATATTGTATCGGTCAAGAAAAAGAACGGCCAAATCCGGGTTTGCGTCGACTTTCGCGACCTGAATAAACCTTGCCCGAAGGACGACTTCCCTCTGCCAATAACCGAACTCATGGTCGATGCAACAACAGGTCATGAAGCTCTATCTTTCATGGACGGGTCCTCCGGTTACAACCAAATTCGTATGGACCCAAAGGATGAAGAGCTCACCGCTTTTCGAACTCCTAAAGGCATCTTTTGTTACAAGGTGATGCCGTTCGGACTCAAGAACGTCGGCGCAACGTACCAGAGTGCTATGTCAACGACCTGGTCGTAAAGACGAAACAACGGTCGGATCACCTTCTCGACCTTAGAGCAGTGTTCGAGCGACTTCGGCCATTTCAGCTCAAAATGAATCCGCTAAAATGCACATTCGGTGTCACGTCAGGCAAATTCCTGGGATTCATTGTGCATCACTAAGGAATTGAGATCGACCAATCCAAAATTGAAGCAATCCAAAAGATGTCGGAGCCTAGAAATATTTTCGAACTCAAGAGCTTTCAAGACCACTTAGCATATATTCGGCACTTCATCTCAAATCTAGCTGGAATATGCCAGCCATTTAGCCGCTTGATGAAGAAAGACAAGCCGTTCAAATGGGACGAGTCTTTCCGAAACGCCTTTAACAACATAAAGGCGTACCTCACCAAGCCACCGGTGCTCGTCGCTCCGATTGTCGACAGACCGCTACTGCTTTACATCGCAGCGCAAGAGAAATCGGTAGGAACCCTCTTGGCTCAATGCGACGAGGACAACAAAGAACGTTCTCTCTACTATCTGAGCCGAACATTGGTGGGCGATGAAATTAATTACACACCGATCGAGAAGACATGTTTGGCACTTGTCTTTGCGATTCAAAAACTCCGACACTACCTTCTGGCGCATTCGACGAATCTGATCTCGCGCGCCAACCCGCTGAAATACATCATATCGCGACCAATACTTTCTGGTCGATTGGCTATGTGGGCATTGCTCCTCTCTGAGTTCGAGATTAACTTCGTGCCGCAACGTGCGATCAAAGGCCAAGCTCTGGTGAATTTCTTGGCCGACCATCCAGTGTCGGCCGAATGGGAAGTGACAAAAGAGTTCCCAGACGAAGAAATCTTCTTGGTCGAGGTGCTTCCCCCTTGGGAGATGTACTTCGATGGCGCCGCACGAAGGAACAGAGTCGGTACGGGAGTTCTATTCATGTCACCACGAAAGGACTTGCTCCCGTATTCGTTCGTTCTCACCTAAAATTATTCGAACAACGAAGCGGAGTATCAAGCTATCCTCCTCAGACTCGGCATGGCAGTCGAGATGAAGTTGCCGCAGTTAAACATCTACAGCGACTCGGCTCTTGTTATCAAACAACTTACAGAGGACTTCGAAGTAAAGAAACTCGAGCTCGTTCCGTTCTGGAGATATGCCTGTTAAGAAACTGCTGCCACCGACTACTCTGACCGGAAATACATTCTGGCTGCCACCGACTACTTCTTGAAATGGGCCGAAACTGCTGCCTACCGAGAAGTCAAGGCTACCACCGTCGCCGACTTCATTCGGACCCAAATTATCTATCGATATGGGGTTCCTCGATACATAGTGACGGACAATGGTACACCGTTCAGAAATAATGTCATGGACTGCTTCTGCGAGAAATTTCGTATACAACAGCGGACATCGTCGGCTTACAACCCGGCAGCCAATGGACTCGCAGAAGCATTCAACAAAATGCTCTGCAAGATCCTAAAGAAATAAATCGGTGCCAACAAAAAGATTTGGGACGAAAAGCTCGGCGAAGCCTTATGGGCGTACAGAACGTTGTTTCGAACTCCGACCCAGTCGACCCCATATTCGCAGGACTACGGCACAGAAGCGGTGCTTCCACTCGAGGTACAACTCCCTTCTCTGCGCATAGCTATAAGAGAAGGACTCACGACGGAGGAGTGTGCCTAGTTGCGACTCGCAGAACTTGAGTCACTCGACGAGCAACGACTCGAGGCGCAACAACGACTTGAGTGCTACCAGTCTCGAATGACACAGGCCTTCAATAAAAAAGTACGGCTCAGGTCATTCCAGAAGGGCGACTTAGTGCTCGCAGTCAGACGGCCAATGCTCTTCACGAGCAAAACCGGGGGCAAATTCGATCCAAAATGGGAAGGACCGTACGTGGTACAGGAAGCCTACACCAATGGCTCCTACAAGCTAGTCACGTCAAACGGTTCGGAGTTGCCGATAACAAATGGTAAATTCCTCAAATGCTTCTATGCATGAGGGGGCAGCAAAAGAAAAAAAAAAAGGAATGAAGTCGAATAAAAGGAGTCAACGTTTCTCATTGCAAAAAAATGGGAATAATGTAAGCCTCGCAAACAAAAAGAGAGAGGCTACAAGTAAAAAAAAAAATAGATACAAAGAAAATGACATCAAAGCCGGGGAAGCTCAAAGTCGGCCACCCGCCGCTGCAGCCAAACGACTTCAGCACGAACTTCAAACAATTCTCGTGTCTCGGCCTCGCAGAGAGTTGGGCGCGAACGAACAGCAGCAAGCTGGTCTTGAAGAGTAGAGGCCTCCTCCTTGCTGGCATCAATTCCCCTCCGGATGGTCGCAAGCTCGACATTTATGGAGTCGAGTTGAGCCGATACAAGTGTCAGACGGTCGCGAAGAGCCTTCTGCTCAGCCTCAGCAGCTTCATGCTCTGCCTGACATCTATCTAAGTCCACCGTTAAGTCGTCGCTCCGACGGCTAACTCACTGGACAGAACGATTGAGCTTAGCGACTGTAGCGAACCGTTCAGCCAAACTGAACTTACCCGGCCAAGAAGTTGCGCAACTGATGGAAGCGATCCACCTCTGCGGCAAAGTCTTCCACCCCTGCTCCAGAACTGAAGTGTTAATGCCGACTCCTCTCAAGTGGTCGAGAATGACACATGTGTCTGCTACAAGCTCCGGCGAACATGGGTCGTCAGCCGGCAGTAAATTCGACTCGACGAATTTCGTCCACAACCCCAAAGTAGCCTGCTGCAGTAAAAGCCTCGATCTCGCCGAGGGTCGAAAGGCTGACGCCTAAAAAAAAAAAAAAAAAAAGAAAGGGAGATATACAAAAACTGAAAGAGTAAGAAAAACAAGGGAAAGAGAGGATTTTTACTTATCGACGAAGGCCGTGAAGTCGAAGAATCCTCACTAATGGGTCTACAAGCTGAGCCCGAAGCTCCTTCCTTGGCAACAAGTGATGCCTCTCCGCTACTAGGAGGAAATTTCACAAAGACATCCCTCCTTAGAGTCGCAGCAACCAGAGGGAACGGACCAGAGAGAGGGTGTTGAAACTCACCCACGTCTATAACTCTGGCGTCGACGGTAGAGCCCTCAACCACGTCCGGTCCATCCGAAGGCTGAAGGGGCGCCACACCCTCACCAGCAATGGTCACCGGGCACTCGGTTTCGCCGGTCACAAACCCTCCATTAACGGCAGCAGAAGGTGCATCTTCCCCGACCCACTCCAGTTGTTGAGTATCCTCTAACTCGACAAGGTCAAATAAATCCTCTTGCCGAAAGACGGGCTGGTCCACATAAGGAGCTACGATGACCGCGAGCGTATCAGAAGGCAAGTCGACAAACTCCTGGATTGCCTGCGCTCCATCCTGGATCTTTGGCGCAGGCGACAACACCGCTGGCTCTACAGTAGCCTCTCCGGTCAATAGAACAACAGACCCGTCGAGAGGTGCCGGCTCCCTAGACTTTTCTCCCGACCCCGACAGAGGAGTTTCCGAAGGTTGAACAACGGCAAGAGGAGCTAAATTAGTCAGAGGCTTACCTAGACCTGTCGGCAGCCGCTTCTTGAAGAGAGGTGGAACGAAAATGAAAGGTTATGGCGGCGAAGCAGTGGGCTTCCTTTTCGAAGCAGTCCTCTTCGGCAAAGTCGGCGACTGAGCCAACCCCTTCCCCTTGCCTACAGGAGCACCGGCTACAGCAGAGAAAGCACTACTGGCCGAGAATCCCTTTGTGCCAAAGAAGACTCTCGGATCACGATGACTTATCCTTCGCGACCTTCGGCCGAGGTGCCCGCTTCTTCCCACCTTTGCTCTGTTTTGCCTTAACAGGAGGTTTCGAACTTGGCCGCGAACTCCTTCGGCTCCGACCCTCCACGTCGCCATCTCCTTGCGCAGGCGACAAGACTATTTTCGACGCAGACGCTCTGATAAACATCCTCCACGCACGCTGAAAAGAAAGAGAGAAAAGAAATCAGAAGGTGCAAAAGGAAGAGAAACAAAAAAAAAAGGGGGGGAAACAAGAGTTGCTATCTCGAAGAGGGGAACAACTGCCTCAAGCCAGGACTACCGAAAAAGGGACGTGACACCCGGGTCAGAGTCTGGACTCACGAAGGCAGGCACCTCCACGCTTCCAAGAGGACAGGCAGTCCCTGCTCGCCATAACTCTACAAGAGCGTTAACCGTGTCCGCATTCCGTTGGTCGGAGAACAGTACACCCGGCAAGTCTTGGCAGAATCTAAATTGACGAGCGAACCAATGAGGACTATAGGGCTCCACCACAAGAAGCTCGCGTTGCCATAAGACCAGAGATGTCGCCTGCAGGCAACGGAAGTACTCCACTTCAATTCGAGAAGCAAAGCGACCAGCCTTGTCAATGATCGGACCGGGAGGAAGAGCCTCGGAGGGGTACCAGCATCGCACTCCGCCGCGCCAAAACAAAGAACGGGCCTCCTTTTGAGTACAAATACGAACAAGCTCCGGGTTAAGGTAGAGCATCATGAGCGGTCTGTCGCCGCTGCTGGAGTCAGCCTCGTGAACGCCGAATCGATGGGCAAGCCACGCATAGACAAATGGCCATGATATCCTCCCCGGTGAGAAGGCGTTGAGTCCTCGATAAATGTTGGCCAAGGCAGCGCCGGCCAAGCTACAGCGAGTACCACCGGCCAAGAAACAGGCCATCTTGAAAACGCTTAATCTCAGCATGTTGCCCGGCAAAGACAGGACAAAACGGCAGAGCCACAACGATAAGAAGGCAGCCAGATATACCTCATTTGTGAGGGCGTCAGGCACTCCAAGCTCGGAGAGGGACTGATTCTGCACGGCCGACCGGTCACGACTCCGAGAACCCGTCGTCTTCTCACGATCAGCCCAAGGGTCATCTGAAGGTCGCGCACCCCCTTCAGATCGGAACCAAAAGGATGCCCACTCTGACATAAGAACTCCGGAGACCCCATCCAAGTTCGAAGCCCTCGGACGAAAGAACAGACGATAATATGCAAGGATGAGGTATCGAGTACTCTCGGGTAGTGGCACAGAGCGACTCTGAGTAAAATCATCAACCCTCGGAGTCGATGCATATCCCATAAGGAAATCGACAACTCTCCCTCGCGGGTGAAAATAGTGTTGGTTGAAGAACACCAGACCTCCAGGAACAAGTGGACAACGTTGCTGCAGCATCGATACGAAAACATAGAAGCTCGAACGGCATGAGTGAGGTCTGTTGCGGCCAACAACTTGGTACAAGTGTGGAGAACAATGTCTGCCCACTCGGAGTAGAAAGGCACAGGGTAGGGGCCGGAGCTCACAACCGGGTGACTATCCCAAGAGTCGAACCGGTCACTGTTGATGGAGAGTTTCAGCGTCGAAAAACGAACCAGCTGGTCATGCATCGGACTCAGCAGGATGTTGCCTACAACTTGATGCAGAGACGATGAAGCCTCGTCGACCCCCGAGAGATAACAAATCTGGTCGTCCTCATCAACAACAGGGCGACTCCACAGGTCGTGAACGGCCTTAACTGTGGGCGCTGTTACGTCACAACCGTCGTAGGCCGACGGTCCCCCGAGAACCGACAGCAGTGTCTTCTGTTCTTCTGCAGAATCACGGATCCGCAAGCATTGACAAAGAACACTCTTCACGAGGGTCCTCATGGTCAAGATAGTAAGACCGAGGAAGGAGAAAGACGTCGGCGCAGCAAACATCTGCGACATAGCAGGAAAAGTCAGGTACGCAATTCATTTCTCTCTCAATTCAAAAAAAAAAAAAAAAAATGCTTCTCTTGCGGCTAGAGGTGGAGAAGTCTGGGTCGCAAACAAAAAAAAAAGGAGAAGAGAAAAAAAATATATACAAAACGCAAGTTAAAAAAAAAGGGGGGTGACAAAAAAGACCAGTCGTCAAGAAAAAAAAAACGATAAAACACCACTCGGCCGGCAAATCAAATCGCCTTTGAAGCAAAGCTCTCTGCGAGCACAATTCAAAACTCGCGGCCAACAACAAAGACGGACACAACGAAAAATAAATATATCGTGCACGGCGACCGAGCCGAGCACAATTCAAAGGCATCGTGCTCGCCGACAAAGCCGGACGCGACCAAAACAACAAGCTCGCGCCCAGCAACCAAACCAGACGCGAGCAAAATCAAACTCCAGTGCCCGGCGATCGAGCCGGACACAACCAAACGAAGAAATCAGCATCTGGCGACAGAGCCAAACGCCGCACACTCGACCCCAGTGCCTGACGACTGAGTTGGACGGAGACGAAAGCTGCAAAACAACAAATCACTGCGCCCGGCGACCGAGCCGAGCACAGTTCAAAGCTTCGCGACCCGCCACAAAGTCGCCCGCGATCAAAACAACAAATTACTACGCCCGACAACCGATCCGAGCACAATTCAAAGCTTCGCGACCAGCCACAAAGCCGGCCGCGATAAAAACAACAAATTACTGCGCCCGGTGACTGAGCCGAGCACAGTTCAAAGCTTCGCGACCAGCCACAAAGCTGGCCGCGATCAAAACAACAAATTATTGTGCCCGGCGACCGAGCCGAGCACAGTTCAAAGCTTCGCGACCAACCACAAAGCCGGCCGCGATCAAAAAAACAAATTATTGCACCCGACGACCGGGTCGAGCACAGTTCAAAGCTTCGTGATCAGCCACAAAGTCGGCCGCGATCAAAACAACAAATTACTGTGCCCGGCGACCAAGCCGAGCACAGTTCAAAGCTTTGCGACCAACCCCAAAGCCGGCTGCGATCAAAACAACAAATTACTGCACCCAGCGACTGAGCCGAGCACAGTTCAAAGCTTCGCGACCAGCCACAAAGCCGGTCGCGATCAAAACTGCAAATTACCGCGCTCGGCAACTGTGTCGAGCACAGTTCAATGCTTCGCGACCAGCCACAAAGCCGACCGCGATCAAAACAACAAATTACTGCGTCCGGCGACCGAGCCGAGCACAATTCAAAGCTTCACGACCAGCCACAAAGCCGGCCGCGATCAAAATAACAAATTACTGTGCCCGGCAACTGAGTCGAGCACAGTTCAAAGCTTTGCGACCAGCCACACAGCCGGCCGCGATCAAAACAACAAAAAATTGCGCCCGGTGACCGAGCCAAGCACAGTTCAAAGCTTCGCGACCAGCCACACAGCCGGCCGCGATTGAAACAACAAAATCTGCGACCGGCGACCAAGCCAAAAATAGTTCAAAGCTTTGCGACCAGCCACAAAGCCGGTCGCAATCGAAACAACAAAATCCACGCCTGGCGACCGATATGGACACAGCCAAACGGGGTCAGGTACGTAACTCTTATCCAAACAAAAAAAAATGCAGCAACAAAAAGAAGCAGTCGCCGGACAAAAAAAAAAGCAAAGCAAGCAACAAAAAGAAGCAGTCGTGAAAAAAAAAAAAACATACTGCGACAAAAAGAAGCATTCGCAAAAGAAAAAGAAAAAAAAATAGCAACAAAAAGAAGCAGTCGCGAAAGAAAAGAAGTTGTCGGCGACCAAGCCGACTGCGATCACTCAGCAGCTCGCACCCGGCGCTCAAGCCAGTTACGACAATAGCACTCGGCGACCAAGCCAGGTGTCCCAGCATAGAAATTTAGCCTCCCGGCGACCAAGCCGGGCTCAACCGAATCAAAATCACGGCACCCGGCGACCAAAACAGAAGTTCAACCTCTCAGCGACCGAGCCGGCCAAAGGTAATACAAAAATCAGCATTCGGCGAACAAGCCAGATGCCATTACACAACAATTCGCACCCGGCGACCGAGCCAGATGCGACAACCGCACCCGGCGACCAAGCCGGATGCGACAGCGTGGAAATTCAACACCCCGGCAACCCATCCGGGCTCACTCGAAGCAGAATTCAGCACCCGGCGATCGAGCCGGACACAAAACAAAAGCCCCGCGCCCGGCGACCTGCACTTCCCGGCGACCGAGCCGGAAATAACTAAAACAAACTCATAGCTCTCGGCGACCAAGCCGAGCACAACACGCAGAAGCCCAGCCCCGGTGACTGAGCCGGGTGCGACCAAGACGGGATTGCAGCTCCCGACGACCGAGCCGGGCGTGACCCAAATCAACCCCAGCACACGACACACAAAAAGTTGTCAGTCTATCACATCGACAAACTCGCAGACACTTAGAGCGCGAGAAAGAGAGAACAATCGAGATAGATGAAATTCAAAAAAAAAAAGAGAAAAATCGTGAAAAGAAAGAGAGAGACTGAGGGAGAAGTTGAAAATGAGAACAGAGAAAAAGAAGAAGAAAGAGGGAGGAAGAAAAGAAGAAAGAAAAGAGAGTGGGGACCCCGGCTGACTCGAATTCAGCCAGAGCCTGCCGGGAGAGAAGAAATATGCATACAATCCCTTTAAATTCTGGTTCGCGAAGAATTCTGACGCAAGCCGGGAATCAGAGAAGGCAGACAGTCAAATTCGTTGCCTCCCAAATCCTCAGCAGGTCGCAACTTCCCAAGTTCGTAGGCTGTCTCCAAATTCGCAGCAGGTCGCAGTCTCCCAAATTCTCCCAAATTGCAGACAATTTTCCAAGCCAAATTCGCAGACAGGGAGAAGACCTAAATCCGTAGACTGACACCCAAATTCGTGGTCAGCCATGGTCGCAGGAAACACCAGAATCGCAGTCAGGAGAAGAAGCCAAATTCGCAGTCGCAGTCTGTCTCCCAAATCGCAGTCGCAGACTGTCCAGTTCGCAGACAGTCAAGTTGCAGAGATGCAAGTCGCAGGTACTCAAGGGTCGTCGCAAAAGAAGGTATAAGTCAAAAGGGCCCACACATTGAGTAAAGAATTATTATTTATTAAGGAAGCGAAGGGGCCTCCCTTGATTTTGGGAGATCGACAATCCCCTCTCAAGAGGGATTCGACCAAAGCTTCTATACAGAATTCCATAAACGTGGGAATTCTATATGGGGATTCGGTCAAGAGCAGTGCTGGAATTGCCAACAGGACAGGAGTGAGCCCGGGCCGGACGGAGATTTGCCCTCGAGTGCAAAGGCAGAAGGGAGCTTGACAGCAAGACCCACCCGTCGAGCAGGGACGAAAGTAGGCCTTAGTGATTCGACGGTGCCGAGTGGCAGGGCCGTCGCTCAACGGATAAAAGTGACTCTAGGGATAACAGGCAGATCTTCCCCAAGAGTTCACATCGACGGGAAGGTTTGGCACCTCGATGTCGGCTCTTCGTCACCTGGGGTTGTAGTATGTTCCAAGGGTCGGATTACCCAAGCTCGACTATAAGTCAAGGCGAATTCGAGAGAAGAAGATAGATTCCAATACGAAGCCCTCCAAAGCTGTGTAGTTCAAGTGAAGACAATTGAGCCCTATTCATTCACATCGGCATCTTAATGCGAAGCAATTCTCAAGCACTGCGGCGTTGCGAAGTTCACCTAAACTAATCCGAGGAAGCCATCGAACACAGGTGAAATTCATATGCCCCTCTTCAGTTCAAATTTTCTCTGGTTCGGCACAACGATCAGCATCAACAAAATCATCGCGCCAAAGATTTCGTAACTCGTCAATCCTTCGACGCAGCTTGAAGGAGGGTCACTAAAATTAAGTTAACCAAAATTCATACACTTCTCTTCGGCGCGACTAGCTCTATTCCTCCACACAATCTGCCTCCTTCTTTCAATCCGAAGTTCAATAGGAAGTGGGTCGTTTGGTCGCAAAATTCGACCGAACTAAAATCAAAGGAGTTACAGTCTATATCAGTTCGCGACACCTTTTCTCCTGTGCGACAGCCAAAGTTCACCGAAACTTACAGAAACCATCAAAACTCATCGCAAAAGTTGTCTCTGAAGAACCGAAGTAACCTTCCACTACGCCATTCGAGCATACCGCAGCCAACCACTCAGTCGACTTCAACTTATCGTCGACACTCAAACCTGAACAACACTTCTACTCAAGTACTCAGTGTCACTCAAAGAAAAAAAAAAAAAAAAAAAAAAGAGAAAATTAAAAAAAAAACAAACTGCTCTAAAACAGCAAGAGAGCCAAAAAAAATGAAAAGAGAGCCAAAAAAACGAAAAAAAAAAATACATATATATATACAAGTGTACAAAAATATACATTGTCCTAAAAAAGTAGGAGGACAGAAAAGGATACGTACACGAAAAGATAAACGACCCTAAAAGAGTAAGAGAGTCGACAAAAAAGAAAAAGAAAAGTGTGTGTGCTTTGTGTTTGTTCTTCTTCACATTCAAAACTTGATCGTTCTCTCTGAACGGTCAAGTCTCGAAGGGGGCAATCTGTATGCATTAAAATGCGACCAGCCCAATTTCGACGAGCCCAGAAATCCACCGATCCAGTAATCGATCGTCGTGGGTAGGCTGTGTCGATTCTTAAAGGCATCCGTCGAAGCCCATCGCTAAGTCCATTCGCATCGTCGCGTCATCGATACAGTGTCGCCCTCGTCAACAATAAACTGGCGCGTCAGCAACAGTCAGCAGCCACGTCAAGATGCCACTCAACTCATCAGTTAAACGACCAAGTCTGGTTGCTATCCGAAGGAGCCGAGAAGAGACATTGCGATCCTCTTTCCGGGGATCCAACAGAGGGAGCTCCTCGTCTTCCTCTCTCTCATAAGAAGTAGCCAAAAGGATATCGTGATCCCCATTCCCAGGATCGACTCCCAACAACTGCACAGAAGCGGCTACAAATAGCTAGAAACGTTCTGTCTCAGAGGTTCGAAAACTGGAGTTCAAAATCCCTTCGTGAAGAGAAATCTTGTGTCGAGCAACACTCGGGCATAGAGACTCTTTTGAGCCAAAGAAGTTCAGCAACTTACAGTCCGTCGTCATTCAACAGTTTGACCGGAGCAGCTCTACACGTTCGTCGGCAACGACAACAAGTCAATACACGCGGAACACAAATACTTTCATCCGACCGACCAAAGCCGTCACCGTTCCTGCACACTCGTTCCAGAACTCGAATTTCGTCGTAAACTCGTCAGAAGTCGAAACTTCATCAAATTCATATGGAGATCGAATCAGAGGAAGAATAGGAGATTGTGCTTGCATTCCTGAAATTCAAATATAAATTGTTACACAAAAGTTCTGTCGTAAATCGATTTACTCTCTCGGTCGCGCCTCTTCGCGGACCGGCGGATTTTCGGTGAAACTGTTACAAAAATTTTAAAAGCTACAAATATAATAAAAACTAGTGATTTAAAAATTAGTTGGTCTAACCCGGTTGAACCAAAACCGAAACCCAGTCCAACCAGAATCGACTCCCAGTTCGGTTCTTATTGACTCGGCCCATTTCATTGTAACTACCATTATTTTTGCCTTTTATAAAAATATTAAAAATATGTAAAGTATGATGTATAATATTCAACAGTCAAACTCGTTGTAACGAGGTCCCCCAAAACCAGACATAGTGCTACTTAGATGGCTTATTCAATTTTTAAAACATTGATAAAAATATCAAAACTTAAAAACTTATAAGAATAATAAAAGTTTAAAAAAAATTCGTAAATTTACAAAAAAATAACTAAAAATTAATAAATATACTAAAGATCCAAAGAAATAAATAAAATAATTAAAATAAAAGAATGAAATAAAATTTATGAAAAAATCAGATTTTTAATCAAATTCCTATAATACCCCAAAGATTTTAAATAACATCCATTGTGTAATTCCTAATTACATATTCATCTATATTTTTGTTTTTTAACCGTATCCCAATAAAAAATTATTAAAAATTTATTAGACAAAAGATCGTGACAATTATAAAAAACAAAAATATGTGAAAATTTTCAAAAATTAAAATTTTTAAAAGAATTGTCAAAATTAAAACACTCAAAGAAAAAAATAAAAATACAAGAAATCTATTATAATTTATTATAAAAAATCGTAATTTTTTAAATATAAAAGTGTTTTAATATTGATAAAACTTAATATAACTTTAGAACATTTTATAAATATAAAAAAAAAATAAAAACTAAAAATTAAATTGGAAACTTTTAAAAATAAATAAAGTTTAAAAATAAATTAATAAATTTTTCATATGTGTAATTTCAAGAATATGTGTTGAACCACCATTTTGAATTGATACGCCTTCGCACTATTTAAAATAATGCAAATTCCGCCGCACCTTAGGCCAACCATAATTTTAATTCCTATAATACACATAAAGGTAATGTTACTATTTTTTATTCCAACAATGTCGCAAACTTATATTGGAAATAATATAAAAGCAAATAAAGTAATAAAATAAATAATGAGTTAAAATAAATAAAATTATCAAAATAGAAAACATATGTGAAAATAAAAAAAAAATAATGAATAACAAAAAATAAAACTTTAAAAAATTATAAAAATTAAAGTTTAAAAATGTCTAACATTTCAGAAAAATAGTCATTGACGTAGGAGCTGCCGGATGAAGAAGTATTTTTTGTTAGGTCCTTCCTCCATGGAAGCTATTCTTTTATGGGTTTGCAAGACGAGAAGACGTAGAGGTACAAAATAGAGGGTCAACGCCCAAATGCACATTGGGAGTAAGAGTAGGGATGCAACGGTTCCCGTTAACGGGGAACCCTCACCTACCCGACCCGCTTAAAGCGGGTCGGGTTTGTATATTTTCCCCGCAGGGCAGGTTTGGTATTTTGGAGCGAAACCTGTCACGGGTTCGGGGCGGGGACGGGTAGGGGTGGATTCGAGCCGAGCTGAGCCGAACATCCCTAAGTTTAGGCTCGGCTCAGTGTTAAGAACACGAACTCAAGCTCGAGCTCGAGTGCGACAACGAGCCTTCAAAAGAGCTCGAACTTGAGCTCGATTAGATTTAACGAATCGAGCTCGAGCTCGAGCTAGGTCGATGAAAAGAAAAAAATAGAGGAGAATAAGGAAAAACGCAATCACAGTTATCCAATGGTGCCCATTTTGATTTCTGATGGTGCCCATTCTGTTATCTCTTGGTCGTTGTTGTTCTATTTTCTATGATCGCGTCGTCGTTCTATTTTCTGATGGTCGCCTTCGAAGGTCGTAGTCCTCGGATGGTTCTGAGCTCCGATCTGAGAAACGAAAAGCTCTCAGTCTTAGAAACTATCGCTCCGAAAATGACCAAGAAATCTTGAGTTGAGAGACAAGAGAAAATTTTATATTTTCATATTTACCCTTACTTGATTACTGAATTTTCTTTAAGATGGTTAAAAGTATCCAACGAGGTCTCACATGTGTTTGAGTAAAATGTGGAGAAAAAATACAAACGAGGGTCATTAAATGTGTTAGTGCAATCCTACATCATCATGGTCTATTAAAGTACCATGGTTATTAAATATTTTTCTCGAGCTGACTTACGAGCTCACGAGCCGATCTTTGCACAACTCGAATTCAGCTCGTTAAGCATAACAAACTCCTTTTTACATTCGAGTTCGGCTCAAGCTTGTTATAAACGAGCTCGAGTCAGAAAAAGTTTGAGCCGAGCCCGAGCTACTCGCGAGCTGGCTCAGCTCACTGCCACCCCTAGGGACGGGTTTCACCCCAAAAATTCGACCCGACCCGTTTAATATTTATTAAAAAAATAAAATATTAAAAGGTAAATATAATAAAAAAGTATATTAATAAATTTTATGTTTGATAAAATATTAAAGTTAAGTATTTATATGTTTATAGATTTATAATATTTATTTTTGAATTTGTTTATATTTTAAAAATTTTTAATATAAAATATGTCAAAATGGGGTGGGTCGGGTCAGGTACCCGCAGGGCGGGGCGGGTTTTCGCAGGTTCGGAGCGGGTTTTTTACCCCGTGGAGTGGGGATGGGTTTACAGAGCAAACCCGTGGGGCGGGTTTTCACAGGGAGGGGACGGATTTCCAAAAACCCGCCCTGCCCCGCCCCGTTGCCACCCCTAAGTAAGAGGGATTAATCAGGTACAAAGGGTCGATCCACGAAAAGGTTAGTACAAAATCAAATAAATAATTGAAATTTACAATTGTAGATGCCAAAATCTGAACAGCCAATCTATGACAAGCCCACCTATCCATCGGTCCACCATCCATCCATCGCAGGCTCGCCATCGCTCTGTCTGTCTACTCATCAAGTCGCCACCCGCCGGCCCATCACCGGGCCATCACCTTGCTATGTAATCGTCACCGTCATCACCACTTCATCGTCATTCTGTCAACATCAGCGCTTCATCATCACCATCTCTTTGCCACCAAGGTCTACCAAGTCCTGGTCGTGGCTCAACAAAAGGAGGCCAAAACTAGCAAGTCCTCCCATCGACCCCCCCTCCTGAGGTTCGATGGAGGAAAAGAAGGAGGTAAAGTCGCCACTCCCCTTCCTAGGGAGAAAAAGGAGGAGATCCTCTTTCTTAGAATCTTCAGAAGCTCTGGTTACAAATAGCCGAAAAAGGATGCCCAAGGGATTCAGAGAAGTCTCAAACACAGAGTCCTTTAGATCCAACAATTCCCTTAAGCCACCTGAAAGTTACTCAGAGTTCATCTAGCTCGTCGAGAAGCTCTACACAACCGCGGAAACGTCAACAAGTTGATTACATGAAGCACAAACACTTTCATCCAGTCGACTAGATTAGTCGTCCGTTCGTGTACACTCTCTCGGAGTTCTTAACTCACCGTCGAATCATTAGGAAGCAGCAAACTCACCAACACACGAGATCGAATCAAAGGAAGACTAGGAGAAAGCACCCTCAAAATTTCCCAATTTGCACAATTGTAACAAATTCTCTGTAATTTCCATCGATTTAATCAATCAATCGCGTCATTTCGTGGCCCAGAGGATTTTTGAGAAAACAGATTTCGCACGCCCGGTGGGACATCTCCTGCCTCTCATCTCCATCTCCGTCAAATTTCGAAAAACAAATCAAGACAAAATGGCTGGCAACAATTCCAACAACACTGGCAAGAAGGTTGTCCCTGCCAGCTCTACCCACCTGCGATCTGTCGTAGGATCAAGCTCGATGGCTGCGTTCGGAGCTCAAAGCTCACCAAACGGCTCGTCGCCCAAAAGTTCATCTCCAACCTCTCCACCACCAGCAACTCGCGCGGGCTTAGTGACGAGAGCCTTGGCAAGGAGTCTGTCGATCGGACAAGCTCCATTCATGAGGGACGCTCATCACCCGAGCGTCGTCTTGCAGTCGTAAGCCTCTGCGGCATTTGTCGAAGCCTCTGCGGCACCCACCAAACTAGCCGCAGTACCAACCAAGTTTGTCCCAGCATCAACTAAGCCGACCTACTTGGCTGTTGCAACTACGCCACCAGTGCCTAGCCCGACGGTTAGTCCGATGAAGTTCCTGCAAGCACGGAGGGTCATTCTCGTTCCCGCAAGGATTAAACATTTTGAGCAGCATGGCTACCCGACTCCCCCCACTTCAGCCAAAAAGACTCAGTCACTAGTTGTGGCCTCCCCTTCGGTCATGATCTTTCTGCACCAATTCACATTGGCGGCCACCTCTTCAACTGGGCCACTGACTGTGGGCTCTCCGCATCAGCTCACACTGGCAGCTACCCCTTTATTACGTAGAAAAAAATTATCTTTCACACAATATGGAGATATCTCGTGAATGCCACTGCAATTAGACTTGGGATCTAATAGAAGGCAAACGGAAATATTTCTGTGTATCCGTCACCTTCCTCTCATTCATCCATTTTTACTATATGTCACCTTTCGGAATCATCAATGGGTATTTGCCCAGGATAGGCTGACGAGATTGCAATGATCCCATCTACAAAATCTGCTCTGCAGAAATCGAGTTCCCACTTAATGAAAACGTCCCAACTGATTTCAACACCAGCACACGCATCATCTACGCCTCAATTCGCTATCCAAGGTCAAACTAATTATACGAATGCATCACCGGTGCTGCTCTCACACTGTTGGAGTTTTATACAAATACAACATCAACACATGCGGCTTCATTGCATATATTAGCTAAGAAGAAGATAAGGAGAGACCTATACGAGTCACTGCACGATCTATGAGGCCTTATTTCGAAAGATACGTATAGATCCACAATTGGGATAGAACAACCAACACCAGTGATGATGTATGTGTGAGACTGGTCATACGGTGATCCGTATGACCAGTTACACATAAGTGGGTAAACGGTTAGATCCTGAAAATCAGGATCTAACCGCTCACCCTGTCTCTCCCTCACGGTTTATTAAACCAGAGTGCAGAGTCCCCGGTGAACACACTGAAAGTGATTCCTGTAAGACTCTACAAATTCATTTTTCTCTTCTGCTGCTTCAGAAAAGGAAACCGGGACAAATCGGACAGAAGTGACCGGCGACGGGAAATATGGCAGGAGGTAAGCCTAAAACTCTGTTTTTATTTTAATTACTATTATTTTATGAAATCGCAGTCTATCATTTGGTATCAGAGCCATGTTAGATCCTCATTTTCAGGATCTAACCGTTTACCCATTTATGTGTAACTGGTCATACGGATCACCGTATGACCAGTCTCACAGTATGCTCAATTTGTTTGACTGAGTTTTTCCATTGAGAAGAAATTGGACAAACAAATTATTGCTATTTTTTCCATTACGCATGCATTGCACGTTCAACAACAACAAGCAACAGTGGAATACATTGTCCATATGTCGTCGAGCACCATGAGAGTTATCCTATATTTGTAACTTTGCTTGTTGTAAATAAATGTAAAAATAGTAATCTTTATATAAAAACCCACTATCTTTTTAATATTATTTGAAACTTAATATTTTTAATGAGCAACCACGGGGCCCATCTTCGGTGGCCAACTGGCCATACAAGTCATCTCAACTGCTTCACATGGTTATTTATGTTATTGTTGTAAACGAGTACAATATGTGGACCGAAAAATATGAGTCCAATGTACAGTGTACAAAATAATTTGAGGGGTAATTTGGTAATTTCAAGGTGATTGTGTGGGGTGCGACTTCTATAACTCCTTTGATTCGATCTCCAAATAAGCACAAACGATCTCCGCATTAGACACGAACGATCAACGTACGCCCTCTTCACGAACAAACGAAACGAACTTGAATTTTGCCTAAGCTTGACAGAAAATTTGGAATTCCGATCGGCTAACGGCAATTTGAATACGAGATAGCGGCAGGAATGCTTGTTGCTCTCTCAGATTTGGGGCGAAGATTTGGGATTTGTGGGGTTTGGATGTACGTCTTTGTATTTCAGAGTTCTTGATTTTGGATGCTCGATCTTCGATTTTTGGGATCGATCTTCGGTCTTTTTTTTGGTTCATTCAAAAGTCTTGAATCTCTTGTTTTATAGGCTTACCGGGCTCCAACTACATGGACCAGGTTTATCAGAGCGGTTGTAACTCACATCGACTTTTTCTGCGTAACGTCTCCCTTGAATTACGGAGCTGCTTTAGACCAAGGCAAGAGCCACGTGTAGTCCATGTAAGCTGTTGATGTGGCCACATTGTATGACTTGTCGTCCATGTAATCGGATGACGTGGCAATTTTGATCTCAGCCGTTGCTTGATCGGAGCTTGATTGACGGCTTGATTTCATCAGTTGACTGTGGTCAATAGTTGACTTGTTGACCCATCTCATACGGTGCTGATTCGGACCATATTTGTCGGACCTTACAAAATTGGTTCCTACAGATGCCCCTTCCAAATGTGTACATTGAGTGTACGATTTGAGAATGTACACTAGGAATGTGTATATTTTGAAGCACTTTTTTTTCTTTTTTTTTTTTTTTGGTGGGCCCACTCGTAGTTGGGCTCGAGCTTGCTGCAGACTTGACCTTACCTCGGGTTTGGGTCTGCTGCAGACGTCTTTGACTTAATGGGCTGGCTAGCTCTCCTTCTTTGTGGGTTGGACCATGTGAATTGACCCGGTGAGTGCGTTGCTGAGTCGACTGACTCAGTATTCCCCACGTGGATCATTTTGGATGTGTTATCCTTACTCAAATTATGAATGAAAGATAAGGGTAATTGAGAATAAGAAGGGTTTAAGGTTTGAGGGGGTCTTATAAATAGGACCTCGTCAAGTGTGCCGGCCTTAATTGTTGTACCTGAGATTTGGCTTGCGACGTCTATGTTGGAATTTGCCCTCAATTGACTGCTTTCCATCGATGTATCTGCTTTGCTGAGGTAAAAGTCTTGTCGCTTTATTTTTTTTTATTTTCTTTCTGCTTGTGCATCAACTCTAATAATTTGTCCTTGCTTTATTCCCTTGCTGCATGCTTCGTTCTTTCTTGTTCAACCGCGAAGGTTTCCCAAGGGACTTTGCTTTGTTTGTTCTCTTTTTCTTTTTATCGCTTTTCTTTCTTCTTCGGGACGGCACTCCTGGGAAGTTGAGAGCATTCGTTTCAGTGTGACCTGGTTCGGTGGAGGTCCACCGTCTTATGGCCCTGCTGTTCGGACTCTCAATTCCGGCCCTACTGTAGCTCGTTTCTTCTTTCCCCTTCCTCTCTTTTTTTTTTTTTTTTTTTTCTGTTTTCTTGCGACGGTGTTCGTGGGAGGTTGAGGCGGCTTGAGCTGGTGAAGCTATGTCCGGTGGAGGTCCACTGATTTCCTGCGACTTCGCCGTTCAGACCCTCAATCGTGCCTTGAACGCCATTGCAATTTTGGGCTTCGGATTTGGACTTTTCTGTTGTGGTCGTCGGCAGCGTCTTCTTCATAGTCGTCGTCGGCAATGCTCGTCGGCGGCGGCATAGTCGCAATCGACGTTTGCTGGGGCCGGAGCAGGGGACGGGGGGTGTTGGGGGGCTGCGAGGGGCGTTGCCGCCGCTCGTCTCTTCGTTGAGTCAAACCGAAGAAGATGAGCCACGGAGCTCCGACTCGTCGGGTCAAAAATCCTGGGTCCTCGGGATCCAGTTTCAGGGCCCGGTTAGACTTTCGGTTCGGGGGCGGGTCTTAGGGTTCCGAGTGCGGGACCCGAATGCCGCGGACCGTCTTGCCGGATTCTAGGGTTTTGGTTAAGGGGTCCGAAAGCGGCGGATCCAGTTGCTGGTTTTTTAGGGTTCCGAATATGGGACCCGAACTTTGCGGTTCCGCGTATCGGATTTGGAGAGTCCGAATATCGGACCCGTCTTCTTCGTCTCCTCCGACCTGAAAACCCTAATTTCACGATTTCAGATTTCTCCTTCTGTTTCATTCACAGCTTGCGTCGCGGGAACACCGATTTATGGCGCTTCTTGGGGAGTACTTGCCGAAGAGTAGAATCTCTTCCCCTTTGGCTGATTTTGTCTTTGGTTTCTGCATTGCACGGCGAGACGAAGGCATCTCCATAGCTGTTTGGTAGTGCGGCAGGTGCCATCTGCAAGATGGCATTGGGGTTCCTCCGCGACGCTGGTGGCGCGGCGAGGCGGCGCCATTCCGCGGAGGTTCGAAAGATAGCCCTAAGTCCCCATGTTTGGGACTTAGGGATTTTTTGATTTTTCGCTGTTGCGTCATGACTCGAGTCGTGACTCGGGTCAAGACACAATTTTTTTTTATTTTTTTATTTTTATTTTATTTTTATTTTTATTTTTTTATAATTGGAACTTAAAGTAACTTAAAAATTTACCTCAACCGAGTGTTTCCTTAGAAGGCCCGCAAATACTTCGTCACTTTCAAGGTCGGGCCTGAACAGGCAGAAACCTCGTCACCCACGGGCCTTAATGGCATGGACCTCGTCACCCACAAGCCTTAATGGCATGGACCTCATCACCCACGGGCCTTAATGGCATGGACCTTGTCACCCACGGGCCTTAATGGCATGGACCTCATCACGGCCTTAATGGTATGGACCTTGTCACCCACAGGCCTTAATGGTATGGACCTCGTCACCCATCATTACAGTCAGACTTAGCCAATTCAACTTAGAGGTAATCAAGCCAATCTGACTTAGCCTTAATTAATTAAAATTAAGACTTAAGTCAACTTAGCCTTAATTAAAAATTAAGACTTGGCCAACTTAAGCCAATTTAGCCTTAGCCGACTTAGGCTTTCCCGGACTCAGTCCTGAACTTAGCCTCGAAGTTTAGAAACTTAACCTCAGTCTTGAACTTGATTTTTTGCCGGATTTTCCAATTTTTCCGGCGCGGTCGCGCCTCTTCTTGATGAACTTGATCTTGCTGAATTTTTTGATTTTGCCGGTGCAATCGCGCCACTTCTAGATGAACTTGATCTTGCTGAATTTTCTGATTTTGTCTGCGCCACTTCTGGCTGAACTTGGACTCGTCGATTTTTCTGATTATCACCGAATTTTTTGATTTTTGCCGAATTGGCGCGGTCGCGCCGAATTGTGTTTTAACTTGGCGCTGTTGCGCCATTTTGGCAGGACTGTCTGCTTTTCTTTCTGGTCTGAATTTTGAATTTGGAATTTGAATTTGGGGTTTTCGCATTTTGAATTTGATCTGACCTTCAAATTTTTTATTTCAGATGGCCGCTCCTTCAGTAACTTCGATCGGTGGACTGCGGGCATTTGACCACACCGTGATTGTTGGCGGGGAGACAGTTTTGACTCTGGCGCTCTATACGAAAGGTGATGCTTCTCACCTAACATATTGCCCCAGCGGAGAATCGATTTTCGGAGGCCATGTTGTGAAGTTTTCGTCCCTTGTGGACCGCTTCCTTCCTTACGGGTCTTTGAGTAGATCCTTAGCCCCTGGTGATCGCGTTTTTTTCTTCCTTGCCCTGGTTCTTCTGAGGACGAGGCTATTGCCGCTTGTCCAGAGATGTTGGCGCTTCAAAGTGCTTTGCTTGTGGCGAACCGGCCTCCACGCACCCTTCAGGATCGTTTCATGGACGAAGGAGTCGTGCCGACTTTTCAAGCACCGGATACGACTTTGGATACATCAATCCCATTCCTTTACGAGTGGACTAAGCTACTTCTGGGTCGATGCAGTCGCATTCTCCGTGACGCTGGTGTCTACTACGGACTTTGGGCGTCCATTTTTCAGTACAGGTATGATGTATCGGTAGTCTGAGCTTTTATTGACGCTTGGAGTACAGAGACGAACGCTGGTCACATGCCAAGGCGAGCTCTCCATTACCTTACTAGTTATGGACCAGATTTTTGGCTTGCCTATCTCTCGGCATTTCTACGACGAGGTTTCTCCTACGGTGGCTGATTTCACGGATGTGCGGAGTTCGACTTTACCTTATAGCTGCCACTGTCTGTTTCTGGCTTATCACCATCTATGCCGGAGCTCAGAGTCCAACGTTTTGTCCACAACTGCTTGGGTCGAGTTTTGGTTTCGCACGGAGGACGATGCCGTTCCAGTTCATGATCCCTGGACAGCTTGGTATGCTCGTTATGGGAAAGATGCAGCCACTCCCAGAGAACGAACGAACACCGAGCGAGAAGTTTTTGACTTCCTCCACGTCACGCCAGGTAAAGAAGACAAAGTCCACCTGGCAGCCCTCCTATCGGTTTGGTTATCCCAGTATGTGTTTCGTTCAACTGCTGACGATTTATGGCCCATGGTCTTTAAGGTGGCATGTTATATGGCCACCGGGGTCCGCTTTGCCTTGGCTGGTCCCGCTTTAGCTTGCCTTTATAAAGGTTTGGGAGAGGCAGTTGTTGGATGGCCGTCGATTGCTCAGTGGCCTTACTTGTATTCCTGGCTGGCAGTCTACTTTCACACTTATGGGGAGGATCTTGAAGGAGCCCATCGTCCAGGTATGATTTCTTTTGGAAATCCTTCTCTTCGGCATGCTTTTGACGAGGATCAGGGACGTAACTTATTCCGACGTCTTCCGGTGTTGGTGTGGAACCGATACGCTCTTGGTGGGAACTCAGTTTCTTCTTTGGTGGATGAGCCGACGCTGAAGAAGCCGCTTTCTAAGGCGACTTATGAGAGTCTCCTCAGTGTCCATTGCTGCTTTTTGATGATGCGTCGTTCTATTCGTTACTTCATTGAGCCATACAATCCTACCAGATTTGCGCGGCAATTTGGGTATTGCCAGGATTTGCGCGGCAATTTGGGTATTGCCAGGATTTGCCTGGGGACTTGGTTAAGGCCAGTCAGGGTGATGCTGCATCTCTGTCCGAATTGATGACCTTTTGGAGAGCTAGCTTTGTCCGTCCTTGTGGTCGGCTTGATTTGCCTCTGCCTGGTGAGCCAACTCGAGACCCTGGGGCCACACTCGCGTACTATAATTGGTGGAAAGAGCACATGTCTCCACGCTTAGAGGTAAACCTTTTTTTTTTTTTTTTTTTTTTTTTTTTTCATTCTCATTGTTCTGCCTTCCCAGCAAAATCGACTGGCCCCGGCTCCGACTGTTTCGCTGCAGAGAATAGTGAAGAGGAGGAGGATTATGACAGCGATCGGTCTCATCCTCATCGCCGACGTAGATCGAAGGGCAAGAAGCCAGTTGGCGTGTCTTTGGTAAGTCGCATCATCACTGTGAGTGTTTGTTTTGCTGTGCTTTCTAACATTTTTCTTCAATTCTTAGGCGAATAAGAAGACGGCAACACTTGCTGCTCTGAACGACACCTCTGTGAAGAAGAAGCCACGTAAAGAAGCTCCGCCTGTTTCTTTCCCCCTTCGCCACCGACATTCCTTCCTCCCATCCCGAAGATATAGCCTCATTCAGAGCCTCAGACTTCTTGTTTGCCGGAGACGAATCCACCTATAGAGACTGTTCAGATTTTGTCTTCCCCAGAGGCACCCGAAGCATCTCAAGAGGAGGTGTCTTCTCTAGGAGCAATTGCACAGACAGATTCCTCCGTTGTAGCTGCCCCTGAGGGTACAGAGGTGGTGGAGGAGATGGCGGATGTTACACCAGCCTTGACTCAGCTTGAGGCCTTGCCTGTTCAACAAGTCGCTCCTTCGGTTGTTCAGGAGGCGGCCGAGGAAGAAGTTGTGGTCGAGATTCTTCAAGAAAGGGCTCCAACCGTTGAGGAAGAAGCTCCTGCTGCGGTTGATTAAGAAGAAACTCCAGCTCCGACCGAGGAAGCCGTCGAGATTCTTCAAGAAGGGCTCCAACTGTTGAGGAAGAAGCTCTTGCGGCGGTTGTTCACGAAGAAACTCTAGCTCCAGCCCTTCGAGAGGAAGTTCCAGCTGTTGAAACTCCAGTTTCGGCCGTTGAGATACAGGACACGGCCACTCCTTTGACTCTGTCTACACCGTCTGCCTCGACTTCCCTAACCCCGTCGCAGCAATTGTTGTTTCACATTGAGGGCTTGATGCTACAAGTCTGGAAGGACCGAATAGCCCCTCGTATGTTATCACCAGATGCAGTGCGCGACGCATCTTTGCTGGCTGATGCAGGGTTTGTCATCAGTAGGTTACAGGAGGTGAGTCATGATGTGACTCGCCTACAGGACTACACTCAGAAGCTGCAGGTTCTTAGCAAGATAGAAAATTCAGCTCGAGAGAAGGCAAGTCGCACTTTTAGGGATCGGGCAGAGAGTGATGCTCGGGAAGCTTTGGGTATATTGTCCACTAAGCTAGAAGATGCCGAAATCACTTTGAGTGAGGTTGATGAAGAGCTTTCGGAAGCTAAGGTCGATGAAGAGGATGCCCGTGAACGCCGGGAGCTAGCCAGAGAGCAACTTCAATCCGCCAAGACTAAAGTTGTATACCTTACAACTCAAGCCGAGCAGATCCAGGAGAGTGTACGAGATTTGAAGATGGTCGTGGTTGCAGCTGAGCGGATGGTAGCGGAGGTCATCGCCAGGCCCACTCTCAGTGCAGCAGAGGAGGCAGCTCTTCTCTCCTTGAGGGCTGATTTTGCGGTTACAGCAGGAGATGAGAGATCTTTGATTTGTTTGCTTTTTATTGTTTTCCTTTCAAACTTGTGGCCGCTTTCTTTTCTTCACGTAGTTGAACGTTGAATGTAATTGGCTTTGCACTTTGGAATAAAAATATTCATTATGAATAAAACTTCTTGAGAAATTTACCATTTACGGCTGGGAGTCTTCTTCCTTCAGAAGTGACCAACTTGTAAGCGTCGTTAGTGTAGACTTCTTGAACGACGAACGGTCCTTCCCACTTAGGTGCAAATTTTCCCCCATCTCTGCTCGTGGCCATGATCGGTCTGCGCACGGCTAAGACGAGATCCCCTTTTGAAAGGAATGGAACTTAACTTTTTTATTGAAAGCGCGAGTGAGGCGGGCTTGATAGCATTCAACCCTTTGCTGTGCTTCTAAGTGCTTCTCATCGAGAGATTCTAACTCCTATAGACGAAGTCGGATATTCTCCTCTTCCGTGAGTCCTTCTCGCAGAGCGACTCGTAGGGATGGAATTTGAATTTCTAGAGGCAGCACGGCTTCAACACCGTAGACTAGCGAATATGGGGTTGACTCTGTTAGAGTTCGGAATGTGATCCTGTATGCCCACAGTGCTTCTCCGAGCCTTTCGTGCTAATCTTTCTTGTTCCCTGCAACTGCCTTCTTTAAAATTTTGCACAAGGTCTTGTTAAAGGCTTCTGCCAAACCGTTAGCAGCAGGGTTGTAAGCAGTGGACGTCCTTTGTCGGATGTCGAATTTCTCATAGAAATTGTTCATGGTCTTGTTACGAAATGGGGTACCGTTGTCAGTCATGATGTATCTCGGAACACCATACCGATATATGATTTGCGTCCAGAGGAAATCGACCACGATGGCAGCTTTGACTTCCTTGTAAGCTGAAGCTTCTGCCCACTTAGAGAAATAATCAGTGGTGGCCAGTATGTACTGGTGATTTGAGGATGATTTTGGGGTGATTGGACCTATGATGTCCATTCCCGAGGCTTCGAAAGGCTAGGAGGCCACTGTTGGATGCAAAGGGCTCGGAGGCTGATGAATGTAATTGGCGTGGAATTGACATGTCGTGCAATGTCGTGCCAATTCTATCGCGTCCCGTAACATGGTAGGCCAATAGTAACCTAACTGTTTGACTTGAAGATGTAATTTGGGGCCCGCTTGAAGAGCACCGCAAATTCCTCCATGTGCTTTGGATAAGACGGCTTGTCCTTCTTCTTTGGAGACACATCGAAGTAAGACGCCGTCGTAGGATCGTCGGTACAGTGTATTATTGAACACGCAGAATTTGGGCGCAACTCTTCGTACGTACGCCCGAGCTTTCAGTTCCTAGGGAAGTTTCTTGTGTTTTAAATAATCAAGGAATTGTTGATGTCAATCTTCTTCCTCGATTGCATAGACCGAAACCAGATTGATTTCTTCCTCCCCTGAGAATTTCTCCAAGGTCGGCACCACCCATCTTTCGCATATTGGGATGCGCTCAGGCCTTGCGTCGAATTGTGCCAAACTTGTGGCAATTCCTGCCAAGGCATCAGCTTGGCTATTGTTGGCTCACGGTACATGTCCCAGGGTCACGTTTGGAATTTTCTGTAGCAATCTTTGGGCCTCTTTCTGATAAGGCACTAGTTCGTCTTTCTGGACTTCAAAATCTCCGATTAGCTGTTTGATCACCAGAGCCGAGTCGCCGAAGATTTCTAGCTGGTTTAGGCCCATTTTGATAGCCATCCCCAAACCAAGGATTATGGCTTGGTACTCGGCCTCGTTGTTTGTGCAGCAGTGAGACAAGATGAAGGAGTACGGCATTAAGTCGTCGTTGGGAGACATGAAAAGGACGCCGACGCCTGCTCCATTTTTTTGTGCAGCGCCATCAAAGTACATCCTCCAAGGGGGTAACACTTCAATGTAGAAAACTTCTTCATCTGGCAAATTCTCACTTACCTCCCATTCTGTCGGGATGGGGTGATCAGCTAAGAAATTTGCGAGTCCTTGTTCTTTGATGGCCTTCTGTGGGATGAAGTTGATTTCGAACTCGGAGAGCAACAAGGCCCATTTAGCCATCCGTCCGGAGAGCATTGGTCTGGACATGATGAATTTGAGGGGATCCTCCCGAGAGATCAGGTTTGTGAAGTGGGCGAGCAGATAGTGTCTCAGCTTCTGGATGGCGAAGATGAGTGTGAGGCACGTCTTTTCAATCGGGGAGTAATTGAGTTCAGCCCCGACCATTGTGCGGCTCAGGTAATACAACGGACGTTCTTTTCCTTGGTCATCATTTTGGGCGAGGAGGGCACCCAGAGACTTCTCTTGAGCCACGATGAATAGGAGAAGTAGCTTTCCCGGAACTGGAACCATCAGTACTGGTGGCTTCATAAGGTAGTCTTTAATATTTTGAAATGCCCGTCGGCAAGATTCATCCCATTTGAAGGGCATATCCTTCATCATGAGACGGCTGAAAGGTTGACATCTTCTGGCCAAGTTTGAGATGAATCGCCGTATGTAAGCCAGATGCCCCTGAAGGCTTTTTAATTCTGACAGAGTTTTTGGTTCAGGCATTCGTTGGATGGCATCGATCTTGGTCTGGTCGATTTCGATGCCCCTGTGTCTGACCACGAATTCGAGGAATTTCCCGGATGAAACCCCGAAGGCGCACTTGAGCGGGTTCATCTTCAACTAGTACCGTCGCAGGCGTTCGAAGACAGCTCGCAGATCTTTTAAATGGTCGTCCCTTGATTTGGTTTTGACCACCAGATCGTCGACGTAGCATTCCACAAATTTGTGTAAGAAGTCGTCAAATATCTTTGCATGGCCCTTTGATAGGTGGCCTCTGCGTTCTTCAAACCAAATGGCATTACTTTATAATAGAAAATACCTTTTGGCGTGCGAAAAGCCATCTTCTCCTTGTCCTTTGGATCCATCCGAATTTGATTGTAGCCAGAAGATCCGTCCATGAATGACAAGGCCTCGTGCCCCGTTGTTGCATCTACCATTAATTCGGTGATGGGGAGCGGGAAGTCGTCTTTTGGACAAGCTTTATTCAAGTCCCTGAAGTCGACACAGATTCGAATTTGCCCATTCTTCTTCTTCACTGGTACAATGTTGGCAATCCAGCTTGGGTACTTGACTTCGCGGATGAAATCGGCCTTGAGGAGTTTGTCGACTTCCTTCTCAATTTCTAGGACGAGCTCAGGGCAAAATCGTCTTTGGGACTGCTTTATTGGTTTGACTCCAGATCTGACGGCGAGTTTGTAGATTGCAATTGTTGGGTCATACCCAGGCATCTCATTATACGACCAAGCGAAAACATCTTTATATTCACTGAGTAAAGACATATAATCTTTTTCTTCTGTTACAGGCAGTGAAGCACTCAAAAAGGTGGGCCTTGGATCATCCTTTGTACCCAAATTTACTTTCTTCAGCTGGTCGATGGTTGCTTGGCCGCCTTCCTCAAAGATTGCAGGCGCTTCTCTCAGGTCATCTTCAGGGGTCGGATCGTTACCTTCGCCGGCCGAGATGTGGTGAACAGCGACTACCTCTTCTTCTTCTGGGTCTCTTTTCTTTGACGACATATAGATCACCACCGGGGTGACTTCGCTGCTTTCTGCCTTTATTCTTTTTTAGGAGTTTTCCTCTATTTTCCCTAATCTTTGGCTCATAGGGACCCGTGTGGGTGCCCCAAGTCTTTGGAAGACTGTCCTTTTGGGTTGCTCCTTTGGTTTTCCCAACCTCTGGAATACGCTGAGTTTTTCTGTCGTCGATGGAGCGGTGGGGTTTGGTTTAGGGTCTTCTGCTTGCCCCTTTTTTCGCTAGACTTTCGTAACTTTGAATTTATGCTCGTTACGTGGACCCGAGGGAACATTTGGACTTCTGTTTTCTTCTTGGCTCAGTCGAACGAAGGCTAAGACTCGTGGCTCTTGGACACCGATCCGATCGAAGGCTGACGTTCGGGTTCCTTCTGAGGTGGCCGCCTTTCTTTTGGTTGTTACCTGATTGACACAGGCCTTGCCAGAGATCACAACAGGCTCGTATTCTTGGTAGCCAAGCCCGTGACGGTTAGAAGGAATTGAGTAGCCTTGCGATTGGAGATTTTTTTGGGTCGGTGACAAGTTTTGTACGACCATCACTGGTTTCTCTTGTAGTTGCTTGAGCGAGAACTCAGACCCTGCTTTTGCCATCATCCGGTAAGCATTGGGATCAAATCCTTGTGTCCGAGTTTTAGGAAGCTCGACAGAGATGCCCCGGTTGTTGAGCTTGGGCAGAGGGATAGTAGCAGTGCCTTTTAAGGCCTTCAATGTCTCTGCTGGTTCTTCTCAATTGCAAGTGGTGAAAGGGGATTCGCCCTTCTTCCTGCTTGATTGAAGAACGTACCTGAGAAGTGGTTCCTCCATCTGTCCCTTAGGGTTGGCACGTTCATCTTTAGCCGCTTTGGAAAGGTTGATTTTACTCGAAGAGGTAGATTTTTCTTCTGAGTAGAACTTGGCGTCAGCAAAGGAAGCTTTTGCCTCTGTGAAGGGGCATTCATCAGCGAACACCGTTTTTTCCTCTCCATCTTGGTAATACTTGGAACATTGATGCAGGGTAGAGGGTACGACTTTGTTGCTGTGTAACCAAGGTCTTCCAAGCAGCACATTGTAAGATGTACGTGCGTCGATGACGTGGAATAGCCCATGGGAAATCATATCCCCAATTTGCAACTCCAGTCTGATCGTTCCCAGCGTTCGTTGTCCTTCTTGATTGAAGCCTTGGATCATCAGCGAACTGGCTTGGAGGTCGTTGGCCACTAACCCGACATTTTTCAAAGTTTGGATTTGCAGGATATTTACGGCTGACCCGCTATCCAGAAGTATGTGGTTGATTCACCGGTCTTTAATAACTCCGGAGACGAACAAATGCCTATTATGAGACCTTTCCCCGAGCATCATGTCGGCTTCTTTGAAGGAAATGGAAATTGAGTGACCTCCTTAATTTGTGGTGGCTCTGTTGGTTGCTCTTCCTTCAATGTGCTAGGAGACAAACCAACTTTTGGCTCATCGTGCCTCCGCATCCTCAATTGCTCAACTCCGGCATGTCAGTCATCCTTAGCCGCGACAAATTTGATGAGAGCTTGCCTAGATCTGATTGGCAAATCTAGGTCGTCTTGTACGCCATTAGTGATAGACACATCCGGTAAGCACGTGTGAATATCGTCGATGGACCCCATTGGAGCCTTCCCTTCACGTCTTTGTTCGACCACTTGGGGTGACAAGTGGCCACCAGTGCAGAAGTTGGCGTCAGGAATTCTGACGGGAAGAAATCAACCAAAGTGATCGGACTTGACTTCCTTTGATAAATCTTTTGTTCGACTTTGGCAGGGGCGGATTTACGTCTGTGCCTTTTGCCTCCTCTTTTCTTCTAGACTTTCTTTCTTTTTGATTCTTCTGACGCATACCCCATGATGAATATTTTCACAGGGGCTTCAAGAAATGGCTTCTTTTTGCGAGTCACCACTTCCCACCCTTCTTTGTCTTTTGTGGCGGGTTGAGGTCTTGGTCATCCGTGCGCGGGGTAAAGACCTTTTTGTTCGTCCTTGGATTTCCTATTCTGGCACCGAAATCTGATTGGACGAAGATGGTGTGGGAAGCCGCAGTGTTATCGTCGGTTTCCAAGATGATGTGACCTTGCGTCGCTAACTCAAGTATTCTGTCCTTCAGGACAAAACACTTTTCGGTAGGATGGCCTACCAGTCTATGATATTTGCAATAGTTGGGATCTGAGCTTTTCCCAACGTCCTCTGGCCTTTTGGCTTCTGGAAGCTGCAACAAGTTTTTCTCCAGGAGCTGTTCGAGCATGCCTGGAACATCGGAGTCAGGGAAAGGATAAGTTTTGGCTTGCTTATCCTTTAGCGTGACCTTTTGTCGGGGTGCCCACCATTGATCCGATTGACATTCGGCTTCCAGTTACTCCCCGTACTTTGATTTTGGGTCGTCGTAATCTTTTGTGGTTCGACGACATTGGTGGCGAGCGCTTCTTGTGCAGGAGCTTTGTACTCCTTTATGAACTTTAGCTTCTTGTCGGCCTCAGACATTGGAGCTTTTCCTTCTCCCTTTTCTTGGATAAGGATCTCCATGTTGTGTGCTTCTGTTGCCAATTCTTGGAAGTCCCTCGGCTTCCGACTCTGTAAGAAATATACCAGAGTCCAGTTCATCCCTCAAATGCACATATCGATGGATGTCTGTGTGGACAAGGAGGTGCTCTCCTTGCAGTTAAGACATAGATTGCGCCAACGATTGATGTATTCAATCACTTTCTCTCCCTGGCACTGTTTCAAATTAGTGAGTTCCACCAACGTCACTGTTCGGTTCGTGCTGTAGAAGCGGCTGAGGAACTCGCTCTCTAATTGTTCCCAGCTGTCGATAGATTCGGCCAGGAGCTCGATGAACCAGTCGAATGAGTTCCCTTTGAGGGATCGTCCGAATTGCTTCACCAGAAGGTCACCGTTCGTTCCTGCATTGTTGCGGGTCTTAATAAAGTGGGCAACGTGCTGTTTTGGGTTGCCGTCCCCACTGAATTGCTGAAATTTAGGTGGGTGGTAAGAAGCAGGCATGTGGATTGCCTGGATCCATCGGGAGTAGGGCCTAGTATAGGCTTGAGATCTGACTCCTTCGGCTTGTACCTTCTGCTCCACTGCATTGGAGATCATTTCTTGCAGGGTGTCGTAGGATAGCGCCCCTGGTTCTTCAAGCAGTGGTTCCCGGTTCACTGGGTGTTCGGGAGCTGGAGATGGACGAATGGTGGGTGAAGGAGAGATTGTAACAGGATTGGCCGTAGTGCTTGGTCCTGCTTGGCCCTCGTCACTTCTAGGCTGGGAGGATGCTCCCAGGCGATCTGTAATTAGCTCGAACTTCTGCAGAATCGTGGCGATCTGAAGATCCCTCTGCAGTTCTCTTTCTCTCAGTTGCTCATCCCTTTCCCTCATGGCAGCTTGGAGTTCTGCAAGTTGCTCTTCCACAGTCTTGGCTTGTGTCATCATCGCGGAGACCCTGATGACTGGAGATGTGGGGAAGGGGGACTTGGAGCGAGAGATGCCCCAGATGGTATAGCCGGACGCGGAGAAGGAATGATACGTCTTCCTTCAAAATGAGTGATTAATGCAGCGACCCGGTTTGCCGTTGAGGGAGAGTTCCTCACTGGGCTTGCAGCCTGGCTAGCCACTGGACTGGTTGGTGGCGGGGATGTCAGAATAGCCGAATAACTCCTCGAGGGATGAACCCTTGTTGGAGAAATTGTAGGGCTGGCTGGAGCTTGACCTGCTTGCGGCTGGACTTGCACGGTACGCTAGGCTGGTAGTGATCCCGTGACAGATCTGGTGGTTGGCCTTGAACGAACGATCACAGGAATCAGGGACAGACGAATCCCTCTGGCTTGGCAGGCAGCAGCAGTGGTTGGTGTACGCGGACGGCGAGGGAAGGTGACCAAAGGGTCGGTCATTCTTGGTGCCGGTGACGAGCTGGCTCCGGCAATTGGGGTTTTGGCAGCAGCCTTGTTGTTGTTGTTGTTGTTGGTGTTAGAACCGGCCATTTGAACTGATAGATTTGAGAAAGAGGTGAAAGGTAGAAGGGTCCCATCGGGCGTGCCAAATTTGTAAATGAGTACAATATGTGGACAGAAAAATACGAGTCCAATGTACGGTGTACAAAATAATTTGAGGGGTAATTTTGTAATTTTAAGGTGATTTGTGTGGGGTGCGACTTCTATAACTCCTTTGATTCGATTCTCCAAATAAGCACAAACGATCTCCGAATTAGACACGAATGATCAACGTACGCCTTCTTCACGAACAAACGAAACAAACTTGAATTTCGCCTAAGCTTTACGGAAAATTTGGTATTCCGATCGGCTCACGGCAATTTGAATACGAGACAGCGGCAGGAATGCTTGTTGCTCTCTCAGATTTGGGGCAGAAATTTGGGATTTGTGGGGTTTGGACGTACGTCTTTGTATTTCTGAGTTCTTGATTTTGGATGCTCGATCTTGGATTTTTTGGATCGATCTGCGGTCTTTTTTTCGATCCCTTCAAATATCTTGAATCTCTTGTTTTATAGGCTTATCGGGCTCCAACTGCATGGACCAGGTTTATCGGAACGGTTGTAACTCACATCGACTTTTTCTGCGTAACGTCTCCCTTGAATTAGGGAGCTGCTTTAAACCAAGGCAAGAGCCATGTGCAGTCCTTGTAAGCTGCTGATGTGGCCACGTTGTATGACTTGCCGTCCATGTAATTGGATGATGTGGCAATTTTGATCTCAGCCATTGCTTGATCGGAACTTGATTGACGGCTTGATTTCATCGTTTGACAGTGGTTAATAGTTGACTTGTTGACCTATCTCATAGGGTGCTGATTTGGGACCTTACAAAATTGGTTCCTACAATTGTATTTGTTGAGAATGAGTTTTTTAATTAACCAGCTTTCTCCGCCTTGGCTTTTGTAGAGTTGATTTGATAGATGTTGTTTTTATCTTATCCCCTATTTTGGTCTCTTCATTCTTCTTCCACTATCTTCGTACTCTCCAATTAGGGTGTCCGTAGTCCATCATGTCTTGCCAGTCAAATTACACTCTTCTTCGTCTTCAGTTAAGGTATTTTTTTATTTAATTATATAGTTGGTTTTTAACTCTTCTTTTTCTCCATCGTCGTCTTCCGCTTAAATTTACTATATGTTACTTCAAATTTGTTCAATTTGAAAGCATATGTTTATTCGAGAAATCTTCCGTGCGAACGCGCCTCACCTTGAGGCTGCACAAATTTTAACGGAAGTTACTTTTCCACTTTAACAGTAATAAAGTTATTAAAAAATACCATAAATACCCTTTAGAATAGCATAGAAAAATTTAAAATACCATTCATATCCCAAATAAAATTTTAAATTAACAAAAGTTAAAAGTTATTCAAAATTACAAGAAATACCCTTTAAATTAGCATTGTACAATTTAAAATACCATTTGTATCTTAGATGAAATATTAAAAAAACAACAAAGGTAAAGTTATTCAAAAATACCAGAAATACCCTTTAAAGTATCATTGTATAATTTAAAATTCCACTCATATCCCATATAAAATATTAAATATTTCAAAAAAAACCCTTTAACGGTTTTATGTAAAAAAAATCAGAAATACCCTATTATGTAAGTATTCTATAATTTAAAATTTTATTCATATCCCAAAAAAAAAAAAAAACATTATACATTATCGACATTACGATTTCAAGTGACAATATATATTGTCGGTTAAGAATGCAAATCACAATGTACATTTTCAGTTAGGAATCCAAATGACAATGAACATTTTGGTTAGGATTCTAAGTGACAATGTACATTGTCGGTTATGAATCAAGTGACAATGTACATTGTCGGTTAGGATTCTAAGTGACAATGTACATTGTCGGTTAGGATTCTAAGTGACAATGTACATTGTCGGTTAGGATTCCAAGTGACAATGTACATTGTCGGTTAGGATTCTAAGTGACAATGTACATTGTCGGTTAAGGATTCTAAGTGACAATGTACATTGTGGGTTAGGATTCCAAGTCACAATGTACATTGTGGGTTAGGATTCTACGTGACAATGTACATTGTCGGTTAGGATTCTAAGTGACAATGTACATTGTCGGTTAGGATTCTAAGTGACAATGTACACATTGGGTTTAGATTCTAAGTGACAATGTACATTGTCGGTTAGAAATCCAATTGACAATGTACATTGTCGGTTAGGATCCTAACCGACAATGTACATTGTCAGTTAGGATCCTAAGCGACAATGTACATTGTCGGTTAGAAATCCAATTGACAATGTACATTGTCGGTTAGGATCCTAAGCGACAATGTACATTGTCGGTTAGAAATCCAATTGACAATGTACATTGTCGGTTAGAAATCCAATTGACAATGTACATTGTCGGTTAGGATCCTAAGCGACAATGTACATTGTCAGTTAGGATCCTAACCGACAATGTACATTGTCGGTTAGAAATCCAATTGACAATGTACATTGTCGGTTAGGATCCTAACCGACAATGTACATTGTCGGCTAGGATCCTAAGCGACAATGTACATTGTCGGTTAGGATCCCTAACCGACAATGTACATTGTCGTTAGATCCCAACCGACAATGTACATTGTGGGTTAGAAATCCAATTGACAATGTACATTTGTCGGTTAGGATCCTAACCGACAATGTACATTGTCGATTAGAGATCCTAGCGACAATGTACATTGTCGGTTAGAAATCCAATTGACAATGTACATTGTCGGTTAGGATCCTAACCGACAATGTACATTGTCGCTAGAATCTAACCTAGGACAATGTACATTGTCGTTAGGATCCTAACCGACACAATGTACATTGTCGTTAGGATCCTAACCCACAATGTACATTGTCGGTTAGAAATCAATTGACAATGTACATTGTCGGTTGGGATCCCTAACCGACAATGTACATTGTCGATTAGGATCCTAACCGACAATGTACATTGTCGGTTAGAAATCCAATTGACAATGTACATTGTCGGTTGGGATCCTAACCGACAATGTACATTGTCGATTAGGATCCTAAGCGACAATGTACATTGTCGGTTGGGATCCTAACCGACAATGTACATTGTCGCTAGGATCCTAGCGACAATGTACATTGTCGATTAGGATCCTAAGCGACAATGTACATTGTCGTTAGGATCCTAACCCCACAATGTACATTGTCGGTTAGAAATCCAATTGACAATGTACATTGTCGGTTAGGATCCTAAGCGACAATGTACATTGTCGCTAGAAATCCAATTGACAATGTACATTGTCGGTTGGGATCCTAGCGACAATGTACATCGGTTAGGATCCTAAGCGACAATGTACATTGTCGGTTAGATTCTAGCGACAATGTACATTGTCGCTTAGGATCCTAACCGACAATGTACATTGTCGGTTAGGATCCTAACCGACAATGTACATTGTCGGTTAGAAATCCAATTGACAATGTACATTGTCGGGTTAGGATCCTAACCGACAATGTACATTGTCGATTAGGATCCTAGCGACAATGTACATTGTCGGTTAGGATCCTAACCGACAATGTACATTGTCGGTTAGGGATCCTAGCGACAATGTACATTGTCGATTAGGATCCTAGCGACAATGTACATTGTCGTTAGGATCCTAACCGACAATGTACATTGTCGGTTAGAAATCCAATTGACAATGTACATTGTCGGTTAGGGGATCCTAGCGACAATGTACATTGTCGCTAGAAATCAATTGACAATGTACATTGTCGGTTGGGATCCTAAGCGACAATGTACATTGTCGGTTAGGATCCTAAGCGACAATGTACATTGTCGGTTAGATTCTAAGCGACAATGTACATTGTCGCTAGAAATCAACCGACAATGTACATTATCGGTTAGGAATCCAACAACGATGTACATTGTCGGTTAGGAATCTAAGCGACGATCCTAACCGACAATGTACATTGTTGGTAGGATTCCAAGTGACATTGTACATTGTCGGTTAGGATCAAAGCGACAATGTACATTGTCGGTTTACAACGCACATTGTTGGTTAAGAGAGAAAAGCGACAATGTCGGTTAGGATTCTAAGCGAGAATGTACAATGTCGGATAGGATTCTAAGGGATTGTGCATTGTCGGTTAGGATTCCAAGTGATCAGACATTATCGATTCTTTAATTCAACCGACAATATCGTTGTCAGGTTCGAAGAGAAAAGCGACAATGTACATTGTCGAGAGAGAGCGATAATGTACATTGTCGGTTAGGATTCTAAGCGACAATGTAATTTTAGATTAGATTCAAAACGACAAAGTACAAAGGCTAGGAATCCAAGTGAAAAAGATAAAAAAGAGAAAAATCCTAGAGAGAGAAAAAAGGAAAAAAAACCTAGATAGAGAAAAAAAAAGAGAAACTTAGAGAGAGAAAAAAGATAAAAAATCTAGAGAGAGAAAAGAAAAAACCCTGAGAGAGAGAAAACTTAGAGAGAAAAAAGAAAAAAACTTAGAAAAGAGAAAAAGAGAAAAGAAAAACTTAGAGAGAAAAAGAAAAAACATAGAAGAGAAAAAAAGAAAAAAGAGAAAAAAAGAAAAACCAAAAAAAAAAGAAAAACTAGAGAGAAAAAAAGAGAAAAAAGAGAGAAAAAAAGAGAGAAAAAACCTAGAGAGAGAAAAAGAGAAAACCCAAGAAAAAAAAGAGAAAACCAGAGAGAAAAAAGAAAAAAAGAGAAAGAAAAAGAAAAATGAGAGAAAAAGAGAAAAAAAAGAAGAGAGAAAACCAGAGAACCTAAAAAAAAGAGAACCAAGAAAAAGAAAAGAGAAAAAAGAGAGAAAAAGAAAAAGTGACTAAGTAAAAGAGAAAACCTAGAGAGAGAAAAAAGAAAAGAGAGAAAAAAAGAAAAAAAACCCAGAGAGAGAGAAAAAAAAAGAGAAAACCTAGAGAGAGAAAAAAGAAAAACCTAGAGAGAGAAAAAGAGAAAAACCTAGAGAGAGAAAAAGAGAAAAACCTAGAGAGAGAAAAAAAAAAGAGAGAAAAAAACCAAGAGAGAAAAAAAAAAAAAAAAAGAGAAAAAAAGAGAAAAAAGAGAAAAGAAAAACTTGAGAAAGAGAGAGAAAAAGAGAAAAACTTAGAGAGAGAGAGAGAAAAAAACCTAGAGAGAAAAAGATAGAAAACTTAGAGAGAAATGTGATAGAATACTAATGTAATGAGGTTACACAAGTTAAAACAGGAAGATCTCTTACTTAGGGACAAAAATAAAAAAAAATTGTTTACAAAGTATTACTTTTCATAGAACACATTGGTGCACTACAACTGTCATGTTGCATAATAAATTTTGTTGTTCATGTATTGTTGTTTACGAAACAATACATTTAAAGGAAATCATAATACACAACAACATCGAACCACTCTGCCCCTAAGAGCTCTCATCGGTGCCAAATTTTTATCTTCATTTCACGGTGTGGCATGCAGACTTCATTGAGAGCTCTACAACCTGAAAAAATGACAATAAAGTAATTAAAAATACATCCACCTCTAAATAATAGGATCTCAATAATTTGATTATGATATAGCATTTTTTTCCTTCCGGACTCATAACGGTATAGAATTAAACCACATTCGGGGACTGATAATATTTCCATTCATGAATTCACATAAAAAAATTGAGAAAGGAAAGAAGAAATTTGGAAACACCCCATGGAGCAATAAGAGTCATGACACTCTCAGCCTTTAAAAAAATTAATTGCCTTGATAATTCAAGAGTACATGAAATTGTATTGTCCAAAGCAAAGATGAAAGATAAGAATAATATTTTGTTTGATACATGTTTGATAAGAATGGCAAATGAAAAAAATTTCTGTTTGATAAGAATGGTAACCAAAAAAATTTCCGTTTGATAAGAATGCCAACAAAAAAAAAATTTGTTTGATAAGAAGATAAAAAATAATCACGGTGCACCAAGCAGCATTTGGCAAATCAATAGAGTGATATGCGGGAAGAATCAATGAAATGGGGCCGCGAGGGAATTATGTGCGGTGATAATACCGTTATCTTTGTATGATGCTTCCAAGGTACCAATATTCCTAGTAGTGATTCGACACTTGGATTGAAAAATCTATGCTAATGCATGTCAAAATTAATATCTGAACTAAGAGTTAAACAAGAATAGATTGATTTAATAAGCCTTCACTCTCCCATTAATGGCCTTATTGACCAGCTCCACCTAGACAACAACATTTACTTGCTGCAGTACTTTCTCTTAGTGTGCAAAGTTTCAGTCCTGGTTGTATTTGAACAAGAACAGTGAAGCAATGGCTTGCATCAACCATATATGTGACAAAAAAAAACAACCACCAACGATATATTACTTGTTAATTCTATCACAAACAAGAGATCACCTAAGCATGGAGGAGGCCTAAGTACCTTGTCCTGCAAATTGTGATTACCCAAATCCCTTGGATTGTCTTCAAAATGAGCTTTCAATCTGGACAATAAATTTCAAAATCTGATTCAGATGATTTGGTCTACACCAACCAGCACAAGTATCATCCACCTCTAATCTCATAAACTTTCAATATCATCGATAACTTATATATCATACCAAGGGAGTTATAACAGAGAAAACAAGTGCAAGATTGCACACAAAAACAGTACACTTCATTTACTGATAGATGGGCCCGAAAGTGCACATGAAATCAGTGTTCATTACTTTGATCAATCTAAAACCCCGAATGTCCTATACACAAATAATTCTGTTATCAGCAAGATCAATGAATCTGAAGTAACATCTTAATCAGTTTTTACCGGTCTTAAATAATTGAAGTGATGACAGACTTAACACATTCAACATTCCACATATATATCTATAGAAGACACGGGTTTGTATATACACCTTGGTGCTTGAAGCTGAGCCTGAGAACATCTCTCTCATTCCAGCCCTAGCCAGGAAATTTTATGCTCCACCAGAAATCAAAACCTTCCTTGGGTGCTTGCTCAAGGGGAGAATTCTCACCTGCGATCAGCTGAGTAGGAGACGAATGGTCATGCCTAATCCAATGTGCAAGTTATGTGGGGCAGCAAAGGACTATATCCACTACCTGATTCATTGTTCTTTTACCACCACGGTTTAAGGGCCTTCATCGTGACAATTGACATGATGAACTTGTCCCAATGGAACCATCAAAAGGCTGCATTGCTGGCTGGTGTTCCTCTCACTTGACGAAGCTGCGAAAAAATTTGTGGGCGTCAATGGCTTCTACTTTCTAGTTTTTTTTTGGCTGGACAGGAACGAGTGCACATTTGCAGCTGAGAAGCCATCCATGGCAGAGTAATCGTAAAAGCCAGTCATGGGGTTCTACAGTGGATGAAACTCAGACACAAGTTTGTTGAGTGGCCTGGTGCTGTTATATGTGAAAATAGGCACAATATTGTTGTTGGTTCCTGACATGGTCCATCAGGCTTAGTAAATGAGTCCCAACCCCCAGGATTCCTTAAACTGACTTTTGATGGCAGCAGTATAGGTAATCCCAGGCCACTCGCTTCAGGGGTTTGGTTCGAAATCACAAGGGCACCACCATACACGTATAAAGGACCCTCTTGGGAAAACTAATCCAATGATAGCTGAGGTCCAGCTGTTTCATGGTTTTAAAATTTACAACAGCAGGTACAACCTCCCATTAGCTATAGTAGGAGACTCCAGAACTTGGGCCACGGGAGACTCTATGCACAGCTGGAGATTTGATCAACAGATATTTCAGATACAGGATCTCGTTTCTTATATGGAAATTTTCTGGTTTGCTGTACCGGGGTGAGAGAATAGTGCAGCCAATGACCTTGTTCAGCTTGGTCACTCTCGAGATGAAATCATTGTATTATAACAATTGGGTAGCTCTAAGCCCTTGTAACTTTGCCAAGTTGCCAGTTTGAGAATAAAGAAATTCAACCGTTTCCAAAAAGAGATAGATTGCTAGATCGACTGTTGACACAGAGCAATGACCGATACAGTGAGTAAACTCTTATGTGTAAAGCCTTTCCTAAAAGAATTTGATCTTACAAACAATATTCAATGTGCATTCATCAGACAACTATGTTTATTGCTACAAATGAAACACATTGACATTAACTGTCATTTTATTGGAGATATGATGCTGCACAGCAAAAATACTATTCCTTATGTGAAAGCGACTTGACAAAACTGATATCTTTACCAAAATCTTGGCACACCGGGATTTACAGAAAATTTAGGAACACAAAGATGTAATTTTACTGAAAATTTCATTTAATTCCTGAGAGGTTATGGTTAAATACTTCTATTCATAAACTGAAAATGATGGTTTTTTTCAGTCGAAAAGGTCAATCACAAATGCTTGCAGAGAAAAAAAATATTTAGGGAAATCAAGCTTACTGTAGCAAAATCAGAAGATGTTTCTCCACCGTAGAGAACTTCGCAGCTAAATCTCGGAGACACAAAAACTACGAGCCCTAAAACCACAAACCGTTCTTCTTCTTTTCCCCTCTCTTTGAAGAAAGCGAAAGGCAAGCGGCGACTGCGGAGCTGCTGAGTAGCGAGAGGTGACTGCCGAGCTGCGCGTTGGGAGCGGCGATTGGCCACGGTGACCAGCAAAGGGGAAGATTACCCGAACTTCGTGAACGGAAAATGATCTTCGCTGGAATCAGCACCGGAGTCGGGAGGGAAGAAGCGCCGGAGTCGGGAGGGAAGAAGCGCCGGAGTCGAGAGGGAAGAAACGCCGGAGTCGGGAGGGAAGAAGCGCCGGAGTCAGGAGGGAAGAAGCGCAGGAGTCGGGACAGGCAGAAGAAGGATAGCATAATTTTTTTTTGTAAGTGGAGGGTATTTTCGGTAGCAAAAAAATTTACACTTAACGACCGTTTCAGCCCGCGTTCGCACCGTTAAAAAATGTGCGAACGCGGCCGCACGGTAGCCCGGTCCATGTTTATTTAGTGATTTTTTGTTATGTTTGAGTGGGCGTTTCGAGAAACTTACAGTTTTTGCTACTGGTGTGAAGCCAAAAAGCTTTATCAGAAACTACGGACGATCGTAATAGGTTTGATTTGGCTGAATCAGCTGGTAGTCTATGACATTGACCAAACGCCATAATAGGTCGTCAAAAAAAGGCAAGTTGAATTGTTATGAGAAACAGTCGCGATAGAAGCTGCGGCCATAGCCACAGCTCGACTATAGGGAGCCTCTCCGGAACCACCGCGGAGAAGTGATCTCTGCGTATGGTGGTTCTGAGAGCTGGAAGTCGAGGATGACCTCCAGCTGGGGCCAGCCTGGCACCAACTGAGCCCAGCTAGGCCAATTCAACCAGGATGAGTTGGGTCTGATTGGGTTGAGTCATAAAATAAAAATAAAATAACTCAATAAATAAAATACAAGAAAATAAACAAAATTAAATAAAAAAAACAAATTTTATAAATTAAAATTTTTATTTTAAATTATATAAAATTAAATTAAATTAAATTACATTACAAATAATAAATTAAATTAAATTAAATATAATAAAATTGCTCCAATGTTTTAAAAGAATAAAAAAAATAAAATAAATAAAGAAGGTCAAAGTAAGTTTAATTAAAATTTGTTTTGTCAAGTACAGCCGAAATAAAGAAAATTAAATTTAAAATAATAAAATTGATTTAATTAGAAACATTTTAAAGGATAAAATTAAAGTGAGTTAAAAAAAAACGAAGACAAAGTCAGTTTAATTAAAATAATATTAAATTTAATTAATTAAATAAACTTTTTTTTAAAATTTCTTAGTTGAAAATATTTTGAATGACAAAAAATGAAATAAAAAATAATGAATAATTTTAAATTTAATAATATAAAATATTAAGGTGTTTTTAAATACATAAAAATAAAAATAAAAATATTTATTTAAATTAAGTACGTACTTTTAAAAAAAAAAAAAGATTTTTTTAAAAACATTTTAAAAAATAAAATAAAATTATATTAAGTTGCAAAAACTAAATAAATTTATTTTATTTAAAAATGTTTAGAAGAATAAGATAAAAGTATACAAATAAAATAATATTAAGATGAAATAAATAAATAAAATTTATTTATTAAAAAAATTTTAGAAGAATAAAATAAAATAAAAAAATTCAATAATAATTAAAATGTTTTAAAGGTTAATTATTTATTTAAAACAGTTAGAAGAATAATAAAAAGTAAAAAAATAATTACTAATAGTATTAATTAAAACGTTCTAAATGTTAAAGGCCGAATTGTTTCAAGTTAGTTTAATTGAAAAGATACTAAATTAAAGTAAAATTTTGAAAAAAAACTTACTAAATAGTATTAAATAAATAAATAAAAATTGTTGTTTGATTTTGTTAAAATACAAAATTAAAATTAAAAATAATATTAAATTAAGTTGAATAAGTAATACTTTAAAATAAAATAAAAGTAAAATAAAAAAGACGAAAGTTAGTTTAATACTTTAATTACAAATAATACAAAAGAAATAAAATAATAAAATTTACCAAAATTACCATTATTTACTATTTCACCGAAAATCCACCGGTCCGCGAAGAGGCGTGACCGAGAGAATATGTCGATTATTTTAGAATAAATTTGTTACAGGGTGTGTTGTAAATATCAAGGAATGCGAGTTCACACTCCTAGGCTTCCTCTGATTCGATCTCCGTGTGAATTTGGTGAAGTTTTGGCTCCTGCGAGGTCGTCGTCGAGACTTCGAAGTTCTAAAACGAGCGTACACAATCTGGTGTGGCTTTTGTCGGCCCGGACGGAAGTATTTGTGTTCGCGGTGTTTCGACTTGTGACGATGCCGGCGACGGTGTAGAATTGCTTCGGTCATTTGTAGAGCGACGAACCGCAAATGTTGAACTTCTTTTGCGATGAAAGAACCCTCGTGCGTGAGGAACTCTTCTCGGTGAAGGAAGTTTTGGACCTTCGATTTGGGAACGAGAGAGCTTTCTGACCGATGTTAAGAGTCTTTCGAATGTGATTTTTCCCAACCCCGGAACAGGGAACCACGCCTTTTGTAGCCCATGCATTGTAGTTGTTGAGAGATTTTTTCACGGGAAAGGGGATCACAATCCCCTTTCGCCGTGGAAGTTGAGGGAGAAGAGGGAATGAGGGAGACCGGGATCATGGCCCTCTTTCCGCTCCGCCGGTTGAAGATCGAGTGGTGGGCCGGCGATGCATGCTGATTCGGCGGTTCTTTCTTCGCAGGAGGTGTTGATGTGCTGGGTGGCGATGGCGTCGCGGCTGGACTTCGTAGTAGATTGCCATAACGGACTTTGATGATGATTAAAGCCTACCCGTGGTCATTGTTTGAAGGGCCGATGGGTTGTTGGGCTTATCGGATTTGGGCCACGCACATTTTGATGCGTACAGATTGCCCCCTTCGATACTTGATAGTTCGGGAGGAACGATCGAGTTTTGAATATGAAGAACACAACACACAACGCACACACATTTTCATTTTTTTATTTTTTTTATTTTATTTTTTTTTTTATTTTTTTTTTTTTTTTTTTTCCTCTTACTCTTTTAGGATCGTTTATCTTTTTGTGTACTACTCTTACGTCCTCTTGCTTTTTTAGGGACGGTGTATATTTCCAATTACACTTTGTATGTATATATATATATATTTTTTTTTTTTTTTTTATTTATTTATTTATTTTTTTTTTTAGATCAAGAACGGCATGGAACGAATGTTCCCGAAGAGACTTACTTGCTTGTCTCCTTCAGGTGTATGTCGTCGGAGGATTTCAGCGGCGATATTTGGTATTTTGAAGGAGGTAATTGGCGAAGAACTTCGGTGACCTTCGTCGACGGGTTGTTTTCCGTTCGGGAGGAGAATTGTTGTGGAACAAGTCTTTGCTGTGTTTTAGGTCGCTCTGGTCCGACTGTATCATAGCCGCCGTCCGGGGGTTGTGTTTGAAAGGCTCGGAGAGTCTTTTTCTTACTAGGCATAGTTGAGGTTACTGCCGGTCCTGGTTATGCGGTCTGAGGCTGCACGAACTGGGTGCCGTGATTTTCAGGGTTCCTTTTGGTTCGTTAAAACCCAAACTTTCAAACTCACTTTCTCGTAGCTTTCAGTCCGGACTGCACGACTCCGGATGTGTCTGGCGCCACGATCTCCTTTGTTCCCGTAGCCGAGCCTTTCTCTGCATAAGCCAAGTCGGTTATGCGGAGTGGGGCCCACCGAGGCCTGGTAACGATCCCGGGGTTGTCGCCTGATCGGGTCTCCATGTAGAGTTTCATGATAAGGGAAATTCCGTACTGGGGAGATAGAGTCCCTTTTAAAAAGGGACTGTCGCCTTCTCCCAAATTCGGAGGAAACCCTTGGAATTCTTCGATATATAAAGTACCTTGAGCCTTGGATATTTCACCGTGCGAACCTAATAGAGACCTTCTTGAGTTTTTTTTTTTCTTGTTACGTTCTCCATCTGAAGTGCCACTCCCTTCGGTTGTGTGTATCTACGACCGACTCTTGGAGATTTTGTTCGTGCTTCTGATTCCGAGAGAGTATTTGTTGAAGAGACTTTCCTTTCGGTGAATCTCTGCTTCTCTTCACGTAGGACGCCTCACTCGTATCAAATTTGAAAGGTACCTGCGAGATTCCTTTTTTTTTTTCTTTCTGGCGACTTCGTTTAGATTTTGAGTCGGCCGGGGTCCCGCTCTCTTTTTTTTTCTTCTTTCTTCCTTTACCCTTCTTCTTTTTCTCTCCTCTCCTTTTCGACTCCTTCTTTCTTATTTGGTCGAGATGACTTCTTTTTGTCACGGTCTCGATATTTCCCTCTCTTTTTGTTTTAGAGCTTTTTATCATTTTTTCTTTTTTGTGCGACGGCTTTTTTTTCGCTGCTCATTTTTTTTTTTTTTTTTTTTTTTTTTTTTTGAGTTTTCGATACGTACCTCGTTTTACGCCTGTTCGTTTAGGCGTCGTCGAAGTCTGTCATCTTGTTGGTATAGACGACTGGTTGTCTTCCGCACGATTTCCGGTTGGGGAATGCGTCTGACTTAGTTGTTGTGTGTAGGTTCTTCCTTTTCCGGTGTTTCACTCCGGGGACATTGGTTGGGTCGTCGGTGTGACGGCCTGTCTTCCCTTCCCTCTCTCTCTTTTTTTTTTTGAGAGTATGTTGGTCGTTCCTCTGTGGGTTGCCGAACGTTGTCGTCGTTTCGGCTTCGACCGGCTCAGTTACCGGAGAGGAGCCTCTGTTCCGTTCGCCTTCTTCGAGGATTTCTTTTCAACTTGACCGGCCGAATTGTCAGGCGTCTCGTCTCAGTCTATCATTAGTGGCTTGGCCGTCAAGCTTCGACTTCTGCGGCTTGCCATGATGGTTGTGGCACGAGTTGGTGTGGATACCTCGTTTTCTGGTGGTGGCATGGCTTCTTCGAAATTTTATTTTCTTTTTGGTTTTCTTCTTTTTTTTTTTAGCGACGACTTCTTTTGTCGCGGTCTTTTCGTGACGGCTTCTTTTTGTCACCGCCTCTCTCTTTTTTTTTTGTTCAGGGGAGAGTCGCTTACCTGACTTCGCCTGAATGTGTCGGACTCGATTTGTCCAGCGCGGTTATCCCTTTTTGTTTCGGCCGCGCTATAGGTTTGGCTCGTGTCCGGCTCGGTTGTCGGGCGTCGTCTTCTGTGGCATCCATCTACCGTCCAGTTTTGACATCCGTCACAGGGGTTTGCGACGCGAGTGTTCGGTGATAGTCTTGGGCGCTGGATTCTTGACCCAGTGATGCTCGGATTGGTGGTTGAGCAATTGGAATCCAGTGTTGTCACCTCCAGTTTGTTGGCCGCGGGGTGCTGGTCTCTATCGCCGTTCGTCTCAGGGCTGTATTTGTGTTAGCCGTAGAGAGATTTTTTTTTTTCCGCGATTTCGCTTTTCTTTTACCGTTGTTCACATCCCTTCTCTTTTTTTGTTTACGATCATTTTCCCTTTTTTTTTTATCGCAATATGAATGCACAAACTATTTTTTTATTTTTTTATTTTTTTATTTTTTTATATTTTTTTTTGGAAGATAGCTTGCGTACCTGACCTTGCGTACCTGACTTTGTGTTGAACTGACGGCTTAAATGCCTCTGTCGCTTTGCAGATGTCTTTCCCATCGCCAACCGTTACCTTCCTCGATCTGGTTCTCACCAACGTCCGAGTGCAAGTAAGAGATGTTCTCCGAGAATGCGTGCATATCCAAAATACGCAAGGAGATAGGGAAATTTTGTTGCTTACGAGTTTGCCTTCTGCCCTCGGGGGACGTGACGTGCGAGTCCCTTTAACAGGGTCGACCTGCGAGCTCTGGAGTCGTTTGGTAGTTAACGAGGATGACCAAATTTGTTTCATCCCCGGCGTCGGTGAGACTCCGGCGCCTCCGCACGAAGTCCAGGGCACTGTTTTGATGAGTCCCATGCACGACACATTGGTGGAGTTTACTCCTCCCGTACTTTCCATTGGTAGCAGCAGCTTCGCCCTTGGGAAGCGAGAAGTATGGATATCGTTAGCCCACGATTCATACCTTATTACTTGAGTGGGCGGACGCCGCCCCGCTGCGTGCTTTCGGGCGTTTGGCAGCGGTGGATTTGCTATCGCCCGTCGCGGGCCTCCATGTACCGTTATAGCTGTTGTTGTAACGTTGTCACGGCCTTTACCGAGGTCTGGTGTTCCGCCACCAATTCTATTTTTACCGGGGGGCTGTCGCTTTCTTTATGGGATCTCCATCACCTCGGGGGACTTCCGTCTCGGGGGTATTTTCGACGAATCCTTCCCTTCGCCGATGACTTCTCTTCTGGTCATCATCTTCCTCTACCCGAAAGCCTCAGATATTTGATCTTGGCTTACTTCCGTCTTTCCGCGCTGCTGAGGCGGAGAGAGCTGCCGGAGTTCGATGTCCGATTGGGCGTCTTTTTGGTTCCGCCGGGGCCGGACTCTCGGCCTGTGGAAGACGCTTGGGGCGATCATCGTATGAAGACTTCGGGCTCGAGGAGCCGCAACAGGTCGGAACGGTTGAACCGACCTTTGAAGGAGCTCGGTGTTCCGGACGTGCTCGCCGACGAAGTTTATTTGGCCGCTTTCTTCTCTATGTGGCTCTGCCTCTGCATCCTCCCCGCGCCAGGGGGTATGTTGAGGTACACAATTTTGAAGATGGCTGGCTTTTTGGCGAGCGGCTATAAGTACAACTTGGCCGCCGCGACTTTGGCAGGTCTCTACCAAGCCCTGAACAGTTCTAATTGGGGGAAGGTCCCCTGGTCCTTCGTTTACTCTTGGCTCGCACATTATTTCGGCGTCCATACAGCTGATTCGTCAGAAGGTGACCGGCCGTTAATGATGGTTTACCGCAATCCCAACAATGGCCGTGCCTATACACAGAGGGAAGCTCGTGCTCTGTTCTGGGGAAGTGGGGTGCGAAGTTGGCACGGGCCGCAAGCAATCCCCTCAGGTCCTATTGACGACAGGCCGGGCCGCCCAGCCTCTCGGATTTAGGCGGATTACTTCCGGTGTGTGCGGGCGAGCCGTCTCGTATTGCGGCAATGCGACTTCCTGATTGTGGAGCCGTACAGTCCGCACTGGTTTGCTCGTCAGTTTGGCTTTTGCCAGGATTTACCGGGGTGCTCTGATCGGGGAGCAGAGGAGGGCGCCGACGGTCGAGTCGTTGGTGGAGATTTGGCAGAGGGAGAATGCCTTTCCCCTCGGAACAGTTGATGTGCCGTCTTCCACCAGTCCGGATGCCGATCCGGGAGTGACGGCTTTATATCGAGGATCATGGCTCGAAGCCGTGGTTCCTCTTTTTGAGGTAGAAGCACTTACTTGTATTCGTGCACCTTTTGTTTCCTTGGCATTTGCTTGTGCTTACGTTTTTCTTCTCCTTGTGTCTCTCAGAGAGAATGGGAGAGTTTTACGGGGGGAGCGGGCGCCGCGTAAGAAGGCTGCGGCGACGAGGGGTCCTGCGAAGAAGAAGACGCCGGCCTCTAGACCTTCCCAAAAGGTGACTCAGGTTCTGGCGACCGTCGAGCCAGGGAAGGAGTTGTTATCGAGAAGCCGCTCCTGCCCTGCCTGCCGAACCGGTTGTTCGGGCCGAACTTCGTTGTCTTCACACCGCTGCGGATGCGCCTCGGATAAAGGAAAGGGGGTCGTGGACCCGATAATAGCGCACCCCGCCGTTCCGCCGCCGGCAGTATCTCCGAGGAGGGTTGTGTCGAAGAGGAGGAGGACAGGGGTTCCAAGGGTCGTCTTCGACCATCGGACTTCTTCTTCTTCTCATGACTTGCCTTCTCCGACGGTTTCTGCTTCGAGTCGCGAGAAGTTATCGTGGGGGTATGTCCGGTAGAGAAGCTGGAGGTGCCGCCTGCCGGGAACGTTGCTACGCGGTCGGAGGTGATGCGGGTTATTTCTTCTCCGGTGCAGCCTGGGGTAGAGACGGAGCCTTCAGCAGATGCACTTGCGCTGGTTCCTTATTCTCGCGCGAGCCAACTTGAAGTTTGTTCGGAGGGTTCGCGCTCTCCTGTCGTCTCAGGGAGACGTTTCCGAGAAGGGAGGGACCAAGAGGAGATGTTTGCTGACGCGGCTACTGAGGGGATGGGTAGGGTGGACTGCCCTATGACCATCTCTAGTGATGGGGGCGCGACGTCGTCTTCTCCTTCAGGTGGGGGGGAAGGTGGGGTCGGTTTGGGACCCTGATTGCTCTGGACTCAAGTCATCGCTTCCTTCCTGCTCCCGAGGATAGGCCACGCACCGAAGGAAGGCTGGATGGCCAGGCAACCGGTCCGGTCGTTAGGGGAAGAGCGTCGAGCCCATTCACCCGGTCCTTGGGCGAGAATTCTTTTTCTCATCTCGGCTGACTTGGTAGGTTTTCTATACTCTGTTTCTTCCTCCTGCTTTTCCTTTCTTAACCCCTTTGCTCGTGTGGCAATTTTGCAGTCCTCCATGATTTTCTCTCGGCGACCTCGCGAGGGTGGGTCCAACAATCTGCGATAGGCCTATGGACTCGGTTCGTCTGCACAGCCTTGGCTCTACGCAGAGGACCCCCTGCTCCCCGGAGCTGGTGGTTGATGCCCGCGGTCTTTTAGAGCATTTACGTTTGGCGGGTGTCAATGTTTCTATCTTGGAGCAGTGGGTGGAAGATTTCGCTCGAGAAGTTGAACATCTCTAGGAGTTGCGTTGCTTTGTTGCCAGTAAGCTCCCCAGGGCCGATCACCAAGCTCTCGAAGCCGAAGCGTCGCGGTTGGTCCGACGAGTGCATTGCCGGCGCAATGAGATGGTTGAGTTGGTCAGTCGGCACCGGTCCGAGTACGACACTGTGAAGGCTGAGAGGGAAGCCGTCAGCGAACAACTGGCTAGGCTGGATTCTCAACTCGACTCCCTGCGGGCGAACATCGGTATCGCTCAGTCTGAGCCAGGCGTTTGATGCTGAAGCATCTGTGTTAGAGCGGCGACTTGAAGATGTCCGCGCGCAGCCTGTGCTAAGCGAGAGCGAAGCGCATGAGCTTGAGGATACGCGGGCCAAGGTGCTTCGGCGGCGACAGCGAGTGATCGACTTTGAGCTCAACCAGTAGCCTCTCCTTTTTCACCCCCTTGGATTTAATGTAGCCCCCATATTTTGTACTCCATTTTTGAGGTCTCGGATCCCTTTTTGTTTTCGAGACCTTGGGTGTAAAGAATATTTTTTCTGCTACCCTGCTCACGGATAAAATCGTTTGAGAAATTTACCGTTTGTGATAGGTAGCTCCGACCCGTTAGCGATGACGAGTTTGTAAGCGCCGTTGGTGTAGGCTTCTTGTACGACATAAGGGCCTTCCCATTTGGGTGCGAATTTGCCCCCGGTCTTGCTTGTAAAGAGCATTGACCGTCGAACTGCTAGCACGAGGTCGCCCTTCTGGAATGACCTGAGGCGTACCTTTTTGTTGAAGGCTCTGGTCATGCGTGATTGATAACACTCGAGACGTTGTTGTGCCTCGAGTCGTTGTTCGTCGAGGGACTCAAGCTCTGCCAACCTCAGTTGGGCGCACTCCTCCGTTGTCAACCCTTCTCTGACAGCTATGCGTAGGGAACGGAGCTGCACTTCGAGGGGAAGCACCGCCCGGGCCGTAAACCGGTGAGTATGGAGTTGACTGGGTAGGCGTTCGAGCAGTGGTTCTGTATGCCCATAAAGCTTCGGGAAGTTTTTCATCCCAGCTCTTTTTGTGGGTGCCAACCGTTTTCTTCAAAATTTTGCAGAGTGTCTTATTGAACGCTTCTGCGAGTCCGTTGGCTGCAGGGTTGTATGCCGACGACATCCGCTGTTGTATGCGAAATTTATCGCAAAAGCGGTCCATGACTCTGTTTCTGAAGGGTGTGCCGTTGTCCGTCACTATATACCGCGGAACTCCATATCTGTATATGAGCTGCGTTCGAATGAAATCGGCAACAGTGGTGGCCTTGATCTCTCGGTAGGCTGCAGCTTCAGACCATTTGGAGAAGTAGTCGGTGGCAGCCAAGATGTACTGTTTGTCGGAGTCGGATTTCGGGGTGATGGGACCGATGATATCCATTCCCCAAGCTTCGAAAGGCCAGGAAGCGACCGTTGGGTGAAGCGGCTCCGGCGGTTGGTGTATGTAGTCGGCGTGGAATTGGCACGGTTTGCAGGTTCGGGTCATTTCAATGGCGTCCCTGAGCATGGTTGGCCAGTAATAGCCGAGTCGTTTGACTTGCAGGTGAAGCTTTGGGCCAGCTTGATGTGCTCCGCATATCCCGCTGTGTATTTCTTTCAATACTTGTAATCCCTCTTGTTTCGAAAGGCAGCGGAAGAGTAGACCTTCGTATGACCTCCGGTATAGTACGTCGTTGATAAAAACGTACCTGGGAGCTGTTCGGCGAATTTGGACTCGCTCCCGCAGGTCGACTGGGAGCGTGCTGTGGCGGAGGAAGTTGATGATGGGTTCACGCCAATCTTCGGTTTGATTTTGACTAGCCGATACTGGGAGAGATTCCTCTATCTCTTCCGTTAACTCTTCGTCTGTTTCTTCCTCAGCTGGTGGAGGGATGACCCATTGTTCGCACACGGGAACTCGGTTTGGTCGTTCGTCGAAGTGTGCTAAACTGGCAGCAATGCCGGCTAATGCGTCGGCTGGCCCATTCTCGGAGCGAGGGACATAGTGGAGTGAAACTGCCGGGATATGGGCCAGAAGTTCACCGGCATATCTCCAGAGAGGTTTGAGCTCGGGTTTCTTTACTTCGAACTCTCCTGTCAACTGCTTGATAACCAAAGCCGAGTCGCCATAGATGTTCAATTGCGGCAACTGCATCTCGACCGCTATAGCGAGTTCGAGGAGGATGGCTTGGTACTCTACTTCGATGTTCGAACAAATCTGGGTGAGCACGAACGAATACGGCAGGAGATCCTTCTTTGGGGAGACAAACAGGACTCGGCGCCCGGCTCCATTTCTCCGTCTTGGCGCCATCGAAATACATCTCCCAAGGTGGAAGCTTGCCGACCAGGAATATTTCTTCGCCTGGGAATTCCTCGGTTAACTCCCATTCGACTCGCACCGGGTGGTCGGCTAAGAAATTGGCCAATGCTTGGCCCTTAATCGCTCTTTGAGGAATGAAATTGATCTCGAATTCTGATAAGAGCAGAGCCCATTTTGCCAGTCTACCGGAGAAGATTGGGCGCGACATAATGTACTTCAACGGACCCGCTCGAGAAATGAGGTTCGTTGAATGCGCCAGGAGGTAGTGTCGAAGTTTTTGAATTGCAAATATGAGAGCCAGACAAATCTTCTCGATCGGTGTATAGTTGAGCTCAGCACCCACCAGTGTTCGGCTGAGATAATACAGAGAACGTTCTTTGTTGTCCCCATCACATTGGGCCAAAAGAGCTCCTACCGACTTTTCCTGTGCTGCAATGTAAAGCAGCAGGGGTTTGTCGACGATCGGAGCTACGAGCACCGGTGGTTTGGTGAGGTACGCCTTTATGTTGTTAAAGGCGTTCTGGCAAGCGTCATCCCACTCGAATGGTGTACCTTTCTTTATCAGACGACTGAAAGGCTGGCATCTCCCGGCAAGGTTCGAAATGAAGCGCCGTATGTACGCCAGGTGACCTTGGAAGCTTTTGAGCTCAGAGACGTTCCTGGGTTTCGGCATCTTTTGAATGGCGTCGATTTTTGACTGGTCGATTTCGATTCCTCTGTGATGGACAAGGAATCCCAAGAATTTGCCTGAGGTGACGCCAAAAGCACACTTCAACGGGTTCATTTTGAGCTGAAACCGTCGCAGTCGCTCGAACACTGCCCGGAGATCGAGAAGATGATCGGCTCGTTGCTTTGTTTTCACCACCAGATCGTCGACGTAGCATTCGACTCGCTTATGGAGGAAGTCGACGAAGATGTTCTGCATCGCTCGCTAGTATGTTGCGCCGACGTTCTTGAGTCCGAACGGCATGACTTTGTAGCAAAAAATCCCTTTTGGAGTGCGAAATGCAGTGAGCTCCTCATCTTTTGGGTCCATCCGAATTTTATTGTAGCCGGAGGACCCGTCCATGAAGGATAGGGCTTCATGACCTGTCGTCGCGTCGACCATAAGCTCGGTTATTGGCAGAGGGAAGTCGTCCTTCGGGCACGCCTTGTTCAAGTCGCAAAAGTCGACGCAGATCGGGATTTGGCCAGTCTTCTTTTTTACGGGGACGATGTTTGCAATCCAAGACGGGTACTTCACCTCCCTGATGAAATTTGTCGCGATCAACTTGTCGACCTCCTTTTTTATTTCAGGAACCAATTCGGGTCTGAATCGTCTTTGCGATTGTTTCACCGGTCGAACAGAGGGATGAACAGCCAATTTGTGGACTGCTACTCGCGGATCGAGGCCGGGCATCTCTGTGTAATTCCATGCGAAAATGTCTCGGTATTCATGGAGTAACGCCATATATTCAGCTTCTTCTTCGGCCGTCAGTGAAGCACTGAGGAATGTCGGCCGCGGGTCTTCTGCTGTGCCTAGGTCAACTTTCTTTAATTCGTCGACCGTTGACTGGCCTCCTTCTTCGAATTCATCAGGAGCCTCTTTCAAGACGAATTCCTCATCTTCTTGTTCATCGTCTGTGACGGAGATGTGATTCACTGTGGCTGAATCGTAGGCACGGACTCGGGTAATGGCTGCCTTCAATGTATAGATGACGACTGGACCGCCGTCTTTCTTTGGTCGCCGTCGATTGATGGCGTCTTTTGTGTAAATGATCACCGGCTTTGGGGGATTTTGTTTCTCGATTGGGATTTGGCCAACTGAGACTTAATGAACATCTGCCGATGACTTTCTGGTTACCTTGACCGGTTTTGCATGGGCTGTATAAATCTTGATTGGTTTTGGCCTTTCGTAGCCGAGGCCCAAGCAACCTTGACTGATGCGATGCCCTCCGTTTTTCAATTTCTCCTGCTATGGTGTGAAGACAGGTAAGGTTACGGGAGGCTTCTCGTGGATTTGATCTTTTGTGAGGTTGCCCCCGGCTCTTGCCATCAGTCGATAAGCATTTGGGTCGAAACCTTCGTTCGAGCGCGTGGCTAGCAACCGCTCCTGATTCGGGAGTTGTTTCACGACACTTCGTTCCTCTAGTTTTGGCAGAGGAAGCGTGACCTTTGCTGGCAAAGGGTCGGCTGAATTTTGTGGCAGGCAACCAAGGGAGCCTCTCCTTTCTTCCTTTGCGATTGTGGAATGTACCGCAGGATGGGTACATTGGGACTCTTCGGTGCTAAAGTAGCCTTGGCTGATCTGCGATCGTGTGCCGACTGATTGTTGTATATTGGCTGATTTGTGGATACGATCTGCGTCGTAGTCTGTGTAGGAGATGCAATTTGCGTCGGGGTTTGCAATTTGGCGGGCTGCGACGACTGTTTGAGTTGCGCCGGTTGTTGGGACGATACAGCCCGTGTCGGAGTACTTCCGGAGTTCGCTGCTTGGTTCGACCAAGGTGACAATTTGATTGTCGGTCTGGTCGTCAGATAGAATTTGGCATCTGCGAACGATGCCTCCGCCTCTGTGAATGGACTTTCGTCGGCGTACACTGTCTTTTACTTGCCGTTTTCCCAATACTTGAAGCATTGGTGCAGGGTAGATGGTACGACTCCGTTTGAATGGAGCCATGGCCGACCCAGAAGCAGGTTGTAGGACGTCCTGGAATCGATAACTTGAAGAGGCGTAACGGCTATCATGTCTCCAATGTGCAGCTTTAGGTTCGTCATGCCGAGTGTTCTCTGGCCCTCCTGGTTGAAACCTTGAATGAGGAGAGAACTTGGAGAAAGGTCGCCAGCAGAGAGACCAATATTCTTCATCGTGCGGATGGGCAGAATGTTGACTGTAGATCCACAGTCGATGAGGATACGGTTGATTTTGTGATCCCTGATGTAGCCGGGAGGCGAACAACGGTCTGTTGTGATTTTTCGACCCCAATTGTGCGTCTTCCTCTCGAATGTAATGCAGGGTGGGCATGTGACGGCGAGCTTCTTCCGACTTTTGCGAGATGCGCTTTGGTGTAGGCATCTTCCTCTTCTTTCAAGAAGAGGAGGGGTTAACCCGACTTTCGGCAGGTCGTTCTTTCTCATCAGCAACGTCTCGAGCTTCGGCTTTGAGTTCCTCTGGTTTGTCGAGGACTCGGATTAGGGCTTTGTGCGGACCTGATGTCCAAATCGAGGTCATCTTCTATTTTGTTGAGATGTGAGATTTGTTTGAGCGGCGTCTCTAGGTCATCGCGATTCGACGACTGGTCTTTTGCCCTTCTCTTTTGTTCCTGTTTGCTCGGGAGGAGCTGTTGAGCAGGTTGCCACCATTGCAGGCGGTGAGAGGAACTCCTTCGGGAAGAACTCCGCCAATGTGACGGGTCTTCTTTTCTTTTTGTTTTCCCCCTGGACATCGGTCCTAGGAGCTTTTCTTTGACGTTTCGCGGATCTTTTGTTTGGCCGCTTTGCTTTTGTTTGGATGGTCACCGGTGCCAGTTCGATTTCTCGAATAGGCTTCTTTCTCCGGGTGACCAAGATCCACCCCTCTGCGTCGACTGCAGCTTCTTCGCTGGGTGCCGGTTTTGGTGCGACCTTAGCCGGTGGTCGTTTGTTGTTATGAGGTCGGCTGGAGGAACCGGGCTTTGGTCGGTACTCCTTCTTCGTGGCCCTCTTCTTGTTCGGCCGAGTTGGCTGATTCGGCTCGGCTCGAATGGAGACGGCATATGAGGAGGCTGTGTTTTCAGCTCCTTCAATTTCAATACGGCCTTGCGCCGCCAGCTCCATGATGCGATCCTTCAAGACGAAGCATTTCTCCGTCGAGTGCCCGACCAGTCGATGGTATTTGCAAAAAATTGATCTTTGCTTTTGGATTGGTCGCCAGGTCTTTTGATTTCTGGCAGCCTCAATAGTTGATTGTCAAGCAGCTGATCGAGCATGATGGGAACGTCGGCGTCGGCAAAGGGATATGTCTTTGCCTGTCGTTCTTCCAGTGTCAGCTTCTTAAAGCCTCCCGTCAATTGTCGTGGGAGGTAGGTCTGCTTGACTTTACTTTCGACCTTGATCGGTTCGACAGTATTTGTCGCGAAAGAGGATTTTGATTTCTCTTTCGTTTCTCTTGGTGCGGTCGCGGTCGGTGCCTTCCCCTTTTTGCGTGGGTCAGCGGAAGAGGATCCTTCTTCTCCTCGTTCTTCTATTAGGATCTTCATGTTATGAGCGTCTGTTGCGAGCTCTTGGAAATCATTCGGCCGTCGGCTACGGATGTAGCGTTGGAGTTCCCAATGCATTCCTCGAGAGCACATCTCGATCTCGGCTTCGAGGGAGAGATTTGAGCTTTCTTTACAGTTTAGGCTTAAATTTCTCCATCGATTGATATAGTCAACCACCTTCTCGCCCTTTTTCTGTTTGAGATTGGCGATTTCTACCAACGTGACCGTACGCCGGGTGTTGTAGAAACGGCTGAGGAATTCCCGTTCTAGTTGCTCCCGGCTGTCGATGGACTCACAGGGGTAGCTTTCGATATACCAGTCGGCGTTTCCCTTCAATGACCGGCCGAGCTGTTTTACCAAAGAGGTCACCATCGGTACCGGCATTGTTGCAGGTTTCTATGAAATGTGCGGCGTCTTTGCTTTGGATGGCCGTCACCGTTGAATTGCTGGAACTTGGGAGGGTGATAGCCGATAGGCATTAGGATATTCTGGATCCTTTTTGTGTATACGATCTCTTGTAGGCGGCCCGATTTGTGGTCGCCGACGCCGTTTCACCGCACGGTTGACGAGCTCGTGATGGCGTCAAGTGTGAGAGCGACGGATCGGCTTCGGTCGACCTCTGCGGATGGCCACCGGAGCGACGGGCGGCAGCTTCGTCGTCGAGGAAGGGTCTTCAGCGGCAGCTTCGGCCGAGGCGCTGGTAGTCGGCCGATTTCGGTCGACTTCTTGAGAGACGCCACCCCGTATTATTGGTGGTTGTGCCCATTTCAAGCCGTTCAAACATCTTCGCAATTTGATCATTGCGAAGCTGCTAGTTGAGCATCCCGGCTGCAAGTTGCGATCCTTTATGCGCATTGTTCGCTTTGCTCCTTTATCGCAGCCTGCATTTCCGCAAGCTGTTCTTCGATGGTTTTGGCCGGTTGTCATTGCGGCCATCTTGACATTTCGCGTCGGGGTAGTTGTTCTCGACGCGGCTTGAAGATATGAAGCCTTCGTTGGTGACTTCATTGAGGGAGCGGTCATTTGTGGAGGACCGGTCGAAGGACCGTCGCCGCGGGTTGATGACAGAGAGTGGCTCTGGGCGACGACTGGCTTGCAGTGGCGGCCGCCAGTGAGAATCGGAAGGATGAGATAGGTGATGTTGCGGTAGGGGAGGTCGTCGGCGTGTGTCGGCGAGGTGAACTGATAGGTGGTGGACCAGCTGCTGCATTGAGTGCGGCCAGAAGGTCGTGTGGGACCAGCATAACCGGCGAGTTGTCTGTCGCCGACGTTCTCTGTACGGAGGAGGCTGGTATTGAGTGAGTTCTCGCAGCAGAGAGGAAGGAGATGCCCCCGCTTTGCTCGTATCGTTGCACCAAAGTGGGAACAATAGAGCTTCTCCGTGACGGCGGCGACTGCGTCGGACTGGCAGTCGGGCTACGAGGAGGAGGAGATGCAGCGACAACCAGGTATGTTGGTTTGGCCATTGCCGGCAGCAGTTTGGCGACGACCGTGGCTGGTTTGTTGGAGGCCGCGGTAGCCTGTGGCACGAATAAGGCGCTTGGACGGCGCGCGTCGAGCATGAAAGGAGCTTGTCCAGCAGATAAATTCCTGGCCATAGCTCTCGTCACTGGGCGAGTGGTCGGTGGTGGTGAGATAGGGACGCGAACGTTGGCCGGCGATGCAGCGGCAGATCCGCGATTTCCAATAGTTGAACCTGCAGTCGCGGCGGGGCGCGGTTGGGCAGAGCTCGAGGAGGCAGTTTGCTTACCTCCATTGTTGTTGTTGTTGTTGTTGTTGGCGTTGTTGGCCATGGTTGAGGTTGGGGATTTTTTTTTTGACGGAGAAGGAGATGAGAGGTAGGAAAGGTCCCACCGGGCGTGCCAAATCTGTTTCACCGAAAATCCACCGGTCCGCGAAGAGGCGCGACCGAGAGAATATGTCGATTATTTTAGAATAAATTTGTTACAGGGTGTGTTGTAAATATCAAGGAATGCGAGTTCACTCTCCTAGGCTTCCTCTGATTCGATCTCCGTGTGAATTTGGTGAAGTTTTGGCTCTGCGAGGTCGTCGTCGAGACTTCGAAGTTCGTAAAACGAACGCATTACACAATCTGGTGTGGCTTTTGTCGATTCGGGACGAAAGTATTTGTGTTCCGTGTGTTTTCGACTTGTGACGATGCCGGCGACGGTGTAGAATTGCTTCGGTCGAGTTTGTAGAAGCGGCGAACCGCAGATGTTGAACTTCTTTGCGATGAAAGAACCTCTGTGCGTGAGGAACTCTTCTCGGTGAAGGGAGTTTTGGACCTTCGATTTGGGAACAAGAGAGCTTCTGCACTGATGTTAAGAGAGTCTTTCGAATGTGATTTTTCCCAACCCCTGGAACAGGGAACTTCTGGCCTTTTGTAGCTTGTCTGTGTAGTTGTTGAGAGATTTTTCCTGGGAAAGGGGATCACGATCCCCTTTCTGCTCGTGAAGTTGAGGGAGAAGAGGGAAGGAGGGAGACCAGGATCATGGCCCTCTTTCCGCTCCTTCGGTTGAAGACCGAGTGGTGGGGTGACGATGCATGCTGATTCGACGGTTCTTTGCTGACGAGGTGTTGACTGTGCTGGTGACGTGGCGATGCGGCTGGACTTCGTAGTGGATTGCCGCAACGGACTTTGATGATGATTAAAGCCTACCCATGGTCATTGTTTGAAGGGCCGATGGGTTGTTGGGTTTATCGGATTTGGGCCACACACATTTTGATGCGTAAATTTACATATTTTAAAACTAAGGGCAGAAATTTTAAAAAAAATAAAATATTCTTTTAATATTAGTCCACTTGACCCCTCTTTAGAGGGGTTATTTTTGCTAGTAAAACTAATGTGAAAAGCCCTTCTTCAAGTAATTTGGTGCTTTGGGAACTTATTAGTAAGGGTTTGGTGCCGCATTTAAATTGAACGGAGCTGATCTCAATCCCGGTATGTAAATCAGTAAATGGTACAGAACCAAACATAATAGCTAATAGCTTGTTCTAATTATTGTTTTCGATTAATTTTTACTATTTTCATTTTAGCTTTAGCCTATTAATTCAGAATTATTCATTTTTAATTCTTTCTGATTATTTTCCTATTTTTAGGATACAACAAAAAATAATGTAAACGTAAACAAATAATATAAATATTAAAAAAACATGACAACAACATAATATCATTACAATACAACGCCTAAAATTATTTATTTATATTTTTTATAAATTTATGAAAATCATCTAAGACTAAACATATATTTTTGGCCTTGGGTTTTTAATAATCGATATTATAACCGGTAATTGAATACCTTTACACCGCTAGTCCCCTTAAATGCTTTTTGATATAAAAGAAAAACAAAATGGCCGAATATTCAGAAGAATAATCATTTTTTAACAAATTAGAAAAATCAAAACTAAAAAATGCACATCACTTTACACCGAAAATTCGACGCCTCTATATATTTAATTATTTATGGATCAAGAATAGATTAAAATGATATATGACAATTTAAAACTGTGGTAATATCAGAATAAAAAAAAAAAATCCCAGCAGCTCGCGATCGGCAGTCTATGGCACTTCGACGTCTACTTCTGTCCCCCAAGATTCCTTCCGTCACTCCTTCACATATCGCCCTCCGTCCTCGCAGAGTCATTCAATTCAGCATCAAGTGTGTCTCCATGGAGACAGCAGCATCAGGAGCAAATAGCAGTAAGGTGAGGGTCGCAGCTGCACAAATGACCTCTGTTAACGACCTCGACGAGAATTTCAATACATGCTCCCGGCTTGTCAAGGTAATCCGTTCTTCTCCTCTCAAATTTTGGCTGGTTTAACAATCAGTAATGTACTTTCATGTTCTGAATTACCGAGTTTTATCTGAAACATTGTTTATCCGAAAGTGTTGCGAGCCCGCTCACGGCGTTCCACATCGTCAGGACCCAAAGGGCGAGTTTTGCCCGTGTCAGGATGAGAATGTTTCTTACTTTCGACTTATAGCTATTTATTCTTGTGGATATTTTGATTTCTTTGCTTCAAGTAAGCAGCGCTGGTTTTTCCTCAGGAAGCTGCTGCTGCAGGCGCGGAATTACTATGTTTCCCTGAGAATTTCTCTTTCATGGGGCTTAAACCTCGAGAAAGTGTTGCAATAGCTGACAGTGTAGATGGACCAATTATGCATCGGTACTGCTCTCTTGCGAGGTACTGTTTGTTACAACTGATTACTCTGCTGAGCGCCGATAGATAATTCGTCATTCTTTGATGCATTATAACGACTTATTTGCTGTGAGGAGGACAAACGTCCTGTCTATATGTAGCTATAGTGTTGGGCATATAAGTGGAGACTATGAGGTCGTCTTCGTAGCCTGAGTTTATATGTACTTGTGTTATTTTGGAAGGCTAACGGTTGAGTATCATTTTAAATCTTGATCTGGGGATTAATCTGTCGTGATTGTGGCCGGAGGAGCTAAGATTTAAGAACCCGAGAGCAACACCCTGTTGAATATCAAGTATATTTGAAACCCATAACATTTTAGTGACAATTCCCGAAGTTGACAAAAAGGTTTAGTCAAGTGATTAGACTTATAAAGTTACAAATATAAGTATTGTATTTCTGGGATCATGGATCCCATGATTGAGTGTCAAGCTTTATAAAAGCGAATCTTTTGGTCGATGAAAATTGTAAGGAAGGAGATGGTTGAAAACAGTAGCATATTTATCTTTGAAAACCATACTTATAATTAAAATTAACCCAAAGTGGAGTTCAGCTCGTACTAGTTGAGCACAAGTTTGATTTAACTGTCTTTTCTGGCCTTTCTTGTTATCAGTTCCACTACCTCCTTGTTGTTCACTCATTCTTGCACGGCAGTTCAAGATTATGGCATTTAAATTGCTTTAACTATGTGTTGTGTCCTTTTCCAGGGAATCAAACATTTGGTTATCACTTGGAGGCTTCCAAGAGAAAGGACCAGACGAACAACACTTATACAACACACATGTTCTAGTTAATAACTCAGGGACTATTGTTAACACATACAGGAAGATGCACTTGTAAGATTTTCTATATCACCATTCACTTTCCACTCTCCACATTAGCCTACCATTTTGATGTTTGTTTAGCCAACTTCATCCATTTTATTTCATATGTGCAAAACATCTCAAGTGATTAAAATCATCTACAAATATACTATTTAAATGATCCCAAGCAAACTGGAAAACATCACTAGGTGGTACTATCCATATGTCAATCGTCATTTCACTGTGGATTTTGGTGTCCTATTTAATTGTAAACAAGATTGGCTTGTTCTATTTTAAGGTTTGATGTGGATGTTCCTGGAGGCATGGTATACAAGGAGAGCCACTTCACAGCTCCAGGTGAACAGTGTTTTATCTGCCCTGACAATCATAGGCGTGGAGGCATACTAATTTCCTATTGTTTATTTTCTTTTAACTAATTCTGTTATTTTTGTTTCATAAAGACTTCATTTGAATCGTATCTTCCTCATTTGTCGTGATAAATTGATGTTTCAATAGTAAGTGAGCTTCTTGGTTTGGCATAGTGTAGTAACAATGCAAATGGTGCGTATATAGGAAAAGAAATTGTTGTAGCAGACAGCCCTTTTGGCCGTCTGGGCGTGACAATTTGTTATGATTTAAGATTTCCTGAGCTGTACCAAGAATTGAGGTTTCAGCACCATGCACAGGTAAGTGTGGTTGCATTTGTATTTGTGAATTTCCTGCTTCTTCAGCCGTCCTCCATTATCTTATATCATCCTTGCTTCCTCCTAGGTTTCAACATTTCGTCTTATTTATTCAAACCTTTGTTCAGGTCATGTTGGTTCCTGCTGCTTTTACAAAGATAACTGGAGAGGCCCACTGGGAGATACTTCTCCGTGCACGCGCCATTGAGACACAGTGCTATGTACGGCATATTAAACCTTAATTATTCTTCCTTCTTACTTTCACTCGCTAAACTCATTTTTGTGATTTTTTTTTTTTATAGTTTTTGAAAAATCGTTGTCCAAACTAAATTTCTTGTTTCTTGACTTTTGAGAAAGAACTGTCAGTCTCCTACACAAGCTGGGTGGTACCATTCTTTTGTGCATGTTCTTTCTGTGGTATTAATCTGGCTGGTCAAATAATTGAGGCCTCTGGTTGATCCATTTTCTGTAACCTTAATTAAAAGGCTAGGATGCGGTGCAGATGCTTTAAAGTTTAAACCAATTACTTCATCTGCTGGTTACCTTGAGAGGACCGCATTCAAGACATTTTGATAATTCGTCATCCCATCTATGTTGTGTTGGGCCACTGTGATGTCCAAGTAGCATTTAAAAATATTGTTATACCCATCGTATCGTATTTCTGTGTAACATATTGTGGAGTAAACATATTTATTCTGTTTACCGGGTGAGTGTTAAAGGAAATGTATAATTGACAATAGTAACCTTCTTTTCCTTCTTTCATCAATTCTGCAGCTCTTCTGCGTCTAATTCAGCTTATCATGAAAGCACTTTGATGGATTTGCAGGTAATTGCTGCTGCCCAAGCTGGGAAGCACAGCGAAAAAAGAGAAAGCTACGGTGACACCTTGATTATTGATCCTTGGGGTTCTATTATCGGTCGCCTTCCTGGTGAGTACTAACTTTAGACGAACATATAGATTCATATATCGCACTCTTCTAAATCTGGAACAGGTTTTAGTCATAGATCATTGTTTTATAGATATTTGTTCATGTTTTAAAAAGGCTCTCTGGCTATGTTGTGGTTCAGATCGGGTATCTACAGGCATTTGTGTGGCAGATATTGATTTCTCCTTAATTGATTCAGTGCGCACAAAGATGCCCTTGTCACAAGTAACCATTACAATTCTTCAGTTTTGGCTCTTACGTATGTGACTTTTATATAATGAAGGGATTCAAAAACTCAAAAACCCTATTTTTGCTTCTTGTTTCAGCATCGAAAGCCGCCTGGTTACTGGAAGCCTGATGCCTTATAGATTCCAACTTCCCATGAATTTAGCTTCGGTTTCTTTATGGGAGCATTTCTGTATCTATTTTTAATTTGTAAGTACAGCATCCAACAGGCCATTTCAATTAGAAACAAAAAAAAAAAAAAATCCTGTAACAGTTTGTTATCATGCAATAGACTTTTGAGCAGAAGTAATAAAAAAAAACGGCGAAGCAGTGACAAGTTCATTTGATGTTGATATTGACATGCATTTGCAACAGGAGCCACTGCCATTTTATTCACCACATCAACAAAATGGTGTACGGTTTCATTTAAAACCAGAAACAAATACCCTTTAGCCATCTATAACAGATTATTATATTTTGTACAGAACTCCTCAAAACTGTGTACTGACTACTGATTCTCACTCATGAAACAAACATAACCACAGCGTAATGGTGACAACTACAATGCCACAATAACAAGCTGAGTCTGGAAATTTGTCTTCTACACACCACACAACCCAAAGGAGTGAGAGCTGTAAACAGCAGCTTGGCTTTTGATCGAACTTTGCAGGTGTGCCTTGGCACGTTGAAGAGCCACGAGAACTTCATAGATATCTTTTGTTCCACGGTTAGGGTTTCCATAAATATCAGAAGGCGGCATAATGTCTTCTTGCACCACCAAGGCTTTTGAATCTTCCAAGCATTCATTCGGCTCGGGTACCAGAACCAAAGCTAGCGAATTGTCGACTTCGTCAGTTTCATCGTCTCCACCAATTGAGCACAACCTGCAGAATTCAAGAGGCATGTTTCTATTGTAAATCCCGGCAAGACGGATGAGAAAAAAGAGATCCATGAACATGATTTTCGATCAAAATTCACTCTACTGGAGTAAAACCAGAAAAAATAAATTCAGTATCCACTCATCCATTCCTGTCGTACGGGACGGAAGTCACGGAACCGTGTCACCAACAATTTTAATCTTTTTCACTTTTCACCTCACCGGCAATGTCCATGAATTAATTCTCTGTAGCAGCTTTGTCTTCTTCAAAGAGGCTATTGTCAGAGCTTCAGACACCGCTGCATTATAGTCCTCGTAATGAATACTCCCAAGGTAACACCTGCAGACTGCCTCTAAGATATATAGCTCCGAGCTTCCAATGCAATTTTCTTACCGCGATTAACCTGATGTTCAAACTTCAAACCGTCGTCTAGTGATTCAAATTTTTCAAATTTTGTTTGACAGAGAGCTGGAATGAACCAGGACGGAGAAATGGCGGGCTTTTCTGTCGAGGTCACAGTCCACCATCGTGTATGATTGTTCGCTGACCATTACTAAGAATAATCGTTGAAGTAATTGTTTATATCGGACGTGCCGCCGAGCAGGGAACAGCAGCAATTTCTATTTAGCAGTTGCAGACAAACCCAAACGCCAAATTCCAAAGCGAAAAAAGAAGAAAAGACGGAAACTGAAATTGATACGTGAACCAGGATTACGCGCAGTATGGTAAGCTTTTGTACATGTAATTCAGTATAAGCTTACCTGGGAACGTCCGATACCGAATCCCCCGAGCTAATGCTGGCCTGAACCTTCCCGGCGTCACCCTCGGAAGGGCCTTGAGTATTATCCGAAGCGAGGTGTTCTACAGAGCACGAGCTTCCTTCGCGAGAAATTACTTGATTAGCGAAAATGTCATTATGATGGGTTCCTGGAAGGTTTGCTTCCGAATCTTGTGCGGTCGATAGATCGGCGACCTCCTCCTTTTGTTCCTCTTTAAAGCTAATTCCAAGCTCTGCCATGCCAGTAGTCGGTGGGGGAGAAGAATCCTGCTCTTCCGTGGTATCCGATTGACTTATACTGGAGGAGAGTTTCAGGGATTTCAGCTTTTTCATTGCTAATTTCAGTTTCTTTTCCGCTAGCTCCTTCGCTTCGATCTCCATCTTTAGCAGCTTTTCTAACTCAGTCATCTGTGCCAGGAGAAAGAAAGGGAGAAAAGATCCCTGTGAGAAGAGGTAAGGGAGTGGAAATCCATCGCAATCAAACTGGATTCATCAAGTTGGAATTCCATTCTGTACATCCACCGAGTTAATGAAGCGATTCAGAGTAGGCATAAAAAGAAAGGAGGATCAGCAGAAGCAACTTCATAGCATCGTACAAGCAATATAATAGGTACCTTTTCCTCCATAGCATCTGCATTTTCCTTGGCAGCCTTGGATGCCGTTCTTTCGGCCACCAATCTTTTCCTCAAAAAATCCACAGTCATCATCATCTTCTCACTGATATAGACATTGATCAAACACAAAAACCGTCAACAGGACGCAATGCACCAAAAAATTCACAAAACCAACAAATACCCACCTCCATTTTTTATCCTCGGCACCTTCATTGACGGCTCTCGGCTTCTCCACCTCCATGTGGCCTTCCGCGTGGGAGACCCATTCAAGCCTCCCCTGCGACCTGCTCCACAACCAAACCCATGAATGATTCAATTCGCCAGTCGTTCCTAAACTCAAAGTTTTTGGTAAAGAAACAGAGAGACGCTTCTGTTCTCACTCACATTTTCTCCTTGCCAGGAAGGAAACTTTGCCAGAGAAAAGAGAAACAGCACCTACAGCTTTAGTACAGAGAACAAAGGCACAAAGCCCCCTGGTACTACCCCTTATATACCATCCATGAATCTCCTCCAACTTTCCCAACTTTTCAGACACCATTCCATTTCTCACCCCCTCGCAGTAAATCCACCCTCAACGAGTGACGACCCTCTTTGCTGTTTCACCATTTTCCCCGGATTTCATCTTCCATTTTCGAAATTCAATTCCTGAATCTTGATACTTGGGTCTGTCTTGCGCTGTCATCCTCACGTGACTCTTCAGACTCTTTCACTTCGTCCGCTCTTGTCCAGTTTATGGCCTTCTTTTAATACAAAAGATAATGCTTTCACTGTTTCTCTCTGTCCTCTCCCGCGCCCTCCCCGCGTGCCCAGTTTGGCGTGATACGAAGAGCATCCCCCTGTCCGGTTCCCCGAAGCCAATGGGTCCACCTATCTCAAAAACAGGCTCCGCGAGTGACTCGAGTAAATCTCATCTCACACAGAGGATGCGACTGAGGTATGTATGGTATTATCACTGAATTAATATTTTGCGGTTCTAATCATGGTATGAAATTATTACGGGTATGTATGTAATTGATATTATCTTCTTCTCTAAGTTAGAAGCCTGGTTGTGGTGGCTCGTGGTCTTTTTACAGAGGAGAGCCTCTGCTGCTTTCTCTGTTGCTTTTTTCCTTCTTGTGTGTGGGGACTGCGGAGTGTGAGTGGTTGGTGGATTGATTGAGTTCTTATTTAGTTGGTTGAGGGAGAAATAATTAAGAGAGAGACGTAAAGTAGACGGATACCAAGAGTAGTCTATAAGAGGGGAAAGAACGGGTTTCTTCTTCACTGTTCAGTCTCTTTTTGTTAGACAAATATTAATATTTTTCAGTGAGAACCGCTGCTTTAATTAGAAAGGCTGTACTTGTACATCTTAAAAAAGCACTGTTTCGAGTTAGAAAACCAGCGCTTTTACTGTTTTTTTTGCAGACCAATGGATCTCCCTTGTGCATTTCATGGGAATTTTCGATGGGTGTCTTCTTTTTAGTGATATTTAGTGGCATAGGGAGGAAGATTGTGGATGCCACCCTTTGTTTTCATTTTTATATGGTGAAATGAAATATTAAACATAATTTAATACCTAGCAAGGGTAGGCAGAGGCGGGTCGGGTTTTTGAAAATCTGAACCCTTTGTAAACCTAAATCCGACCCGACCCGACCCGATCAAAAGCCATTGGGTTTCCAAAAATATGAACAAAAAGACAAAATTAATAATAATAATAATAATAATAATAACATATTTACAAAACTCCTGAGATCCGGTTTGCATTCCCAAACCCAAACTCGACCTTCAAGTGGATTTGGGAATCCAAACCCCCTATTTTAGGGTCGGGATGAGTCGGGTTCCCATACAAACCCGACCCGATGCCCACCATCTAAAAACCAAAGAGGAAGTCTAGCCGGTTTTGGTGATTACTGTGGGCCTATGGTGTGAGTTTAACTTTTAAGTCTTATATATGATTTTATTCAATACCACTAAGAAAAATGTTTTGATTCTGGTTTAATCTGGTTGAAGTGGTCCTCTGGTTTTGACAACACTGAAAAGTATGAAAATTCCCATGATTTTTTTTCTTCTTCTTTTTTTCAACCATTATTTTTCGTAATTTGATAAAAACTTGAAGTGAAAATTAGAAGATTACATCAGTGTTTAACTTGTATTGTTACGAACAAATCAAATTTGCCAAAAAGAAAACAAATTATTTCTTGTTTTAGAAGAAAAAGAACCACTATACAAATTACAATGTCATTTCGGGCTAAACCCAGTATTCCACAATTTCGGATCATTCTCCATTGCGTTCGTTCTCTTTGATCCTTTCGTGTTCTACTAACTATTTCAAGAATATCCTTTCGAGCTCATCTTCCACCTTTCTTCCATGGCTGTGCTCGGAGAAGTGGAAGAATGGCGTAGAAGAGTTGCAGGGAGCTAGCCGTGGGCTTTATAAAGAATTCACCTGAGGGAGAATTCATCTTCAATGCTACATTCCTCCTCCTCTTGTCTTCTGGGGTTGTGTTGCCGAATGACTAAAACAGAGGCGGTCGTGGAGAATTCAGAGGAGGCGAGGCTGTCCCCGAGAGGCCCCACCTCGGGACACTCCGTAAAATCGCTCATCCCGCTCGGCAGCTGCAAGCTTCCGTTCCCGACGATGAAGAGGTTGTACTGCGACTCCACTTCCCGGAGCGCGGCGATGGTCTCGGCGCCGTTGGAGACGTGCTTCTCCAAGTACAGCACGGGGCCGTTAGCCACGTGGCACTCGTAGAATTCCGTGAAGAACTCGTCGTCGACGTGGAAGTCCTCCGCGGAGTTCAGGATCATGTGCCGATTCGACCCGTACTTGGAGCCGTAGACGATGGTGGAGACGTTGTCGGAATCGTTTTCGAGGAGGAAGCGAATGACGGTGAGCCTCAGCCCCGGGTAGTAAGCCACCCGGGCCGCGTAGCTCAACGCTTCCCTGTCGTCCGGCCCGCCGATGAAGACCACGACGACCTGGAATGACTCGAGCGAGGAGACCGTCAAGTTCGAGCCCACCAGCCCCCGGTCCACCAGTATCCCCACCGAACACGGCGCGTGCCGTAGCACCTGAACAATTCGCACACGCTTTATTTCGGTTCCCGGCTGAGTTCCGAAGGGGAATGCCGGAATGGGTTAATGTCGTATATACGTACCTTCCTGTTGACGGCTCTGAAGTCGGCGTGGCCGTCGTCCATGGAGCCGTCGGCGCGCTGTTTCTTGTGGAAGGGCAGGACGACGAGGACGGCCAGGGAGTCCTGGGCGGCGTTGCAGATGTCGCGGTGCATGTTGCCGTACTCGGAGACGATGAGGAGACGGCAGATGGCGACGCCGTCGCCGCACCCGTCGAGGTAGTCGTCGAAGGCCATGGTGATCTCCTCCCGCATCGCGTTGATGGCCTCGTCCGTGACCTCGACCGCGTCCATGCCTTCCCCGCCGTGGGTGAGAGCGGCGGCGGTCCGGCCGCTGAGCTGCACGAGGTCGGCCGCGAAGACGGCGAGCGGCGGGGAGTGGGGCCTGCCGCGCGTCACCTCGATCATCTTGACGGTGGAGGGCACGTTCTTGGGGCTGTGGAGGCACGTCATGATTCTCAGCTCCGATTCCGGGTTGCACCACTGGAGTGCCATCTGTAGCTTCGCGTGCCGCTTCCTAGATCGCCACAGGATCACCTGCGCCACCAGCGGGATGTACAGGATCGTCAGCAGCACCGCTATTATGTTTGTCAGAAATCCCGTCACGTTCACAATACCCATCTGTGTAACACTTTTTCAGATTATTAATTATCGGATTGATAAAAAGGACAACGATCAAAGAGGAAGAAAAAAATTTAAGGAATTAATTGATTGATCAAGTCGATCTCGATTCTCGCCTCGAACAAATTCATGGCGGACAAGATGTGATAATGGCCCTTGACGTTGAGGAGCAAGCCGATGCAGATGGCCTCGGAGATGGGGAACCCCATGAAAGTGGCGGCGGCGACGCTCCCGACGAGTTTTCCGGCGACCCCGAGGAGGACGAGGAGGGAGAGGTCCCTGAGAGACATCCACCCGTGCCAGCCTTTGAGCGTGAGCAGCGTTCCGATGAAGGTGTAGTATAGGGGGAAGACGACCTGCGCGAGCCAGATGTTGATCTTCCTGATGAAGGCCCTGGAGACCCGGCTCTCCCTGGGGAGGGTCAGCCCGATGAGGAAGGCGTTCACGTTGCCGTTGTAGCCCATCAGATTGGAGAGGGCGGAGAGGAGGACGACGGCGAGGACGGCGAGGAACACGTGGAGGCTCCGGACGGGCCGCCCTTCGGGGTTCCGCTCGTGGATCCACTCCATCCCGCGCCGTCCCCCGCGTCGGACGAGCCAGGTCTGGAGGAGGAGGAAGAGGAGGATGGAGAGGGTGCGGCTGAAGACGAATTTCATCTGGCGGCCGATGAGGTGGTTCTGGGTGAGGAGGAGGAGGGCCATGAGGAGCAACGTGGTCATGTCGTTGTGAACGCCGGCGTTTATCACGAGGCGCCCGATCTCGGACTTGCCGACCTTGAGGTCGGTGACGAGGCGGGTTAGGACGGAGGAGGAGGTGTTGGAGAGGGTGAGGCCGAGGGACACGATGTACCTGGCTCGGTCGTCGGGGGCCATTCCTTTCACGATGAAGAACTGGAGGCAGGCAAGGAGGAGGTAGGTGGTGGCGATGCCGGAGTAGGCCAGCACGGCCTCTCGGGGCGGCCGTCGCCGCCGGAAGTAGTTCATCGGCTCCATCTCCAGGCCCAGCACGAAGAAGTAGCTCATGATCCCGAACTCTGAGAAGATGCGGACGAGCCGGGGTAAGCTTGTGTCCACCATCTCAATCAGCGCCGTGTTCCTTATCACCATCCCCACCTGCGTTTCCATCTCTTCGTCATTAGGAGTCGGTCTCGGCGGCTGTACATAGCAAGTAATACATGTCCTCTTCTTTAATTTCCTTTGCTAATTGCTACTTACCTCTGTTATCTTAAATCAATCTGTACAAGATTACTAATTTACGCTGTACCGTTCTTACCCATTTACTGAGAACTTATATTTCAATCCTCTCCCCTGCATTTCACCTCTGTTATCTTGATTCAATCCATACAAGATGACAGATTATCGCTCTCTATTGTTCTTGCCTAATTGTACTAAAAAACTGATATCCAGTCCAAATGCTCCTCTTTCCCTTGCATCTTACCTCTGTTATCTTGGTTCAATATATTGTAGATGACAAATTTACGATAATCAATCCAGATTTGTGATGGGAAATAAAAGAACCACGAGACGATTACGTGCGAAAACGTACTATGATTTCCGAGAGGACTCGAGGTTGACCGATGTGCTTGAAGAAGAAATGCAGGAACCTGGTGCTGAGAAGAGCAGCAGAAAGACCCATGAAGAAGTCGCCCAAGCCCTCGGCGTACGCCTTATCGCACTCGTCCCCCGTCAGGGACGGCATTATTGCCGGCGGCATGGCTTCCCAAATATCCAGTATGATTCTCTCTGCGTCTCTCTTTCTCTTTCTCTATCCTCTTCCTCTTTTCCCTTTTGTCTTCTTTCCCATTTCTGCTCTTTCCCATTCGTCCCCATCCGTTCTGCCTCGACTCAAGGAATCCGTTTCTGTTCTCCAACAAGATATCTTTCTTTCACCGAGTATTCAGCTGAATATCCCTTCGGAAACAAGAAGTGTCCTTTTGCTTTTTAACAGCCATTTTCTGGCCCGAAACAGTTCCCCGAGGCGGAGGGAAGCCTATTTTTATACAATGAAATGAAATGAAAGGGGTCGGGATTCGCTGCGAACAAACAAGGGCTGTGTTCTTATAACTACATTTTACTGTTTTGACTTCCTCGAGATTAGCTTGTTTCATTTTACTGCTGAGCAAGGCTTGATAGAAAATCCTTCTTAGGGCGACAAATTCGGACTTATCTCAAGAGAGAGATTACAATATCTAGCCGACCTTTATTCGCTGCCAGCTTTTACTTGAAAAACTTATACTGTCTGTATACAAAACTACCACATATATGATATCATACTTAGAATAATATCATTCCATGTTATTATAATACAATTGCTTCGCTTCTTAGTTCTTATAACGTTAGAAGATATCAATATAGACATACATAAGAATATTAATATACATTCATATAATAATTTTTAAATTATTCAAATTTGTTCTGAATCATCATTTCATTTGATGATTAAAATTAAAAAAATCAAATTTTAGTGTATCGTATTTATAGAAAAATAAATCAGTATAAAACAAATAAAGTAACTTATGCTTATACTTGTTCAGTTTGACGAGAATGTGAGCAAATTAGCACATTAGCACTAAGGAACTTATGCTTAAGATAATATATTATAATGTAGTCCATCATCTTTGCATTTAATGATGTAGCGTTTTTTCGTGCGTCGTCGGGGGCCCCCTTTATTCCCTCGCTTTACTCGTTCGTAATCCCGTCCACTGATAATATTTTCATCCGACCCGGTGGAACTCTTCTTCGCCAGTCTCTCCTCCCCAGACTCGCGAGCCAAAATCCCCGTTTCCGGTTGCGGACCGTTCAGATATCCAGGTTTCCGGCAATGGCTCCCCTCGATCCGCACTCCTTCGCGGACTCGACTCATCCCCTAGCGACCCACGTCTCCCTCTCCCTCTACTTCGATTTCCCCTCTTCCTCCATCCATGGCTCCGCCCTCCTCAGCCTCACTGCCCCCCACTCCGGGCCACTCTTCCTCGACACTCGCTCTCTCGCCGTCTCCGCCGCCCTCCACCCTTCCACCCAGTCTCCGATACCCTTTTCCCTCTCCCAGACGCCGGACCCCATCAAGGGTCAGAGCCTCACGGTCTCACTCACCGGCCAATCGTCCTTCCTCTTGAAATTCTCCACTAGCCCCGCTTCGTCTGCCCTACAATGGCTCTCCCCGCCCCAGACTTTCAACAAGACTCATCCTTTCGTGTACACTCAGTGCCAGTCCATCCACGCGCGCTCCATCTTCCCCTGCCAGGACACCCCCGCGGCGAGAATCCGGTACCGCGCGTTTCTCAACATCCCCCGCCAACTGTCTGCCGTAATGTCCGCCGCCCATGTCGATCGGCGCCCGCCGGGACCCAGCGAGGCCCAGTCGGCGGTCGATAGTTCGCTCTGGTGCGCCGACGGCAGGGTGGTCGAGGAGTTCGTGATGAATCAACCGATTCCCCCCTATTTGTTCGCTTTCGCTGTTGGAGAGATTCAGTCCAGGGAAGTGGGGCCGCGAACGAGGGTGTATGCTGAGGCGGTGGCGTCGGTGTTGGATGCGGCGGCGAGGGAGTTTGCTGGGACGGAGGAGATGATTCAACAGGGGGAGAGATTGTTCGGACCCTACGAGTGGGAGCGATTCGATTTGCTGGTGTTGCCGCCGAGTTTCCCTTACGGGGGCATGGAGAACCCGAGGATGGTGTTCTTGACCCCCACCGTCATCAAGGGGGACGCCACCGGGGCTCAGGTGGTTGCCCATGAACTTGCCCACAGTTGGACGGGAAACTTGATTACCAACAAAACGAACGAGGATTTCTGGCTCAACGAGGTAACTGCGCGACATAATTTTTATCTCTCTCTGTACTTTAGAAATCTTTGCCTCTTTTGTTCTTTATGAATTGAAAATTGTAGAGTGCAGACATTTTGCCCCCCTCCGGCTTGCTGTTTCATATTCTTTACTGGACTGCTTTCATGGTGAAACCATAAATTATTGTTTTAAAACGAGTGAGAGTGAGTTGCAGGGATTCACGACGTATGCGGAGCGGAGAATCGTCGAGGCCGTGCAAGGTGAAGACAGAGCTGCTCTAAATATCGGAATCGGCTGGAGGGGTTTGAATGAAACGATGGAGAGATTCAAAGACAACATGGAGTTTACGAAACTGAAGGCCAAGCAGGAAGGAGTTGACCCCGACGACATCTACTCGGAGGTTCCATACGAGAAAGGATTTCAGTTTCTCTGGCGAATTGAACGTCAGGTATATTCTCTTGCGTTTCTTTGTTTCTGTTGAAGTTATCGTTTTGTTGAAGCTTTGCTAATTTTGATCAAATGGTCAGATTGGTCGGCCTGCATTTGATGATTTTTTGAAGAAATATATTGCCACGTTTAAGTTTCAGTCCATTGATACGGAGACCTTCCTGGATTTTCTGAAAACAAATGTCCCTGGCATAGAACAACAAATCGATCTCAAAGTCTGGGTTGAGGGTATTGGAATCCCCCCAGACGCTATGGAGCCTGTATCAAATATATATACGAAGATTGTCAGCTTAGCAAATGAGTTCAAGAATGGGAGAATGCCTAGAGAGGATGAGGTTGCAGAGTGGCGGGGGCAGGAGTGGGAGCTTTACTTGGAGAATCTGCCAAAGGGCTTTGAAGCATCACAGGTACATCAAACTCGAAAGTTAATTCTTGCTGCAATTTTTGCTGTAAATAGTGGTAACCTTTCAGTTCTGATCTGTGATCACATCAACGGGAACAGTCTCTATATTTACCATTTTGAAGTAGGCCAAACAATCAAAATGCTCTGCTATATTTGTCCAGTGAAGAAGGGCATGCATGAGTTGAGTGCAGATATGTTTCATGGTGATCTTGTTTATCAAGCAATGCTTAGGAGATGTTCATGGGTAGTTTGGTTCTAGTGGAATACCACTTCAAGTCTATGCTTCCTCTTTTGCTTTCCATGGCAAATGAAGAGGTGTCGGCAAGTTTGTGATGGTAGCTTCTCAAATAGGAGTATCTATTGACTTTCATGTACTAACAGAACTGTGAAGTCTAATGCATCCTAGGTTTTCTTCTAGTCAAAGCTTATATCATGCACTGATTTTGTTATTATTCGTTGGCAGATTGTAGCTTTAGACCAGCGATACAGATTGGCAGAGAGCAGAGACTGTGAAGTGAAAGTAGCATTTCTTCAGCTCGCAATATCTTCTGGATGCAGGGATTACTTTGGTGAGGTGGAAAAAACTCTGAAAGAAGTTGGAAGAATGAAGTACCTACGCCCATTATACACAGCTTTGAGCAAAGGCAATGAAGAAGCAAAAATGCTTGCCAAGAGAGTGTTTGCAGAGGCCCGGGACTGCTATCATCCCATAGCTCAAAGTGTTGTGGAGTCCATCTTCTCCAAGCACCTGTAGCTTCTCCTGTCTAAATGTCGGTGCCATATTAAGAACTAGAACTAACTAATGCTTCTCTTGTCCCTGCATTTTTGCTGTTTTATTTTCTCAAATCTCGTTGAACTTCAATTTTGAAGAACAAATTGACGCATGGAATGGACATACATATGCTTTGTAGAGAAGCCTTTTCTGCTCCTGTTGAAAACTTAAACGGTTCTATCCATTGTGGAAAATGCTTAAAATTTTATTGGATATTCTTCAGGAAATCATAGAATCACTTCTCACTGGTATTGATATTTGCTGATATTCTTCCCAATAGATGTTCCCTGCAGAGAAACTTTTTGGAATACTAAGAAGCTTGGTTGCCCATTCCAACTAAGAAGCTTGGTTGCTCATTCCATCTAAGAAGCTTGGTTGCTCATTCCAACTAAGAAGCTTGGTTGCTCATTCCAACTAAGAAGCTTGGTTGCTCATTCCAACTAAGAAGCTTGGTTGCTCATTCCAGCTAAGAAGCTTGGTTGCTCATTCCAGCTAAGAAGCTTGGTTGCTCATTCCAGCTAAGAAGCTTGGTTGCTCATTCCAACTAAGAAGCTTGGTTGCTCATTCCAGCTAAGAAGCTTGGTTGCTCATTCCAACTAAGAAGCTTGGTTGCTCATTCCAGCTAAGAAGCTTGGTTGTTCATTCCAACTAAGAAGCGTGGTTGCTCATTCCAGCTAAGAAGCTTGGTTGCTCATTCCAACTAAGAAGCTTGGTTGCTCATTCCAAGACTAGTACACGGACAACAGATTGCAAGGGAGAGTTCTGAGTTCCCCACCATGATTGAATAGCAGCTGTAATCATCCTGTTCGTTGTATACTTCACTTAATCAACTTATTATTCTCACATATAGGTTGGCCCTCGATATGCTTCCTACTGATCGTTGCAGTTCTCATCTCGTCAGAAATGGATTAAAAGAAAAAGTTAAGATGATCCCAACCTCTAAAAGACAAAGTTGCCATTTTTCTCGAAACATTGCTAACATCTCCTATATACATCTACAAGTTGAAATTAGAGCAGCAGGCACTGAATTGCTTCCCACGCTAGCTAGATTCCTCTAAATCGTTCAATAATGATTCACAAAGTAGTATACAAATTTCAGAGATGAATTGAACAATTCTCAAACAACCGGAACGTCGATCCTCTGTTGACAATTGCCAGAATTGAAGCACAACAAGATGAAATTCGAAATTATAAGAAGAATTACAGAATAAAAAACTTACAAATGTCAACTAGTTTGCCCCACTCTCCTCCTCCATCTTCTTTACATACGCCTTCAGAACCAACACCAAATCTCTTGCCGGTGCCTGCAACGTGCCAATGAGCGACACCGCAGGACCCTGCAATGATCCTAAAAGCTTTGTATAAATTTCCGCTCTTGTGGGCATAGTCTCGAGCGCCTTGAACTCGTCCGGCCCGTAGAACTTCCCTTCGAAAACAGCTCCCGTAAAATCATTATCCTCCAATTTCTTCTCCTTCTGGAAACTCCTGTATGGCTTCAAAGCGGTGGGGATCTCTTCCGTGTGCACGAAAAGCCAAGCATTCATCCCCTTCATGCAGGGCTTGAGAGCCTCCCATGAGGTACCTTCAATGGCCTTCCCAACCAAAGTGTTTTTGGCGACGACGAGCTTTACAGAGTCAGGAAGGGACCTACGAAGCTCCTGAAACTGCTTGACCGTAAAACCCTTGTATTTGATTCCCGCAAGGAGGTGACAGTTTTCGAGCTGTTGCTTGACGGTCTCTACAGTTTCTTCCTTCTTGGTACGAGTGATGGCGCAGCGAATTGAAGGGCTCCTGAGGGATTTCTGAGAAATGGGTTTGGAAGGACGGAGGGAGAGCTTCGAAGGGCAGAAGCTGCAGAGAGAGGTCTCCATGGCAGGAGAAGGGGAGATATTGGAAGGAAAAACTTCACCGGTGGAAAGACATTCGCCTTATCTTCTTCAGGGAAAGGAGAAGAGGGTATTTTTGTCCATTTACGGACGATTATCGAATAAACAAAGCGCGCTACAACGACTTGTTACGCCGTTACTTATGGATAGAATTCATGGGTGCCCACTACAACCAAACGGCCCACCCATACTGACCAAAACTAAAAGGTCGACCAGGGCAAGGAAAAAGCGAAACCCATGATTAAGGTTAACGAACCCTTTTTACAAGTGGGGACTCTCTTGTTCCTCGAAAAGCTTCCCGATCGAGCCCTATGTCCGTCCGAATCATTGAGGCTGCACCGCCTGCCCGCGGGTCCAGCGCCACTTGCCACCCACATGGCGCGTACTCTTTGGCGGGGCGCGAGCGACCCTCCTTCGATCATCATGATTTTGAAAAAGCCACGCGGGAATTGAAAGGGGGGACCGGATTTTCTTTTTCCGCGAAAAAATGGAAAGTTACTTTTTGATCTCTGTTAATTGCTAATTTCTCTGTCTCCCGGTCCCCTGATTTGATGGCCCGGTCCCACCTCCGCTAATCTCCTCTAGACATACCGGGATCAACTTGCCTGCCTCCACCGACATTCCTTTTTTATTTTATTTTATTTTATTTTATTTTTTTTACAGTTTTTACTATTTTTTAAAAAAAACTTAATAATGTTTATATTTTATTTTATAATTTTTGCATTAATTTGGAAAATATATTACACATAAAGAAAACAAAGTCGGTTAGAATTCCGCTTGTTACGATTAATTAAGGTTTTACTAGTTTTGGATAAAGAAAACAAAAGTATATATAAGAGGTTACACATACGTTTTTGTTACAGAAATATTCATATTTGTTCAAACAGAAAAAAAATATAGTTTTGTATAAGGAAACATAAGTATTTTAATTTAAGTAGGTATCGCGACGGATTGGTCGAATACGGTAACGGGTCCCACAACGCACGACTCACGTGCCGACCAATCCGCAATCTGAACGGGAGTGTTTCCTGTTACTGCGCTACTGCCTGCACCATTTGTAGAGGTGGTGCTGCAGGGTATTGTATCATTATTGTCGCATACACTCCCACCACGGCACGCCCTACCACCGTCGCTACATGCTCACCTCTTCTGTCCACACCCATGTGCGTGGATCTCCGTGCTACGAAGCCACATGAGCATGTGGGAAGCGCGCGCGCGCGGGGATCTCCACTACCACAGCAGCTGCTGCTTCAGATAGAGGTCAAGTACAGCTCTGGAAGGGGGTCGAGGGGGGAGTGAGAGGGAGTTAGCCAGTTAGGGAGAGAGAGAGAGAGCGAGAGAGAGAGAGAGAGAGAGAGAGAGAGAGAGAGAGAGAGGAGAGAGAATTCAGTTGCAGAAATCAAGGGGCTGAAGATCGGCCGATTTGTCCGAGCTCAAAACAGGGAGAGGAGCCAGGAAAAATGAAGACAGCCAGGACTTTGCCGGTTATCACATTCGAACATAAGAGGTAAGATCCCCACGCGCTTCCGATCTGACCACGTGTCCGCGGACGCTCCGATATTCTTGCTAATTTCTATCCGCAGCAAGAACCTTGCGTCTACGCCTAATTCGATTCTAGGTTTTTCCACGCCTGCCGCATTCCTGTTCGTCTTCGTGAAATGCTGGTTGTCGGTAATGATCGTAGTGCGGCTTGTGTTTTGCCGTCGATCAACGTCCCTGGATCGCTAGACCGGCAGTGGCTGTTTTCTCGTTTTTAAATAATTTTTCATTCTTTCTTTCTCTCTTTCTTTCTTCTTCTTCTTCTCCTTCTTTTTTTTTTTTTTTTTTTTTATTCAATTTCTATTTGCTCGAACCCCAAATGGGAAGGACTCTACTGTCTACGCGCTGTTTTCAGCTCGGGATCCCGAAACGAATGTAACTTCTGTGTAGTGCCTTTTACCATTGGAGCATATAGGCGGTCCTTGTGATTCATATTGCGATCTAGCCCATATGGACAGTAGTATAAGAATTCGGAGGCATTTATAATCGAATGAGCTTTCTATGGCAGTTGATTGTAGGTAAAATGATGCTCATTTTACGCATTGTACCATGTTTCGTGTATCCGTCTTTATTTTAAGCCTATAGAAGAAAGTTTTACAACTTCATATTTTCTCCATTCTAGTTTTGTGGTAATGGAAGGTCGCCGGACATTGTAACATTCTTGTTGTTGGGGTCCAAATCTGGTTCAGTTAATTTCTTATTTAGTTCCACTAAGCTTTGTAACGCACTCACAGATTGAGAAAATTTGTCTTTTTGTACTGTTGTTTTGAATAGGGATGTGTATGGATTTGCCGTGCGGCCTCAACACTTGCACCGGTATAAGGAGTATGCTAATATCTACAAGGTGTTCTTCACATTTATTCTTCTTATTATTACCTTTGTTTTGTTATATTGTACAAAGAAAAATTTGCTGGTGATACTTGCTGAAGATTTTTCTGTTATACTATCAGGAAGAAGAAGAGGAAAGGTCGGAAAGATGGAAGAATTTTCTTGAGCGGCAAGCAGAGTCTGCGGAAGTGCCCCTCAAAGAGTTGTCACTGGAGCAAGAAAGTACAGAATTCCATGACAGTGGAGAGCTGCAAGAACCTAAACAAGTGCAAGAAACTGCGGAGAGTGTTTCAGGAAATGGTCTTGGTCAGGATCACTTAGATAGAAAAGAATGTGACATACCAACAGAATTAGCTTCAGATGATAGCAAAGATAAAGAAGAAAGACTACAGAAAGGCCAAATATGGGCCCAAATTAGACCATCTCTTAGTGCTATCGAACAAATGATGAGTTTTCGAGTAAAAAAGAGAAAAACTGCTATAAAAGGAGAGCAGGAAGAAGTTGGAGGACATGGATCACATCTTCCTCCTATTGAGGAGGCAAAACCTGCAAGAGGAGTTTCAGAAGATGATTCTGAGGACGAATTTTATGATGTTGAGAGGTCAGATCCGGTTCAAGATGTACCTTCAAATGAAAGCACAAATGCTCCTTCTGATGGGCACACTGCAGAATCATTTTACCCGTGGAAGGAAGAGTTGGAGTGCCTTGTCCAAGGAGGAGTTCCTATGGCCCTCAGGGGAGAGGTATAATTAGTACCTTTCAGATCTGTGATTTATGCTCATCTGCTTTTACCTGGCAAATTGAGAAGTATGAAGCTCCATATTTCAGGTTTCTAATTGTTAATTACAGATTTGGCAAGCCTTTGTGGGTGTGAGAACCCGCAGAGTGGAGAACTATTACCAAGATCTTCTGGCCGTGGGAACCAGTCCTGATAACTGTAAGCAGGGTGATGTTACTCTTTCTGATGAGACAGATAAAGAGGCAAATAAAAAAAGTGAACGTGCATCAGAGAAATGGAAAGGGCAAATCGAGAAGGTATCTGGATTCTGAAATTTGAAGTTTGTATGAGAAATCAATGTTGTTAGTTCCATATGTTATGCTAGTTAACTTATTTGGCAGCTTTCATACCTTTTTTTTTAAAGAACAATGAAGATACCCTTAAAGAGAAGGTGAAACAAAAAAAATAAGGTACAGTTCAAACTGCCAGTCAAGCAAGCTACCAAAAATCCAACAAGGTCACTGGCTCAAAAAGAACATCAAAACAAGACTGCATGAAAATGCAAAAACAAAGCCTGTGAAAGAAATAAGGATAGCAGTTTTAGTTTTTACTTTTATTAAATTGTGGAAACATTTTTTTTGTAGCTACCATTCTGAAAAGAAAGAAAGAAAACTTGTCAATACCTATGTAAGTTCTCTTTGATTGACAAATATTGCAGGATCTGCCTCGAACTTTCCCAGGGCATCCTGCTTTGGATGAGAATGGCAGAAATGCCTTGAGGCGCTTACTTACAGCTTATGCTCGTCACAATCCATCAGTTGGTTATTGTCAGGTTCCTCTACTTAATATCTTTATGTTATTGGTGAATAATAACTCTGAAAAAAATCAATATTCACACTGAATATGTTACACATTCGCACACAGATACACATACACATGCACACACACTGACACACATGCACACACACTGACACACATGCACACACACTGACACACATGCACACACACTGACACACATGCACACACACTGACACACATGCACACACACTGATACACGCACTGACACACATTGATACATGCACTGACACACATTGATACACGCACTGACACACATTGATACACACACTGACACACACACTGATACATGCACTGTCACACACACTGACACACACACTGACACACACACTGACACACACACTGACACACACACTGACACACACTGACACACACATGCACACACACTGACACACACATGCACACACACTGACACACACATGCACACACACACACACACACACACACACACACACACAGACACTCGTGATACACGCGACACTCGCGACGCCAGACACGCGACACTCGCTGCAGCACATCGACGCGACGCCAGACCAGACACTTCACGCTTCAAGGCTTATCACACTCATGCACAAAAACAAATACATATGAGCATCCATTCGGAGGATTTACATCAGATCGACTTCAATTAACCATGCCTGGTATCTTTAGTGCAGTGCATTAATGTGTATCACACTGTATTGATTCCTTTTGTTTGTCTTGTTGTGGGATCCTCATCCAGGCCATGAATTTCTTTGCTGGCTTATTACTGTTGCTGATGCCTGAGGAAAATGCTTTTTGGTAGGTTCCTAAAGATTAAAGTTTAATTATTTCAATTTGAGGTATTTTGTTGACTTTGGAGCAATTATTTAGTGAATGCTTAATTTCTTTTTTGTAATTATGAAATGAGAAGCTAGATTCAATAAAAGCCCTGAACAGGGAAAAACATACGTAGGGTCAGGAGTTGGCCCCCTCACTTGAAAATAAGGGAACAAAAGAAAGAAAAGAAGAGAGAGGCCAAAGGCTGGACATGGGCTCTAGGTAAGGAGGCTCTTCAAGTATGGTATTGATGGGCCGAAGGCGAGATCTTGAAGTAGCACCTGTTCTCCTATCTGCCAAACATTTACCTTTCTTAGTGAAAGGTTAATATTGTTTTTATGGTTCATAAAGATATTACTAGTGCCCAAGACCTCTCACAGCTCCTATTCAAAAAACAAAAAAAATTACTAGTGCTGTGCATTTCGAAACCATTGATGAACATTTTTCAGGACGTTGATGGGAATCATAGACGACTACTTCGATGGATATTACACAGAGGAGATGATTGAATCTCAGGTCACTTGTCACCTATTCTGATTGCTCCTTATTGAATAACGTCTAATTACCTATTTTCTCTTTTTTGAAACAAAAGATTTTGTCTAGCTGATGGAGATTTTTTAATTTGGCTGCTACTTTGCTCATTCAGGTGGACCAGCTTGTCTTCGAGGAGATTGTGCACGAGAAATTTCCAAAATTGGGTTTGCCCCTTCATTCTTCTGAAATACAGATAAATACACCTCTGTAGTTTAAGAACTCCTTGAGTATCCAATTCTTGAACTTGGCCAATGGCATGTCTTTTGTCATGTATTCTTTAAAATGAGACCAATGTCTATTTAATCTTTTTAGCTTCTAACATAAAAATTAGTTAATGATGGCTCATGGAGATCTTTTTCTTGAGAGAGTTCAATTGCAGTATTTCCTATTTTGTTGTTTTCAGCGCTTTAATTAGTACTATTGATGCACACATCTTTAATTCTTTTTTTATAATCATGGATTAAATGCAGTCAATCATCTTGATTTTCTGGGGGTGCAAGTGGCTTGGGTAACAGGACCATGGTTTCTTTCAATCTTTGTGAACATGCTTCCGTGGGAAAGTGGTCAGGTTTTATTGTTGTTATTATTGACTGAGCTCACTGTTTAGTATTTGCTAGCTATAATGATTTGTGAATGAAGTACCTGTTTCTGTTGACTTCTTTGATTTACAGTTCTTAGGGTGTGGGATGTGCTGCTGTTTGAGGGAAATCGGGTTATGCTCTTTCGAACTGCACTTGCAGTGATGGAGTTATATGGTACTGGGTAATTCACATCTATTGGTGATTTTATTTCATTTCTTTTTCACATCATTCAGTACAGAACATCATTAGAGAGCACCAAGGAGGACTGTAAAGACTAACATTTGTAAAGAATCCAAAACAAAATGCTGAAAGGAACAATTACAAAAAAGAGCAAAAGCTGAAGGAAGCAATATTGTGGGCTATGGTGCTCCTGCTATTAGGGCCTAAAAAATCTTCCACTTAATTAAACTGAACTAGTGCACACCCTTGCGACCTTGATAGCTCCCCCAACTGATGCATGATACCTTTGTTTTGGGGAAACAACATGGCTTGTGTGTGCCCCATGAATGTGTTCAAGATATCCGCAACATACACTACTTCCACTTTATACTATTAGGATACCTGTCTTCAAAGTGGACAATGATAATATACCGTAACTTTGCTTTCTATTGATTAAAGCCCTATCAAATGCCTTAGCTGCTGTTATCAAACTGCAATACGTTTATTTTGTTATCCCTCAGAATATATGCTTATTGTACTCCTTTTAAGTAATTTCTTCTTGTACATTTTCTATGATTTTGTAGGTCCAACATTAGTTACCACAAAGGATGCTGGAGATGCTGTCACTTTGTTGCAGTCTCTTGCTGGCTCAACTTTTGATAGCAGTCAACTTGTACTAACTGCATGCATGGGTTATCAGTCTGTGAAAGAAGAACGACTACAGGAATTGAGGAAAAAACACCGGCCAGCGGTTCTTGCTATCATTGAAGAGAGGGCAAAAGGACTTCGTGTCTATAGGGATTCTCAGGGTCTTGCATCAAAATTATACAGTTTCAAGCATGATCCTGGATCAATCATGCAAGATTCAAGAAAGGATGGCTTGGGTGATACTCAAGGGAATGGTGATCTTTCCCTTTCAGAGTCTCAGTCTAGAAACCTTGATGATTTTCTGAATAGTTTAGAGGGCGAATCTGATGTAGATTCTGTTCCAGATCTGCAAGAACAGGTCCACTTATTTTCTCTCATTTCTGTTTCCTCTATGAGAACACTTTGCAAAGATTGCACTGTTATTGGACCTTCCCTTTCCAAAATAATAAACATCAGAATTTTTTCCAGATTGTGTGGTTGAAGGTGGAACTGTGCAAATTGCTGGAGGAGAAAAGATCAGCTATCCTCAGGTATTTTTGTTAGTGCGTCCATTTTGCGTTGCCTTTCTCATGCTCTTTAGTTTTGTTATTCACTCTCTCTCTCTCTATTTCTCTCTCTCGATATTTCTCTCTCTCTCTCTCTATCTCTGTCTCTCTCCCTGGCTGACACACTAGCCAAGAAAGGAGTCTAGTCTCTGGGAATGCCAGGCCACTCTAATGTGGGTTTTACAACTGCTGTATCTGATTATCCCTGCCTTGTTATTTCTCTCTTGATCCTCTCCTTTTTACTTTGTTGCTGGTGAACAGTGTTACCATTGCATTTTCTGACTCCCTTAAGCTCAAGTAGGAATATTATGTATTTGCTGTCTTAAATTAGAGATCAATGAGTTTGACAATTAGTTTAAAGCATATTCTTAAAAAATAAAAGTTATCCGTAAAGCTGCTGGCAAACTTTATTAAAATAAACTCTCTTTCAAATACTTGAGAGAGGTTTATAATGAGACTATTTTTCATTTCCTTTAGAAAATATAATCTTTGTTTCTTTTTCCTTTTCATGACAAATGAGACTGTTCTTTAAACCTGGAAGATTTTGATGTCACATGTTCTATTTGACAGGGCTGAAGAATTGGAGACGGCACTGATGGAAATGGTGAAACAAGACAACAGACGGCTTTTGAGTGCTAGGGTATACTGAAACAAGCCTGCTCTCACATTGTCATCTACACGTGCTATATCTTCTGGTCAAAACCACTCTAAACAAACACTTTGAAAAAGAAACATCAGTTATTTTCTCTGTTGTCTTAAAAATAAATACCTTTGGAGGTTGTGGCCCTTGTATTGGCCTTCTTGTTGAAATTGGGAACTTTCATAATTCATTATGCAGAACACTGAACTTCCATCAGGTTCCATATAGTTGTGGGTTCCCAACTTTGTAGTGTCTCACTTGCAGAAACCACAAATTAGGTGGTTCTGCTTGCCTGAAGATTCTGATTCTTGCTCTTACTAGTGAAGATTTTTAATCTGAAGTAGCAAAAATCCCCTCGTAATACTTACTGGGTAAAGGGAAATTGTCTTTGATGTGTGCCTTGAAATTAATCTGTATTTTCCTTAAAAATCAAAACTATACTTTCACTAGTCCTCAAACCATACTGTCATTAAACAAAATTGAAACTATTTTGGGCATGCTTCTGCAGAAACTATGCTTTTGTCAACTTTGATTTACACATGTTTTAATTTTTGGATCCAGGTACCGAAGAAATTAATTTTTTTGACTGATGACTGATATCCTTTAAATTACTATTGTACAAACCCTTTTTGTTCTTACTTTTCGTGTGAAGAACCAATTTCTCTATTGTTGGCTTTAAAATGAGTGGAGGATAAATTACTTTTGTGAGGAATGTACTGAAATTGTTTGGTAGAACTGTAACTTTAATTCAAAAGAGAGGAAAGAAAAAGAATGAAAACAGGATAGGAGAAGTGAGAGAAGAATACGCCTCATTCAACTTCTTTTTGATTATGTTTAATGGTTCAAGTGCCAAAAGAAGATTATTCACATGCGTAAGCATGCATATAACTGACAATTGGAGGAAGCTGACTTAATAGAAGCTTAAAAGACATTTGTTCTATTCCTCTTAAACATCATACTTTATTCTTTGGATTTGCTTAAGCCTTGTTCAGAAGCCTTGTTTTTTTTTTTTTTTTTTTTTGAGGAAAGCGATGATTTTATTAATTCAGGAAGTTCAAAATTACAGAGAGATAGAATGCTTCACAAAAATTGTCTATGCTATACGTCTAGGGTGGGTGTATAATTTCTATTGCTTGTAGGAATACTCCTGCCCCAGCCAGCGCGTCTGCCGCAGTATTTGCCGATCTGGGAACATGACTCCAACCAACCATTGTTTCTGATAGATCCCAGATTTCTCGTAACTTTGTCGTTAGCCTCCAGGGTACTAGCTTAGAGCACCATTTGATTGTGTTCAGAAGCCTTGTTTAATATGCTACTACAGTTGAAAAAATATTTTTGACATTTTTACAATAATTATTGTTCTGCTTGCAACTTTCTTGAGAGATTTATCCATTTAATTTTAAATTCTTTTAACAAGTTAATGGAAAGAGATGAAAGGAGCAATTTAGATTTACTGTGGCATTTCCAGCTTTTGCATGTTGAGTTGCCAAAGGTGTTTTTGGCCAACAAATTGCTGCATTTGTAGAGATTATTTGTGCCCTTCAATTGATGTTTGCATATCAATACCTTAAATACTATGAAGTTATGGAAAAAAGGGATAAGGTTGTAAATATTTCACAGGTTGAGCAGTTGGAACAAGAGGTGGGTGAGCTGAAGCAAGCTCTAGCAGACAAGCAGGAACAAGAACATGCAATGCTTCAGGTGTACAATCTGATTTACTTGCTGTTGAATTGGCTTTCTTTTCTCTATTGTGAATTTGCTCATGTACTGGTTATTTTTAGTATTGACAATGCTCAGTGGTGGTTTTTACTTTTCTTTTTCTGTTTTATGTCTTTATAAATTGTTGAGGTATTCCTAGTAATTGGGAAACGTAGAGCAGCTTGCAGAAAACATAAAAGAGTACCTGATAGTCTTAAGAACTGTATAAAATTGTATGTCTTTATCGTTAACTTGCCTGCCCGCTACATTTTATTGGTGACTGTTTAATGAAGACAGTTTGTGTAGGTCTTGATGCGGGTGGAGCAAGAACAGAGGGTGACAGAAGATGCACGAATATCTGCTGAGCAAGATGCAGCTGCTCAAAGATATGCAACTCATGTGCTTCAGGTGCTCTTGCTCGATAATCATTCTTGGTTGGTGGAGGAGCATATTCAAGTTCCTTGAAATGTCTGCTGTGTTTTAGTGGTTTAGGATCTGTGGTTTGTTGTAAGATTTTGACCAATTTTTGCTTGTAGTGCGTTAATCCTTTGTTTAATAGTCCGTTTGACTTGTTTCCAACTTCTTTTAACATGTGTTGTTACCCTGATATAGGTTTCTGTGTCATTCTATTTTATGTGAATTGGCTTTATCAATTCTACCTTGTTCTCTATAGGAAAAATATGAAGAAGCCATGGCCTCACTAGCTGCAATGGAGAAAAGAGTGGTCATGGCTGAAACAATGCTGGAGGCTACATTGCAATACCAAAATGGCCAGGGAAAAGCACAACAAGCTCACGTTCCATCTCCAAGGTATTTAAATACACAATATTGCCTCGTTAGTTTTCTTATGTGTCATTATGCCATCAGTTTCCTGTTGAATCTTGGGCATTTGTACCTGTCTTGCATATTTGCATCCTTAAGAAGATAACTTGTTTTCAGGGCTGCCTCCTCACCAAAGCTTGATTCTGCACAAGAACCGCCGACAAGGAAGATTGGGCTGCTCTCTAGGCCATTTGTGCTTGGCTGGCGTGATAGGAATAAGGTAATGTATTGCACGTTAGCTAGGTTATGCTTGGGTGCCATTACCAGGAAATTTTTGACTTACCAACCCACTTATTGTTTGATAAGTTTGGATTCTGTGTTTTTCTGTCGTGAAGGCCTTGAATTATCGTTGTCCTCTTAGTAAATCATGTACTTGTGTTGTGTCTGTGTTCAAAATCTTTTGTTTTTTTTTTGAGGAGATTGAAATTTTATTTCATTAGAAAATATTTCAAGCTACAATACTTCATAGGATACACGTTAACTAGGGGTTGCACCGATAGAGTTGTGAGTGTAACTCCCTCTTTAGCTAAAGCATCCGCTGCCTGATTGGCGGATCTCAGTACTCTGTTCAAAACCTTTGGTCATTCAAATGGTTTTTCTTAAAAAAAAAAAAAAAAGACTTTGGTCATTCTCGGTGAAAGTCATGTTTGACCTTTTGAGCCTTAAACATTTGTAGGCAATTTCTGAATGTGCCTCTAAATTCTTGCCTAGTACCAACTACTGAATAGTTGACAGAATCATTTATATGGTAAAATTGTGGAAGGGGAAGAGCACACCACTCAATTTTTTCTGTGCATGGAGTGAGAAAGAGGAGGGGTTCCTCCTTAATATAATTTTACTTCTTTAAATTTCAGAGTCTCAAATACGTTGGAGTGGTGAAGTCCTTCCATGACTTATAGTGTGTTTTCTGTTAGGTCACACTAACAGCTCGGTTGTGTTTATCCCCTAGATTCTGTTGTATGATTTTTGTAGGAACAAGTGACAGTGTTTGAATATGGACAGCTGGTTAAAATCTTTCTGCATTTTCTTCGTTCTGTTAATTTTTCTCTCCAAGTGATTGTATCTGAGTTCTATAGATATTCTGATACAGGGGAAATCAAGCAATGCCGAGGAGGTCATGGAGGGCAAGGTCATCTGTGAGAGCAAGTCCACCAGTGAAGAGCAACAAAGCCATGAATCCTTAGAGGTAGGCATAAATGGTCACAAGGAGGAGACGTCGTGAGTATGGGTATGCATTGAACAAAAATCAGAGACAAAGAAGTGCCACACAGTTCAGCCTTCTGCCCGGTTTCAGCAATCCTGCCCGTGTACAATGTTTTCTGATGGGGAGAATCTGGTGAGGGCCGTTTGTTGCTACTCGGGGTATATTTATGTACCCCACTTTAGTGTACGAAATGCAGTTGAGGATAGGGTCGTGAAAATTTCAGAGTTAGGGTATTGAAATTTAGAATAGATATTATCTGTTTGTAATTCGTTCGTTCAATAACTTTTATATATAAGAAAAGAGAAAGTGTATGTTGTCGTTAACTATTCATTTACTGTGAAAGCAAAGGAGAAAAAGCAATAAACGTTGTAAGTGGCTGAGGCAGGGAATAATTATGTTTTAAACTGTACAAATCTAATTTGATTAGTTTTTCTTTTCATTTTCAGAATTAATATTAACCAAATTTGTACTTGAATGACATTCTATTGCATACTCTTCTACAAGTGTCAAATAGTAATTTTGACTCTTGAAGTCTTTGGGGGAAAGAAGATTTTGTTTATTGCTATCATTTTGAGAATTTTAAGGAATTTTTTAGCAAATGATATTCAGGCAATGGTTAATATTAATCATTTTTATGGTTTATATGAAAAATGTATATATTATTGCTGTGTGTGTATTTGAAAAGTAAACCTTGATCAAAACATGTCTAAATTTGGTAATGTGCATTAGTTAAGTTGAAAAGTAGTTACAAATTCAAACAACTGAATATTAAGTAAGCTACGATAAATTCAAGTTTAATTCTAAAATTTATTTCTAATTAGATAAATAGTGTTGGTTTAAAATGAACTTTGTGCCACTTAATCCCCATGCAGTTAAAGACCTATCCACCCATCTGTTGATAATTCTTTGTCTTTTACACGTATATGATTCCTAATGGTGAGGTCATTCAGCAATATATGAAGAAATCTTCTCAGGATCTCCGGTGGTGGTTGTATTGGATCCCGAAGAGTACCCCACGCCACCGTGACCCACAGACAGTCCCAGCTCCATTTTCTCAAGTCCGTGACCCACAGACAGCCCCAGCTCCATTTTCTCAAGTCCGTGACCCACAGACAGCCTTAGCTCCATTTTCTCAAGTTCGTGATCCCTGTTGCTTCAATATGTGCAACCCGGTCGTGACAAAGTAGAGGGCGTGAACGAGGAAGAAAAAAACCCAGAGACGCCACCCACCAGGCCCACGGCCCAGAACGTGACGGTGGCGAACGCGAACGCCAGGAAGACGAGAGGGAGGGGAGGGAGACGGTGAGGTTGGAGAGGACGTGGGAGGAGGAGCGGTAGGCGTTGCATGCGGTCTCACTCATGAAGATGTAACGTTCCTTTAGAAACTCGAGGAGGGCGTCGTGCAAGTTTAGTAGGTCGTAGACATGGCGAACGTGAAGAAACGAACCGTTCCTGGACCCCCTCGGCGACGTGTTCAGCTTCCAGAAGATGGTGGCGAGGATGAACCCAGTGACGAGCACCGCCCCGAATCGGATCCGGAACAGCTCCGGCATCCGCCTCGTGTTCGTTGCGGACCGTTTCGTGAGAACCGCATTCTCCACCCACAAGGGGTTCGCGTACGTCGACATGGCAGAAGCGGAGTATGCCATGTCGCTCGCAGTCGCCGTCGCGCCGGATACCCGCCGGATAGCAGCTTCCCGCGCAAAATGCTCGCGCTGATTGCGTCTTTCAGGGACAGACACAAACGACCGGGACTCTATTAAGAAACCAAACCGACTCCAGAATTTTCTGGAGTCGGCGTGAGGCTTCATGAAGAAGCTGCCGTCCAGAAATTTCTAGACTGCTGGAGAGACACCGATGGTGTCTAGAATCCTCTCCCCCCAAGGGGTTGAGAGGACTATAAATAGGGGAGTAACCCCCTTGTTTGAGCCAAGAAGCAAACTTGGTAGAAACCATAGTCTCCCCTTCCCATACGTGTTGAAACACGGTGTTTTGTTGAGAGTGAAAGAGTTGAAATCTTTGTGAGTTTCTTGTGAGTTTGTGAGAGTTTTGCATATTTCCTCTTGTATTGTGAGAGTCAATTGCCTTGTAAAAAATTCCTTTGTCAATAGAGTAAAATTTTATCACTTGAGTGTCTCCATTACACACCTTAGGTCCACACACGCTTCCAACAAGTGGTATCAGAGCAGGCGGGTCCCACATTTTGATGCGATCAAATATGGAGGTCATGCCGATTCCAAAGCTGACAAAGGAGAATTACAACAATTGGAGTATCTAGATGAAGACTTTCCACGCTGCGCAAGATCTTTGGGAGATCGTGAGAGATGGATACGAATAGCCGGAGTCTGACGAAGAAGAAGCTGCCTTGACTGCTGCTGAAAGAGGTACGTTGAGGAACTTCCGTAAAAAAGACACAAGCATTATATTTTATATTTCAAGGGGTAGATCAAAGTAAATTTGAGAAAATATCGGGCGCAAAAACCTCTAAACAAGCCTGGGAGATTTTACAAAGATCTTGCTAAGGTGTTGATAGAGTGAAGAAGGTGCCTACAAACTCTTAGAACAGAGTTTGAGTTATTGAAGATGCGTGACACTGAAAGTGTTCGTGATTATGTCACAAGAGTAGAAACTCTTGTAAATGAAATGAAGAGAAATGGAGAAAAATTAGAGGAAGTTCGAGTGATAGAGAAAATCTTACGATCTCTCACTCCGAAGTTCGCCTTTATTGTAGCAACACTAGAAGAATTTAAAGATCTATCGAGTATGATGATAGATGAGTTGGTGGGCTCACTCCGGGCCCACGAACAAAGAATGAATGGCTTGTTGGATGGAGGAAAATTTGAGCATGCCTTGCAAAATAAGTTGTCTCTCAATGAAGTGGCATCGTACAGTCGAGAGACAACTCAAGGCAAAGGTGGATATCATAAGCGAGGAAAAGGACGGGGATCTCATCGTGGTGGAAGAGATCAAAGCAGTCTGAAACTGCTAATCAAGATCAAAATTCAAGAGGACATGGGAGAAGATGGAATTCGAGGAGAGGTGATAAGTCTCAAGTTCAGTGTTATAACTGTAAGAAGTATGGGCATTATATCTATGAATGCCGTCAAAAGCCAGAAGACAATAAAGAAGAAAGAAGTCACCTCTCCGTCCAAGAAGAATGTGGTGGTTCTTCTGTTCTCTTGACTTACAATGGAGATGAAGAAAAGAAGAAGAGCATTTGGTATATTGATACAGGAGCAAGTCACCATATGAGTGGATATAAGGAATTATTTACAGAGCTAGATGAGAGTGTTCAAGGTGAAGTACGACTTGGAAATTCATCGACGCTACAGGTCAAAGGAAAAGGAAGAATTATGATTCAAACGAAGAAAGGAGATCACAGGTACATCTCTGATGTTCTCTATATTCCTTAAATGCATACCAATTTAATTAGCGTCAGTCAACTCTTGGAGAAGAGCTATGACATCCATCTAAAGGATGGTAGGCTCTCTATAAGAAATAAAAATGGAGAGCTAATTGCAAAAGTCGACATGGCGAAGAATCGACTTTTCACCTTGAACATAGAAGCAGCTTCAATGAAGTGTTTAAAATCAGTCCTGAAGGATAATTCATGGTTGTGGCACTTACGATTTGGGCATCTTGGTTTCACGGGCCTGAAATTATTATCGAAGGAAAAGATGGTGAAGGGTGCATGAAGGGAAAATAACACAGGTTGCCGTTTGAAGCCGGTCACTCCCGAAGGGCAAGGAGACCATTGGAGCTGGTGCACACTGATATAGCTGGGCCTTTTGAAGTCACTTCACTTGGAGGCAACAGGTACTATCTTACCTTTATTGATGATTTCAGTAGATATACTTGGGTTTATTTTCTTTAAGAAAAATCAGAAGCTTTAAATAAACTCAAGGAGTTTAAGGCCCTTGCTGAAAATCAAAGTAGAAAGTACATAAAAGTATTAAGATATGATAGAGGAGGAGAGTATACCTCAAAAGCATTTGAGGAATTTTGTAAGGAGAATGGTATTCTACACCAACTCACTGCCTCCTACACGCCACAACAAAAAGGTGTTGCTGAAAGGAAAAATCGCACAATTATGAATATGGCAAGGAGTATGATGAAGGGAAAGACCTTGCCTAAAGTCTATTGGGCTGAAGTCGTTGATTGTGTAGTTTATCTGCTTAACCGGTGTCCAACTAAAAGTGTAAAGTTTAGGACACCCATTGAAGCTTGGAGTGGAAGCAAAACGGCTGTAGGCCACTTAAAGATATTTGGGTGCATTGCATATGCACACATACCCGAGCAAAGAAGAAAGAAGTTAGATGATCGAGGAGAGAAGTGTATCTTTGTCAGGTATGATTCTAAGACTAAGGCCTACAAACTTTACAATCCTGTTACCAAAAGGTTAATCATCTCCAGAGATGTTGAATTTGATGAGGAAGACTGCTAGAGATGGAGTGAAGAAGAGAAAAACAATAAAGAGTTGTTTTACAATGATGATGACAACTCTGGAGAAGAAGAGGAGAGTAGTAGAGATCAAACTCCTCCAAATAGTCCTGCAGCAACAACAGGTGAAGGATCACCTAGGGGGAGCAGCTCGGTAGGGGGAGTCCCTATGAGGACACACAGCTTGAGTGACATTTATAATGTCACTGAGCCGATTGAGCTAGCAGAAGATTATACTCTCTATTGCCTACTTGCAGAGAGTGACCCTATCACATTTGAAGAAGCTACTCAGGATAAGAAGTGGAGAAATGCCATGGATGAAGAAATTGAGGCAATAAAGAAGAATGATACCTGGGAGTTGACTACCCTCCCTGCAGGACATAAAGCAATAGGAGTGAAGTGGGTCTATAAGATGAAAACCAATCAAGAAGGCAAAGTTGAGAAGCATAAGGCAAGATTGGTTGCGAAAGAGTATAAACAAAAATTTGGAGTTGACTATGAAGAAGTATTTGAACCCGTCGCAAGAATTGATACTATTAGACTTCTCATAGCGCTGGCAGCGCAGAACAGATGGAAGATATATCATATGGATGTGAAGTCGGCCTTCTTGAATGGTTATCTTGAAGAAGAAGTATATGTTGAACAACCACCGGGTTATGAGAAGAAAGGAGAGGAAGAAAAGGTTTATCGCTTGAAAAAGGCACTATATGGATTGAAGCAAGCCCCACAAGCTTGGAATATGAGGATTGACTCATATTTTCAAGAGCATGGCTTCAAGAAAAGTCCTTATGAGCATGCCCTATATACGAAGAAGAACGAGGATGGGGATATCATGATTGTTTGCTTATACGTGGATGATATGATCTTCACCGGCAACAATCCAAGTATGTTCGAGGACTTTAAAAGCTCAATGACAAAAGAATTTGATATGACAGATCTGGGACAAATGGCATACTTCCTTGGAGTCGAGATAGTACAGAGAGATGAAGGAACTTTCATCTCACAAAAAAAATATGCAAGTAGCATACTATCAAGATTTAATATGGAAAATTGCAAACCAGTAGCCACGCCAGCTGAAGTAGGCATGAGGCTAAAGCAAGACTCAGAAGAAGAAGCAGTCAATCCTACACTATTCAAGAGCCTGGTGGGAAGCTTGAGGTACTTAACCTTTACAAGGCCGGATATTATGTTCGATGTTGGGTTGGTCAGCAGATTTATGGAGCAGCTGAGACGAGACCACTTTGCAGCAGCAAAGAGAATTTTGCGTTACATCAAAGGCACACTTGGGTTCGGACTATTCTACTCTGCTTCTAAAGCGTCGAGACTTATTGGCTACACCGATAGCGATTATGGAGGAGACATTGATAGCAGAAAGAGCACATCCGGTACGTGTTCAATATCGGATCAGGTGCGTTTTCATGGTCCTCAAAGAAGCAAGCGGTAGTTGCACTCTCGACATGTGAAGCCGAGTATGTTGCAGCAGCATCATGTACTTGTCAGGCCGTCTGGATAAGAAACATCATGAAAGAGCTCCACCACGACCAAGAAGGCCCGACACCGATATATGTCGATAATAAGTCGGCTATATCATTGGCAAAGAATCCAGTTTCACACAACAGGAGCAAACACATTGATACAAGATATCACTTCATCAGGGAACAGGTAAAGGCCAAAGCAGTGGAGCTGGTTTACTACAGGTCTGAAGACCAAGTGGCGGATATCTTTACAAAACCTTTGAAGACCGATGCATTTAAGAAGTTCAGAGATAGACTTGGTATGAGGAGTCGGTTTGAGGGGGAGTATTAAGAAATCAAACCGACTCCAGAATTTTCTGGAGTCGGCGTGAGGCTTCATGAAGAAAGCTGCAGTCCAGAAATTTCTGGACTGCTAGAGAGACACCGATGGTGTCTAGAATCCTCTCCCCCCCAGGGGTTGAGAGGACTATAAATAGGGGAGTAACCCCCTTGTTTGAGCCAAGAAGCAAACTTGGTAGAAACCATAGTCTCCCCTTCCCATACGTGTTAAAACACGGTGTTTTGTTGAGAGTGAAAGAGTTGAAATCTTTGTGAGTTTCTCTTCTTGTGAGTTTGTGAGAGTTTTGCATATTTCCTCTTGTATTGTGAGAGTCAATTGCCTTGTAAAAAAATCCTTTGTCAATAGAGTAAAATTTTATCACTTGAGTGTCTCCATTACACACCCTAGGTCCACACACGCTTCCAACGTCGCGGTCTTCGTAGTAGTACGCAAATGTTTCTTCATGGTCTGCCACGACTTGTTTGAACTCGGTGAGGCCTTTCGTTCCACCGGGTGAGCCCTCGAGTTTCCTGATTAAATCGAGGGCGAACTCGGTCCGGTGGAGTCCAAGCCCGATGTGGGTCGTCTAGGAAGAGAGTGATGGGGTCGTGAATGATGTCGATCCCGATCGAGACCAGCCGCCGTTTGCCGCCGAAAATGCTCGGGTGGCCCTCATTGCGGATGATCGTCTTGGCCGCGTTAATTGCGGAGGCCGAGCTACTCGATCAGGGCCTGGACCTGGGCCTGTTTCTTGGATTTGCAGAGGGATCGGGGAACTTTTTTTTTAAATAATTTTTAAAAAATACATATTTACACGACCAATGTTTTAAAAACCGAACCGGACCGGCCAGTCTAACCCGGTTGAACCAGAACCGGAGCCCAATCCGGTTCTTATTGACTTGGCCCGGTTCACTATAATCAACATCAATTTTGTCTTTTTACCTTTAGAAATATAACATATTTATAAAGTATAGAGGATAATATTCAATGGTTGAACCATCGGTCCAACCCAATCTAACCAGGTTCAACCAAAACCGAACATACTGCCGGTTTGATGGCCGGTTCGGTTTTCAAAACATTGCTAATGACACTATTTGAAACTTATTCTCAAAAATGTCATATTCAAACTTTGACCAAGGTTGACCACCTTGGTTGTCGCCTAATTTTTTTTAATGCCGCCTACGGAAAAAAAAAAAGTTAGGCGCCATTTCGCAGCCGCCTTAAAAGATCGAAATAGAGGCCCACCACACAAGGAAAGGCGGCTTTGAAAAGCCGCCACACAAGGAATAGCAGCTTTTCGATGTCGCCTCCTTGTTTACACTCTCTCTTCTAAAACAGAAGTCCCGACGCATCAAATTTGTCGAGTCCGAAGAAAGGCGGCATCGAAATGCCGTCTCGATGTTTTCGAGTGTGGTGGCTTTTCGAAGCCGCCTCTAATTCTCTCTATGAAGGCGCCTTCGAAAAGCAGCCTCGCCATGAATTTTTTTTTACGTTGGCGGCATTTAAATGCCGCCTTTTTCTTTTTCTTTTTAAAAAAATATTAGGCGACACGCTGGCGCGCCTACGTGGCCTTTGACCAAGGTGTTCAACCTTGGTCAAAGTTTGAATATGACATTTTTTAGAATAAGTTTTAAATAGTGTCATTAGTGTAAATAAGTATCTTTTTTGAATTATTTAAAAAAAAAGTTCGGGACCATGGGTGCCGAAACTCTCGGCGAATAACACGAGCAGTCTCCTATACGGTGAGCATCGGGAAAAGAAGGTCGTCCTGCATACGTACGCACGATCACGTATGCATGCATCACTTTCGAGGGATAGCCTGAAAGGCACGATGATGTTGAACGTGCCTCTTGAAGGTGATCTCTGCCTACGTAATGAAAGACGACATCCTCTTACCCATGCTCACCATCGAGGAGACGCTCGAGTTATTCGCTGAGTTCAGGCTCCTCCGGTCCCTCTCCAAATCCAAGAAACAGGCCCGGGTTCAGGCCCTGATCGACCATCTCGGCCCAGGGCGTCTCCGACGGCGAGAGACGGCGAACGACGATGCGTCTCGAACGGGATCAGGGCACACATATGGCGTTGCAATGTATTATAAAGGAAAGTGGGCACTAATTAGGCAACAACCCCTGGGGAACACCATACCTGTGCACTCTAATAGTATATACCATACATTTCGACGAAACCGCTCGAGAGATTGCATGACTATTTAAATGTTGTAAATGTAAACATTTGATTTGCATATTTTTTACTATGCCAATGATGATGAGTGAGAGTCAAGGACAGTGTGTTATGGAGGGAGGACTAACTTGAATACGTATAAAGCTGTCAGAATCTGATTCTGTGCAATATATACAATAGTCCTTATCAAGATGAATGTCCTAGTTATCCAAGAGTTTTTTAGTTAGTGATAAGATGTGTAATCTTTGGGTTTCATATAAAAGGATGTTGAAGCATTGGATTAGGGTTACCCAAAGAAACTTAGTGAAATATATTTCAGCGTGTGTTTAGGGGGAGCTTGCCATGACGTTGTGTGTGAAGGTTTGAATATATGACCACAAGCTTATGTTGAATAATCAAGAGGTATTCAGGCTTTATTCAAGAAGCTTATGACTATCCTATTTCTAATCTCAGCTTGAGAGTGTTTCTAGACAAGGAACCTTCAATGGAAGGTGCATTATGAGGGGAGCCTCAGAGTGAAAGAGTGCTTAAATACTGATTCTACGACGAGAAGTGCAAAGAGAGTGGAAAAGTTCAAATCTTGTCTTGGAGGAGAATTGTAAATGAAACTGTATTAATTTTTCTTTATGTAACTCTCTTAAGTGAATTTTGCACTCTAGGCCGAATGTCCCGTAGATTAGGATAGTTGGTTCCGAACTGCGATAATATGTTCTGGTGTTCTTGTGTGTTATTAAGCGTAACGTTAAGTGTAACTTGAAGTGTAATTTCACCAATATCAGGTGTCATTACACATACACGTACACCGGTAAAATCACATTTAATTACAAGTGGTATTAGAGCTTGGCTCCAAGCTATTTTTGGAAGAAACGATCCAATGATTTGTTACTGATGAAATATGGGTGACTTGATGAAAAGGTGCTTCCAACACAAGACCTCCATTACTGGATGGCACAAACTACTCCTACTGGAAAGCCAGAAAGCATGCATATATTTGGGCTTTTGATGAGAGGGCTTGGAAAAGTGTTGAGAAGGTTTGGGGCTTAACTCCAAAGAAGTAGGTGAAGGAGCTGATAAGAAGACTGTTTTGAAGCAAGATTTAGAATGGACAGAAGAGGACGACAAGTTGTGAAGTTTTAATGCTAAGGTGCTAAATGCATTATTCGGTGGAGTCGATTCCGAGTAGTTCAGAAGAATCTCTGCTTGTACGAGTGCACAAAAAGTGTGGAAGATACTCAAGACTCATTTTGAAGGCACTGAGAATGTTAGGCTCACAAAACTACATATGTTGACAACTCAATTTGAGTTGCTTCGGATGCATGAAGATGAGACAATATTACAACATGAAGTGAAGATTAGAGATATAGAATACCTGAAAATCATTTGGTAAGAAAAGTTTTAAGGTCTCTGTCCTCTAAGTTCACTCTGTCCTCTAAGTTCAGAATGAAGAAGATTGCTATTGAAGAGAATAAGATTGTTGATCAGATGAGTATGGATGAGAGGTTTGGCTCGCTTAAAACATTTGAAATGGACGATGAAGCTAGTGATGCTACGGGAGAGCAGGAGAAAAGAAGAAGGCTGATGTTGCTTTCCAGACAGTACTGGAAGGTGGTCCACCAGAAACCGGTAGTACTTAAACTACTACTACATTAGTAGAACTAGAAGAGAGGGTGGCTCTCATGGCTTAGGTGTTGAATAAGTTTTTGAAGAAGGGTAAGAAGAAGTTTTACAAAACCTGGAGAGAGCAAACACGCGAGTAGCACTTTTAGCATCAGAGAGCCAGAAGTATCTAGTAAGAAGAAAGTTGTGGAATGCTTTGAGTGTAGTGGTCCTGGACATATTCAATCAGAATGTCCCACTTACCTGTGGAAGAAGAAGTAATCTGTGGCTTCTTGGAGTGATCATGACAGCAATGACTTTGACAATGAGTAATGTAACTTTGTTGCATTTACAGCAAGACTCCAAGACACATCAAAGGTTAGTTTGTCGAACAATTCTATTTCTGTATCTTATTATGACAATGGATCTAACAGTGAGCTTGATATGAGTGTTGTGCATGAGATACTCCACCAAAGGAAGCAAGTCCAGGAGAGTACTCAAGTACTAAAAGGCTATATTATGTCACTAGAAGTAAAAAATGTAAAATTGAAACAAGACATAAAGGAAAAGGAGTCAAGAATTCTGAGTCTACAGAAAGAGTTGGAGGAGTCTCAAGGGCTGCTTGCAAAGTTTGATCATGGCAAACAACAACTTGATGATATTCTAACTCAAGGAAGAAGATATGCAAACAAACGTGGTTTGGGATATGTAGCAGCCCAACCTATAAGAGGTAGGAAAGTTTATACTCCTATGTGTTTTTATTGTGGAAAATATGGCCATCTTAGATCTCAATGTTATAAGTTATTGAGGGATTGGAAGTAGAATGGGTCTTACATAATTAAGAAGTCAACATCAATGCTTGTTTGGCAGAGGAAAGAGGTAGGGTTATATGATGCTCATGCAGCTCTTAAAGCCACTGCTGAGGATGCATGGTACTTTGACAGCGGGTGTTCAAGGCACATGACTGGCAGTGCTGCATTTCTGACCAATGTTATTCAAGGAGATGGTGGGCAGGTTACTTTTCACGATGGTGCAAAAGGGTCTGTAATTGGCAATGAAACATTAACTGTAAAAGGGATGCCTATGTTGCACAATGTTCTTCTAGTGAAAGGATTGCATGCAAATTTAATTAGCATTAGTCAGCTTTGTGACCTGAATTTCCAGGTGTTGTTTACAAGGGAAAGCTGTCTAGTTATTGATGAAAAGAATCATTATGTGTTGGAGGGCTCAAGAACAAGTGATAATTGTTACGAGTTGATTAAGTCTTGGCAGTGTAATTCTACTCGATCCGAGACAATGTCACTGTGGCATAGACAGATGAGTCATGTTCATACTAGAGGAATTCAAAAATTGGTCGCATGTGGAGCTGTTCGTAGATTACCAGTCTTGCATGACACAAATAAAGCAGTATGTTGAGGATGTATGGAAGGGAAGCAACATCGAACACCACATACAGATGTCTGGTACATGACAATTGTTCAACCCTTGGGGTTATTACATATGGATCTTATGGGGCCAGTATAGACAACAAGTATTGCTGGGAAAAGGTATGTTTTTTTGTGTGTTGATAACTATACCCATTTTACTTGGGTGAAATTTTTGAGAGTCAAGTTTGAAACCTTTACAACTTTTGGTAGGTTGTGTAAGAGGTTGATGACAGAAAAACATACAGTGATAAGGAAGTTTATAAGGATTTGTACTGATCATGGCAAAGAATTTAAGAATTCTAAATTTGCCCAGTTCTGTGATACACAAGGTATTGCACATGAGTTTTCGGCTTCAAAAACACCACAACATAATGGTGTTGTGGAATGAAAGAATAGGACTTTGTAGGAAACGGCAAGAACCATGACACACTCCAAAGGGCAGAAATAGTGAATACTGCTTGTCATATAGTTAATCGAGTGTACTTACGAGTTGTGACTCAGTAAACTCCTTATGAGTTGTGGAAGGGGCGACGTCCTAATGTGCATTACTTTTGGAAGTTTGGCAGTGTTTGTTATATACTTCGTGACCGTATGTATCTTTCTAACTTTGATTCCCGAAGTGAGGAGGGAATATTTGTTGGTCATTCAAGGAATAGCCATGCTTATCGTGTGTACCTTCAGAAATCAAACTCGGTGGTGGACTATGTGAATGTGAAAATAGATGATCAGGAGGAAGTTGAAAGTATGCAAAGGGAGGATGAGGAAACTATTGATATTATTCCTCACACTCGAGGTGTAACCTCATAAGGAGTTGGTGAAGGAGAGTCACCTGACGTTTGCATGGTAAAACAGATATAGGTGCACTGTCAATTACTAGTGATGCAGAAGATACTGATGTGCAGATGAGTTTAGAAGTGGACACAGGAGTGGAGAGAGTGACAAGTCCAGGTATCAAAGCTCCATCCACTCGGGTTCAGAAGAATCACCCTATTGATGCCATTATTGGAGAGTTAAATGAAGGTATTAAAACAAGGGGAAAACATCCGAATTTTATAGATATGGTAAGATTTGTGTGTTATACATCCTCGGTGGAACTTAAGAAGGTTGATGATGCGGTGAAAGATGAATTCTGGATTAAAACCATGCAGAAGGAGCTTGGGCAGTTTGAGAGGAATAAAGCATGGGAGTTGATTCCTCGTTCAGAAACAAAGCAAGGTTGGTTGCACAAGATTACACCCAGGTAGAGGGAGTTGATTTCGACAAAATGTTTTCACCGGTAGCTTGACTTGAGTCAATTAGGCTTTTTCTAGTAGCAGAGAGTATTACGAGGATAAAGCCACTATAGATGGACATAAAAAGTGAATTTTTAAATGGTTATCTAGCCGAAGAGGTGTATGTTGAGGAGCCGAAAGAGTTTGTTGATCCAAAATACCCTGATCATGTGTTCACTAAGGCGTTGTACAGATTGAAGCAAGCTCCTAGAGCTTGGTACGAATGGTTGTCAAAGTATCTGGTGTCTTAAGGTTTCAATCGAGGGGGAGTTGACAAGACTCTGTTCATCAAGAAGGAAGAGTGTGGGCTGACCATGGCTCAAATATATTGTGATGACATTGATCTTAGGTCAACTTCAGATTCAGCTCAAAAGGAATTTGTTCGAGTTATGCAAGGTGAGTTTGACCTGAGCATGGTAGGAGAGCTGTCTTACTTTCTAGGTTTTGAAGTTAAAAAGAGGTAAGACGGAGTTTTTATATCTCAAGAGAAATATGCCAAAACCATGGTAAAACGGTTTGGGATGTAAGGCACCAAAGTGATGAGAACACCATGAGTACCACAATGTGTATTACCAAAGATGAGGAGGGAGTAGCTGTAGATTCGACTGTGTATTGAAGTATGATAGGTTGCTTATTGTAGCTTACAGCTAGTAGACCTGACATTAGTTACAGTGTTGGTGTATGTTCCAAGTACCAGTTTGCACCAAACGAGTCTCATGCAAAATTGGTCAAAAGGATTATTTGGTACATCAAAGGAACTTTAAATTTGGGAGCATGGTTCTCCAGAAATTCAAATATTGTCTTGACTGGGTATAGTGATGCCGATTGGGCAAGTACTGCAGAAGATAGGAAGAGCACATCAGGTGGTTGTTTCTACCTAGGAACCAACTTGGTTTCCTGGTATAGCAAGAAATAGAACTCTTTCTCTCTGTCTACAACTGAAGCTGAGTACATTGCTGATGGTAGTAGTAGTGCACGACTTCTATCGATGAAGCAGATGCTGGCTGACTATGGTATACCAACAAGTGTACTGACGGTCTTTTGTGACAATTCTACCGCAATTAACATAACGAAAAATCTAGTTCAACATTCCAGAACAAAGCATATAGACATCCAACACCATTTTTATATAAGACCTGGTAAAGGAGGGAGATGTTGTGCTAAATTATGTATCTATTAAGAAACAACTTGCAAATATATTCACTAAAAGTTTGGATTCTAATCATTTCAAATTTTCTCGGGCAGCACTGGGTTTGTGTTGTATGAGAAAGTGATAGATGATGTGTAACTGTTCGAGCAGTAATAAAAATAAAAAAAATAAAAAAAGGGATTTATGTTTTTTCTTTTTTTTGGTGATGTGTATGGGGAAGTTTTTAAAGGGTCTGGGTTGCGACTCCTGAGTGTTTGCGAGGGAATGCGTTGAAGACAAAGAAGAGAGGGGGATCTTTTAAGGAAAGAAGAAAGAAAGGAAGAAGAAGATGATGGTGCAGGAGACTGATCATAACCCACAATCCATGGCTGTTTCAAATTCAACCTGTGAAGGTGAAGCGACTGATGTCGGCACGCAAGGTATGGCTCCAAATCTTGATTCTGTGTCGATTTTAAAAGTGCATGAGGCAGTTGGTTCAAGTATTCAAGAGAAATCGAAGGTATCTAATGAAAAGATGGCTGCTGAAAAAGATGCGAACCCTCTATTTGAGAGGTTGATGAGGAGAAGGAAACCTTGCTCGAAGCCGAAGCCCTAGACACAATTGCGTTCCTGTTGTTCTCCCTTTGATAAGTCAGGTATTTCATGCCTGTAATTCAAACCTGGCTGAAGAAGGTGGAGATAATGTGACACTGAGGATATGTTGAATGATATTGTTGCAAAGAAGGGAGTTGTAAAATCCGGTGTAACTAGCATTGTAAGAGAGTCTCAGTCGGGCATAATGGAAGATGATAAAGGGCACGTGTCAGAAAGTGATGAGGAAGATGATTCACCGTTGATTATATACAGGAAGTCACGGCTTCGTGATAGCACAATCTGGAAGAGGGGAGTAGGGATGAATCCAGGGGATTCTCCCATTCAATTAGATGAGGAAGAAGAGGTTGTTGAGAACATACAGTTGGCTTCTTAGGAAGAACAAGATGCACAATGTCTATTGACTAGAGTGCCAAGGAAGAGAAAGAAGCATGTGTTCAGCAGTGTGCAAAGAAAGAGAAAGAAGACATATGAGTCTATTAGGGAAAAGAAGAAGCGCAAGAGCACCAATGTTGCTCTTAGGACTGCAGGACGAGTTGGGGTGCTAGGTAGAAAACGAACAAGGTTGTCCAGTGTGAAGAGTGGAGCTATAGAAGTGTGTGCTACAACTCAGAATCTTCTTGATAAAGAAGCAGAAGAACAGTTGACCACTATGTCCAAGAGGCAAATTGGAGAAGAAAAGCTCATTGTCAAGAAAGAGTTTAAAACCATATTGCCCTTACTAGAGAGGCAAAAATTGACTTGGACTGTCTCGAACATTAAACCGTTCTCTAAGGAAGTTGTACGAGAATTTTACTCAAATCTGATCAAGCCACACTGAGGAACAGAAATTTCAGTTGAGATTCGAGGTAACAGTTATAATTTGTCTTTCTTATATACATGATTATCTTCAAGTTCCTATGGTTGAAGAAAAGGATGAAATTATGCTGAAAGAGCTCACCAGTAATAAGTTCATAGCTTGGCAAGACACTCATTCAATCCCGACATCCTCTTCGATGCCTATGTATTCTCTGCATAAAATTGCCATATGGAATTGGTTGTCCTCCACACCTAGAGGGACAGTTCATAAGAGTATGGTTGATTTGTTATATAGGACTGGAACTGAGAAGAAAGTAGATATGGGTAAGAGAATTCTTGACCAGATTCTCAGAGTCCCTGAGCAAAAAGACAAACTGGGTTGCTTGATTTTTTCTTCTTTGATTTATGGAGCACTGGAGGAACAAAAATCTTTTGGGATTCCAGTTGGGAGGCTGATGTTAGAGGACAAGAGGATACGTAATAAACCATCTGCTATGCGAAAAGCACGAAAGCCTCATGTTCAAGAAGATCTGTTAATGGAGCCGTCTAACATAGGGAAGGAGGAAATGGAGGCAGCCGAGGGTTTGGTATTTGATACTAGAGCTGTAGGACTCACATCACTTTCCACTGGCAGTACTGTGGTTACTACCACTGTCACAGCTTCTGCAACTACATCAGTGAGTCATGGCACTGAACGTTTGCCTAGTACGTCTAATGCACATGTACCTGTGGTGGTTTCTTTACCTGAAAACATTTTTTCTGTATCAGTGGATGGTGTTGATGTTGCCTCTAGTATTGCATTCACTAGTACAATGCCTTGTACAATTGCAAACATGTCTGCTTTGACAGGTCTTGTGTTTATTCTAGAGTATGTGGACTTAGTAGAATCTTCCTCAAGTCTAACCCCACCTCCATGGCCATGGTCTGACGCTACTCCTCTTGATGCAAAAATGATTGACTATCTTTAGAAAAGAGGTGAAGTTGCACAACGAGAAGTGGTTATGTTAGAGACATGTCAGTTGGGGGACCACAGAAAACCAGCCAGCCTATCCTACGAGTCTATTCAAGGAGGCATAAGAAGGGAATAGAACGTGGGAGTGGGGTTGAGAGGGATGGCTAACAGAACACCAGGGAATAATGCATAAAAGAAGACTATGTGGTGGCCTAGGAGTAGTTAGGAAGGGAATAAGAAGTACAAGGGAAAGGAGGAGGGATCATCTTGGGAAATTGTGTTTGAACCAAAGGAGGAGTAGAGCTCTGGACTGTCTTACTCGACAGGTTATCTCTTTAGGTGTCGTTTCTCTATACTTTTCTTCAGTGCTGCTACTATTAACAGCTCACAAAATAGAGGTTCCTATCAACTGGTTTGACATGCCGGATTCGAAGAAGGAGAAGAAAAATGGCCAAGAAAGGTGCATTGGAAAATAGAGTTGAAGATTTGGAGGAAAAACCTGGTGACGCTTATCAGAAACTGTGAGAACTGAGAGGGAGAGTACACAGCAACGTATCGGCACTGTGATGTCCTCGGTGGAAAACCTGTAACAGACTTGTAATGGCATTGCAACTCTGAAGGAGTTGGTCGAACAACTTTTGAGGGCGCAGGAAAAACTCCTGGAGGGGCCAGATAGAGGCAAACATTTACAGGGGGATCCTTCGTTCGAGACATTAGCGAGCTCCAGCAGGACAATGACTCAGGGACTTTGAGACACGCCGGGGAGGGACTTTGAGACACGCCAGGGACTATTAGAGAACCTTTGTTGGGGGCATTAGATGAGTTCCAAATGGCCGCAAAGAAAGTTGAGCTTCCCCATTTCACTAGGGAAGACCCCGAGAGTTGGATCGCGCGTGCAGAGCAATACTTCGAGATCCAAAGGACTAGCTTAGAGGTAAAATTACAGTTAGCATTTGTTTCTATGGAAGGAGAATTGTTGGTGGTCTAGCAAGTGCACGCGGTCTGCAAGTAATATAGACTCGAGAGTCCAGATATCGATCCCACAAAGACTTTGATGAGAACTTAGTCTAAGCAAAGATTTCTTTGATGATTGAGGAAAAACAATTTTTGGTTTTTAAAAACTGTAAAAGAAAATAGAATTAAGCTACTGGAGTATATGACTAAACCTTATGGAGATGGGATGTTGGGGAAAGTGTCAATCCCTCATAGTTACTAACATGCAAAGTTATGATTTTATAGCTCAAGTACCCTTACCTTGACTTAGCTTTTGAAAACTTGGTTACCCATATACAAGAAATAACTTTCACCTATTCTTTGAACTCCATCACAATCTGGAAACATTCAAATCCTAGGTGCATAAATATAAAAGCTTACAGATTAACTCTCTCTTATTCAGAACAAGAGTTATAAACATTCACATCGTTTTCCACTAGTCTCCATCACAATCCAGAACGATCTAGTTAAAAAATGAGTTGTTTTAGAAAGCAAGGAATCAAATCGCTAACCCAAATGTCAACTGAATTTTAACTTCTCTATTCAAACCTCGTTAAGCTTCAGATATCAATTTAGATTAGAAATAAGCAATGAACTCAAAGGCTAAGTACTATATTGCTATAAACTTCAAAACTCAAACATATCACAACTAGGAGTTCATGACTTTCCCAACAGAGAGAGACTATTCCATGCTAACAGTATAAACACATAAAAAGGATTTAATTACAACCATGGAAATCAAAATAAACTAAGTACAAAACCCCCTTTGAAGGATTGCCTTTTGCTTCACTTGAGCCTTGATTGAAATCTCTTTCTCTCGTCAAAGTGCCAAGAGGTCGTGCAAGACTCCCTCTGGACTTCCTCTCCTCTCCAAACTAACTACAAAAGCTAGAAATTAAACTTAAAACTGAATTTAGAACTCAAAATTAGATTTGGAACTGTATTTACAACTTAAAATTGGATGCAGAACTGTATTTACAACTTAAAATTGGATGCAGAACTGTATTTACAACTTAAAACTAGATGCTTGGCACTCTTCCTCGGACCCTTATTTATAGTTGTGCTGCTGTCCTGGCCTTGTAATTTGGTCTCTGTCCAGGGGTGTGATATATGCCTTCCCAACCTCAGAATTGAAAGATATTACATGAGAACCTTCCTTCCATGGTCCTTGCCTTGTGTATGAAATTTAAGTCCAATCTGAGTTAGGAAACTCGAGATGTGATGCTCAGAAGTTGGGTTGATTCTGTTGCCAATTTCAGCACTGGGTCCATCACTTTAAAAGTATAAAACTTTAAAAACACGACTTGGGTTGACCTAAATTTCCGTGATGTGATCCTCAATCTCCTCGGAAATCTTCAGTCCAAATTTGGGTTCAATTGCGAATCAAAAACTCCAGATATGCTCTTCTTTAAACTCGGATTTGTCTTCTTTTGAGGCAGCAGTTTTCTTCTTTGTATTAAACTTTTCTTTTTGGTCATTCAAAACACCCAGGACTCAAGCAAAATTCCATAGAATCTTCGTAGATACCTTCTTTAGGCACTTAAGACTTCTTCTCCCAAGTTTGGGCTTGATTGGTTGTCAGAATCCCGAGATTTTTACGACTTTGCGTTGTTGAGTCATCGGCGTGGTCGTGCCGATAATGTTCCTGAAAAATGGCGCGGTCGCGCCACTGGAGCAGAGTTCTTTTTAAGAGTGGAAACGACCATCAAATCCGTGCTGAGCAAGGAGACTTCTTGCCGCGACAGCGCCATATTTTGCTGTTGCTGTGGCGCGGTAGCGCCACTCCTTGGCCTTTTTCCTTGGTCCCGAGAACAACAACTCTTTCTATATTTGGCAGCTCTTTGGCGCGTCCATGCTGTCTCTGTGTGAGGTAGCGCCAGTTCCTCGGCGCGGTCGCGCTGTTTCACTTTCCCGAGTTGTCTTCTTTGAAGCCTTCCTAGCCGTTGGGTATTTTCCTCCATTTATTTGAATTTTTGTCTATTTTCCCTGCGCGGTCGCGCCATACCCTCTTTGGCTCATTTTGCTCATTTTTGCTTCAGTTTCACTCAGAATTTGGATTTTTTTTTTCGACCAGTTACCTGAGACACAAACCATGCAATTGAGTTATATTTGTCATTTTTCTGCTAACAATCAACTCAGAATTGGGATTTCTAATCATTAATTCATGCCTTAAACAGTGTCTTTCGGACACTAATCAAGGATCAATCCACTGGTTTCGTTGTTTGAAGAAGAAATTTCCAAACCTTACCTGGGAACGCCTAGTCGAAGAGATCCTATGACGATACGGCAGCCGAGGAGCCTCTAATCCCTACGAGAGATTGGCTGCTCTGAAGCAAGAAGGTAAAGTGGATGAATATGTCGAAAGCTTTGATGGGTACTCGCACATATTGCTGATTTGCCAGAGGAGCAAATTTTGGGCTACTTCATCAATGGTCTTCGGGAAGACGTTCAAAGGAAGATTAGAGTCCATCGTGCAGAGGATGTCTCCCGTGCGATCGATCTTTCGTGAGACATAGAAGACGAAATCGCATCCGAGCAGGAGTTCACGGCGGTGAATAGGCAAGACGCGACCTGGTTTCATAGTCGCGGATCTGGATTTGGGGGAAATAGGGTGACGACCCAAGTCGGACCCAAATTCGGACCCCACGATTTCGAGATTCGGATAGACGGATCCCAACAATCCGCTTCCTTATCCAGCCAAGCGGGTAACTCTCTCCCTTCACACGGTTAATCTTCCCCTTCCGCGATGACTTCCGCAACTTCGGCCACGTTCGGAAATGGACGCGGATCACTTTCTAAAGGATCGCGGGGCAGCATGCATGTGTCCTACCCTGAGTTCTTGGAGAAAAAGGCTAAGGGGCTTTGCGTTCGTTGCGATGAGCCTTTCCATCCTCTTCATTGGTGTTCCAACAAGTCTCTACTTGTTATCATTGCAGCAGAAGATGAGGATTTACAGACAGACATCGAACTAGACGAGGACGGGCAACGGCAGGACCCTATTCTTGAGAATTAAGTGGCAGAATTAGTGACAGAACAAATGGATTTGCCCCTATATTCAGTTGGGGGTCTCTCGGGGCCTTGTACGATGAAATTGTTCGGTTCGATTGATGGAACACCAATTCGTTTACTGGTTGACAGTGGTGCTAGCCACAACTTTATCTCGAATACATTGGCCCGCAAGCTCGGGTTGAACATTGACGACACACCGGAGTTTGCGTGCATTTGGAGGATGGACACAGAGTTCTCTCTCGGGGACTTTGCAAAGAATTGAAGGTACGGATTGGGGATATCCAAATTGCAGTCGATTGCTATCCGTTCGGTCTGGGAGGAGTCGACCTGATCCTAGGTGTTGCGTGGCTGGAAAAATTGGGAGAAATGCGAGTGGAATGGCGTAAGATGTATATGAAATTCACTCATAATGGTAGAGAAGTAACCATTCAAGGGGATCCTGCTCTCACCAAAACTCAGGTGTCCATGAAATCTCTTATCAAAACCTCGGATGTTGAGTACAGTAAGGTTGTGTGGATGCAACACATAGAAGACACCAGTCTGGGTGCGCACTTATCCCCCCACCTACATGCCCAATTAGACGCTCTCCTTGCTCAATTCGGAAGGGTTTTTGAAGAACACCACAGGCTGCCGCCTGTTCGACCTACAGATCATGCCATCGTGATTAAGCCGGGTGCAGAACTGGTGAACGTATGTCCTTATCGGTACGCTCATGCACAAAAGGATGAAATGGAACCGGTTAGTAGCTCAAATGTTAACATCAGGTGTAATACAACCAAGTTGCAGCCCATTCTCTAGTCCGGTTATTTTAGTATGCAAGAAGGATGGGAGTTGGCGATTTTGCATCGACTACAAAGCACTCAATACTGTCACAGTTCCAGATAAGTACCCCATACCCGTAATTGATGAATTGTTAGATGAATTAAATGGAGCACAATTTTTCTCTAAAGTGGATTTACGATTAGGTTATCACCAAATTCACATACGGGCAGAGGACATCCCGAAGACAGCCTTCCGAACTCATGAAGGTCACTATGAATTCTTAGTGATGCCATTTGGGCTTATGAATGCCCCATCAATTTTTCAATCAACTATGAACGATGCATTCTGACCATTCTTACGTCGGTTTGTTCTAGTTTTTTTTTATGATATATTGGTGTATAGTCATACGTGGGAAGATCACCTTCAGCACCTTACGACAGTGCTGGACACTTTGGCCCACCACAAATTTGTGGCGAATCAAGGTAAATGGTAATTTGGGCAGCAATCCGTAGAATACTTGGGGTATGTGATTTCTCATGAAGGTGTCGTTGTTGATCCAAAGAAAGTGAACAACGTGTTGCAGTGGCCGACTCCGACTCCTAAGGCCGTAAGAGGATTTATTGGATTGACTGGTTACTACCGTAAATTCATTCGAGACTATGGTAAGACAGCACGTCCTCTAACAGATTTGCTGAAGAAGGATAATTTTTCTTGGGGACCCGAGGCTGCAGAAACATTTGATATGTTAAAAAAGGTGACGACTACAACCCCTGTTTTGGCCTTACCTGATTTTACCAAGGAATTTATCATAGAATGTGACGCCTCTGGCAAGGGATTGGGTGCTGTACTTGTGCAAGAATCCCGACCCATTGCTTTCTTTAGCAAAGTCTTAGGGGATCGCGCTTTAGCAAAGTCCACCTATGAGAAAGAACTGATGGCCTTGGTTCTTGCAATCCAACATTGGCGACCATATTTACTGGGGAGGCGTTTTAAGGTAATCACTAATCAAAAGAGCTTACAATTTCTTCTCCTATAGCGCATCACCACCCCGGACCAAAAAAATTGGTTGGCCAAGCTGTTGGGGTACGACTTCGACATTATGTACAAACCCGACACACAAAACCAGGTTGCGGACGCATTATCTCGTATACATGAGGACAGTTCATTATGTGCCATCTCTCATCCTTAGTGGATTGATGTAGAGAAGTTGCAGCAAGATGTACGCGACGACCCCAACTTAGCAGCACTAATTCAACAATTATCCGTTGCCCCCAATAGTAGGCAGTGTTATCGGCTCATTCATGGTCAGTTACTATATAAGAACAGATTGGTTATTCCAGCCAGATCTAGTTGGGTACCGCTTCTTTTATCCGAGATCCATGCTACGCCAATTGGGGCTCATTCTGGGGCCTATCGGGCTTACCGGTGCCTAGCTGCCAATGTATATTGGCGAGGGATGAAACGAGATATCTACGGATTTGTAGCAGAATGTGATATTTGTCAACGACAGAAATATCAAACCACTTTTCCTGCTGGTTTACTGCAGCCTTTACCCGTGCCTGAGAGGGTGTGGGAGGATATCTCCATAGACTTCATCACCAGTCTTTTATGCTCGAGAGGTCATGATGCTATATATGTGGTGGTAGATAGACTAACGAAGTATGCACATTTTCTTCTCATCAAACACCCTTATTCATCTAGGACAGTGGCAGAATTATTTGCAAAGGAAGTCGTCCATCTCCACGGCATCCCACTTTCCATTGTAAGTGACCGTGACCCCACTTTCATTAGCAATTTCTGGTCAGAATTCTTTCGTCTGCAGGGCACTCAACTCCGGATGACCTCCTCCTACCACCCCGAGACAGATGGACAAACAGATGTGTTAAATCGCTGCCTCGAACCCTACCTCCGTTGTTTCACTACAAAACAACTAAGTTCAAGGGCTGTCTAGCTTCATTGGGCAGAATACTGGTATAACACTACTTTCCACGTATCCGCAAATGGCACCCCGTTTCAGCTTGTGTATGGTCGGCCTCCACCTACGCTACTTCACTTTGTACTCGGGGAGACGATTATGGAGGCAGTCGCTCAAGAATTGGTAGACCATGATGAGATCTTGAGACAGTTAAACCATAACCTACACAGAGCCCAAAACAGGATGGCTAAATTTGCCAATGCCCATCGGAAAGACCTCTCTTTTCAAGAAGGAGTGTGGGTATATCTGAAGCTCTGACCCCATCGCCAACAATCAGTGTCTCGACGAGTCAACCAAATATTAGCGGCCAGATTTTATGGCTCCTTCAAAGTGCTCCAACGGGTAGGGGCAGTTGCCTATAAATTGGAGCTCCCACCGGGCTCTCAGGTTCACCCTATATTCCATGCCTCGCAGTTGAAACGAGGAATAGGTGCCAGGCAGCCGCTCATATCATTACCTGACTCTTTAGCTGAAGAAACAGAAGTTATATTTGAGCCAGCTGCTGTCCTAGCAGTACGCACAGTCATGAACTGTCAGCAGCAAGTGAATCAGGTGCTAGTTCAATGGAAGGGCAAATCAGTGGATGAGGCAACTTGGGAGGATAATGAGCAGATGCAAAATCAGTTTCCTACATTTAGCCTTGGGGACAAGGCTAATCTTGAGAAGGGAGGTATTGTTAGAGACATGTCAGCTGGGGGACCATAGAAAACCAGCCAGCCTATCTTACGAATCTATTCAAGGAGGCATAAGAAGGGAATAGAACGTGGGAGTGGGGTTGAGAGGGATGGCTAACAGAACACCAGGGAATAATGAATAAAAGAAGCCCACGTGGTGGCCTAGGAGTAGTTAGGAAGGGAATAAGAAGTACGAGGGAAAGGAGGGATCATCTTGGAAAATTGTGTTTGAACCAAAGGAGGACCCGGAGCTCTGGATTGTCTTACTCGACAGATTATCTCTTCAGGTATCATTTCTCTATACTTTTCTTCAGTGCTGCTACTATTAACAGCTCACAAAACAGTGGTTCCTATCAGGTTAATTATCGGAAGATAGCATGGATCAAGCGGCATGAGGTTGCACTTATCAACCATCTCTTGAAGGAGTTTGATAAGTCCAAGGAGATCTAGTAAGTACTCTATTGGGTTTCTGATTTTTTTTTTGACAAAAACAAAGGGATGATGATTGTGTGTGATACGTGAACAGTGAATGGTGTAGGGTTGTTTTTACTGTAACGGTTTGAGTACTTTATATACTCTATAGTGGTTGATGGTTGATTGTATATGCAATATTAGCTTGAATATCTGTTGTGGTTTTATTATGTGTGTATGGTGATTATGGATGTGCATATATATGGATGTTGTCTTATGAAGATTTATGCAGAATTTAGCAGCAGGGATATGTGATGTGAATGTATATGTGAATGTGTGTTTTTTTTATTATTAAAAATAGCCAAAAGAGGAGATTTTAAATATAAACATTTAATTGGCGTATTTTTTACTATGCAGATGATGATGAGTGAGAGTCTGCTCAAACAAGGATAGTGTGTTGTGGAGGGAGTTCTATCTTACAACTAGCTAGAGGACTAACGTGAGTACATATATAGTTGCCAGAATCTGATTTTGTGCAATGTATACAACAGTCCTTATCTTGATGAAAGTCCTAGTTGTCCAGGGGTTTTTGAGACAGTGATAAGATGTGTAATCTTTGGGTTTCATATAAAAGGATGTTGAAGTACTGGATTAGGGTTACACAAAACTTAGTGAAATATATTTCAGTGTTTGTTGAGGAGCTTGCCATGACATTGTGTGTGAAGGTTTGAATATATGATGACAAGTTTATGTTTAAACAATCAAGAGGTCTTCAGGCTTTATTCAAGAAGCTTATGACTATCCTATTTCAAGTCTCAGTTTGAGAATGTTGCTGGAGAAGGAACCTTTAATGGAATGTGCATTCTAATGGGGAGACTCAGAGTGAAATAGTGTTTAAATATTTCTGGCGATTCTATGGTGAGAATGCAAAGGAAGTGGTAAAATTCAAATCTTGTCTTGGAGGAGAACTGAATCTGAAACTGTATTGTTGTTTCTTTCTATAACTCTCTTTAGTGAATTTAGCACTCTGGGCCGAATGCTCCGCAGATTAGGATAGTTGGTTCCGAACTGCGATAATACGTTTTGGTGTTCTTGTGTGTTCTTAAGCGTAACGTTAAGTGTAACTTGAAGTGTAATTCACTAATATCGGTTCTAATTACACATACACATACACCAGCAGAATCACATTTAATTATAAATATAATGAAAATATTAAACGGCAAAGGGTATGCATTGTGAAATTAAGTAATTTTACCTGACATGCATTGTGAAATTAAGTAATTTTACCTGACGTACAGGTCCATTTTACTATGATCTTTCTTTGTGATCGGTACTAGTATGATTTCATTCTCGATCTTTCTAGCTTATAAATTTTTCACAACACGTTTGGCAATTGTAATTGGATCGATCACAAGTAATTGAAGCACTTAGAGACAATGTGGCACTACTATTGCATAACAATCAATTGCATATATTATATAGTTTCTAATATATTATTTAATTTATATTTATAACCTCTTTGATTGATTGAAGTTTTTTTTTTATATGAACAGTTGACACCAAAATTTGAACGGCCCATCTACGGTAGCCCATCTGCCCACTGATCCATCGTTCGTCCATTGCAGGCTTGCCATCGGTCTATCCATAAGTTCTTGGAGCCACTATCTAGCAGCCCGTCACTGGGCCCATCACTTTGCAACATAACTAACACTGTCGTTGTCAACATCAATGACACTTCATCGCCACATCGACACCATTGTTGCCTTGTCACTACCACACATCAATGCCACCTCAAATCGCTAAATAGACCAAGTCCTAGCTGTCACCTAAGAAGAAGGGACAGAAAACAAAAAGTTCTCCATCGACTCCCCCTTCTGAGGATCCATGGAGAGAGGAGGAAATGTCAAGTCTCCTCTTGGGGAGCAGCAAAAAGACGATCTCGATCCTCATTCCAGGGATCGACCTCAACACATCGGCTACAAATAGTCAGAAAACTCACACATCAGGGGGGATAAAAAAAATTCTCAGGCATAAAATTTTTTGAGCCATTAGAAGTTCAAGCAACCTACCAGTTCGTCGAAGATCGTCTACACTACCGAAGCTGCTCTACACAACCGTCGGTAACGTCAACACGCTGAAACATACGGAACATATAAACTTTCGTCTAGCCGACTAAGTCTGTCGCCATTTGTGTACACTCATTCGGAGTTCTTGACTAGCCGTCGAATCATCAGGAAGCAGTAACTTCACAAACACATGGAGATCGAATTAGAGGAATTCAAGGTGATCGAATTAGAGGAATGCTAGGAGATCGAATTAGAGGAATGCTAGGAGATCGAATTAGAGGAATGCTAGGAGATCGAATTAGAGGAATGCTAGGAGATCGAATTAGAGGAATGCTAGGAGATCGAATTAGAGGAATGCTAGGAGATCGAATTAGAGGAATGCTAGGAAATCGCACCTGCAAAATTTCCCAATTCAACACAAACTTGTAAATAGCTCTGTAACTTTGTCGATTTAATCAATCGTTCATGCCATTTTGCAGATCAAAGGATTTTTGAGAAAATATTTGGTATACCCAGTGGGACGTCTCCCTTCTCCGTCTCAGAAAACAAATCCAACGGTGGGTAACAACAACAACAACAACAACAACACCAGCAAGAAGGTCATCACCACTAGCTCCGCCTACCTGCGGCTAGTTGCGGTTACAATCTCGACCGCTGTATCCGGAGCCCGCAGCTCATCGGCAGGCTCACTGACCAACAACCCTACTCCAACCTCCCCACTGCCAACAACTCACCCAATGATGAGCGCACTTGCCAGAAGCCCGTCGACCGATCAGGCACAATTCATGAGGGATGCACGACACCAGAGCGCCATCTTCCAACCTCAGGCTTGTGTGGCCCCTGTCAAGCCAGCCGTGACACCAGTCCGATTGATCCCGACAGCAGTCAAGGCAAGTTATTTGGCTGTCGCCACGACTCCATTGACTTGCAGCCCAGTGGTCAGCCCGACCAAATCACCACGGATTAATCTCGTCCCTGCCATGATTGAACACTTTGAGCGACATCGCTACCCGACTCCTTCCACTTTAGCATGGAAGGCCCAGGCATCGGTTGTGACCTCCCCATTGGTCGCGGTCTTTCCCCGACAATTCACATAAGTAGCCACTACTTTTGCCCAATCGCCAACGGCGGCCTCGCCGCGCCAAGTCACACTGGCGACCACTCCTTCGGCCAGGTCGTCGGTCTCTCCTCACCCATTCTCGCCGGCAATTGCTCCGTCGGTTCGATCACCAATGGCAGCCTCGCCACATCAACTCACGCCAACGACCACCTCTCCAGTCTGGTCGCCTGTCAAAATGTCGCCTCAATGGTTCGTGACGGGGGCTACTCCTCTGGCTTCGGCTATCAAAGTTTCCACCATGGTGACATCGGCCAAAATGATCGAAGAGTACCTTGTAGAAATGCAGGGTACGTTAAAAGAATAGACGGAGTTAATCCGTGTCAAGGACACACAGATAATGGCTTGCTACGTCCAAATCACCAAGATGTACCGCCAGCACGGGGGACGCTTCATAGGAGGTCGATCGCAACCGGGAGATGACCAGTGCATCAGCGAACCTCCTTCCAACGAGCCACAACCTGCAGCTCCGACGACCTCCCTGGAGCAGCGTTCCGAAGAACTAGTCTCCCTCACTCTCGACGCGGTCACTGAGATGATCAGCCGTATCGTGTAGAATCAATCTTGATGCGGCCAACGTATGATCAATCGCGCCGTGTGGAATAGTGCCAGAGAAAGCCATTTTCGGGCCTATGTGTGGCCTTACACCCGGCAGATCCAGGACATCCCCATGCCATTCGGTTACTACCCACCAAAATTCCAGCAGTTCAACGGCGATGGCAATCCAAAGCAGCACGTCGCTGATTTTATCAAGACCTGCAACAACATTGGCACCGACGGTGACTTGCTGGTCAAACAATTTGGGCAGTCGCTGAAGGAGAATGCTTTTGATTGGTATATCGAACTTCCTCAAGAGTCCATTGACAACTGGGAACAACTGGAGAACGAGTTCCTCAGTTGGTTCTACTATTCTAAACGTATTGTAACTCTAGTGGAACTCACCAACCTCAAACAGAAGAGAGAGAAAGTCATCGATTACATCAATCGGTGGCGAAACCTCAGCCTCAACTGCAAGGAGAGCGCATATCTGTCTACCAAGATAGAGATTGACATGTGCATTCGGTGCATGACGTGGGGGCTCCTTTACTTTCTGAAGGGCAGAGGTCGAAGGACTTCTAGGACCTAACAACCACAACTCACAACATGGAGCAAGTCGGCGACGACACCACTTTGATCCCCGATCCTCACAAAAAGGGGAAAGTGATCACAGAGTTGAAGGAAAAGACAGAAAGCTCTTACGTGACCGATGCCTTCGTGGGAATCAAAATCGATGGCAAACCAAAAACAAATTACGCTCTGTAACCACTCGCTGGGGCGACCTATCAGAAGCCAACGCTGAAGGAGAGACAAGCAAAGACCTACCCCTTCGTAGACGCTGAAGTGTTGGTCATGCTCCAGCAGCTGCTCAAGGCCAACTTGCGTCACTTGCTAGAAATCAAGAGACCCAGCGACCTAACAAAGTCTAAGGAGCCAAATTTCTACAAGTACCACCGCTTGCTCGGACATCCAACCGAGAAGTGTTTTGCCACGAAGGACAAAATAATGGAGCTCGCGACGCAAGGTCACATTGTCATCGACGGAGCAGAGAACGCCGCCTTGATTAACTCTGTGTTCATCAAGGCCAAATTGGGTCTGAAGACTAGATTCAACAAGCCTCGGGTTGTGAGGAGGGAGTATCGTCCCATATTCGACCTATCCAACAAACCACCGATGAAGGTTGCACCAAAGCCGACACCCCAAGAAGTCCCTGTAGCAGACGTGGAGGGATGGATTTTAGTCACCCGACGGAAGAAGCCGATCCGAAAGATCGAACCGTCGAAGATCGCCACAACCAAAGCAAGAGAGGTCGAAGAAAAGAGACATGAAGCGTTGAAACAAGACTCCAAAGTCAGACGTCCAAGGACAAACAAAGGAAAAAGAAGATCAATCACACTGGCAGAGTTCTTCCACAAAGATTTTTTCACGCGACCTGCCGAGATGGTGTCCACGTGCTCGTCAGCGGCCCCCAAGCCAGTCGACGGGAAAAATAAAGGTAAATTCCTTGAAACTTCCTTGAAGTAGATCTCTCCTCTAAATTAAATCATGGATGACTGTTGGGTGTCTAGCAAGTGCACTAGGTCATCAAGTAATATAGACTAAAGAGTTTAGATATCGATCCCATAGAGACCTTGTTGAGAATTTAGTTTAAGCGAAGAATTTTCTGATGATTGAGGTAAACAATTTTTTAGTGTGAGAAAATTAAAAAGAAAATAGAATTTAACTAATGGACCACACAACTTAACCTTATGAAGATGAAACGTTGGGGAAAAATGTCAATTCCTCCTAGTTATTAGTACGCAAAGTTCTGATTTTATAGCTCAAATACTTTTACCTTGACTTAGCTTTTGAAAATCTGGTTTCCCATATACAGGAAATAACTTTCACCTATTCTTTGAACTCCATCACAATTCGGAACATTCAAATCCTACGTGAATAAATACAAAAGCTTAAACATTAACTCTCTCTTATTCAGAACAAGAGTTATAAAAAGTCACATCGCTTTTACTAGTCTTCACACAATCCAGAACGATCTAGTAATAAAAACGAGTTGTTTTTTGAAAATGAAGAATCAAACTGTCCAAACAACTAATGAATTATAACTTCTTTATTCAAACCTCATTAAACTCAAAAGCAATTTGAAGTAAACATTGAACTCAGATTCAAAAACAAAAGCAAAGTACTATTTTGCTATAAAATTCAAAGCTTTAACATATTAAGACCAAGAGTTCATGATTTCCCCAATAAAGAAACTACTCCATGCTAAAAGTATAAACACACATCAATGATTCAATTACAGCCTTGAAAATCAAAATAGAACTAAGTACAAAAACTTGCTTGAAGGATTGTCCTTACTTACAACTTGTGCCTTGATAGAAATCTCCACCTTTCTTCTCCAAAGTACCAAGAGGTCGTGCAATACTCCCTCTGGACTTCCTCTCTTCTCAAAACTAAGTAAAACAACAGGAAATTCCACTAAAGATTGATGCCCCATACTTCTCCTCGGACCCCTATTTATAGCTGGACTTCTGTCCAAGCCTTGTATTTTGGTCTCTGTCCAGGGGTTTAAAACATGCCTTCCCGATCTCAAATTATATAAAATTACACACGAACCTTCCTTCCATGATCCTTGGCTTGTGTACGAAATTGAAGTAAATCTGAATTGGGAAACTTGAGATATGCTACAGAGAAGTCGGGTTGGTTCCGTTGCCAATTTCTGCAGTTGGTCCACCACTTCGAAAATATAAAACTCCAGAAAGACAAAAAATATAAAATTCAACTTAGAGATTCGAGACAAAAAAGGAAAAGAGAATTTGGTAGTGGATCATTTATCAAGGTTGGAAGGTAGTGATAGTAACGAGAGCAATCCAATCATAGATACATTCTTCGATGAGCAATTGTCAGCTGTAAAAGAGAAAATTGATCTATGTATGTGGATTATGTTAACTTCTTAGTGAGCAAGGTCCTACCCCCATAAATGAATACCCAACAAAAGAAGAAATTCTTTCATGACTTGAGATTCTTTGTTTGGGATGACCCTTATTTGTTCAAAAGAGGGATTGATAAAATATTGAGAAGATGCATACCAGAAGAAGAAGTAGCTCAAATTTTGGAAGCATGCCATGATTTTGGATATGATGGCCATTACGGTGCCCAAAAGACGGCAGCCAAGGTTCTTCACGTGGGGTTTTATTGACCAACATTATTTAAGGATGCCCAAAATTTCACCTTGTTGTGTGATCGATGCCAAAGGTTTGATAATATCTCACACCGGAATGAGATGCCCCTCAAAAACATCTTGGAAGTGGAAATTTTTTATGTATGGGGGGATGGACTTCCTGGGCCCGTTTGTGACTTCAAATGGAAATCTCTATATCTTATTAGCGGTGGACTATGTCTCCAAGTGGGTCGAAGCAATTGGAACCCCCACCAATGACTCTAAGGTTGTCATTAATTTTAGCAAAGCAACATATTCACCAGGTTTGGGACACCAACAGCATTGATAAGTGATGAAGGGTCACACTTTTGCAACAAGTACTTGCAAGCCATGCTTAAAAAATATAGTGTGACTCATCGTGTAGCCACAACCTACCACCCCCAAACAAATGGGCAAGCTGAAGTGGCTAACCGAGAAATTAAGAAAATCTTAGAGAAGATTGTAGGACCAACTAGAAAAGATTGGGCTCTGAGGCTTGAGAAAGCACTTTGGGCATATAGAACAGCCTTCAAGACCCCTATAGGTATGTCTCCATACCGATTGATTTTTGGTAAGCCTTGCCACCTACCGGTTGAAATTCAGCACAAAGCGTTCTGGGCTATCAAGAAGGTAAATTTCGATTTGGCTACGGTAGGAGTGAAACGATTGCTCCAACTCCACAAGTTGGAGAAAATTCGATTATATGCCTATGAGAATGCACAAGTGTTTAAGGAAAAGAGCAAGAAGTGGCACGATAAGAAAATTTTGAGAAGGGAATTTAAACATGGTCAATTAGTGTTATTGTATAATTCTAGGTTGCAATTATTCCCAAGAAAGCTTAAATCAAGATGGTCGGGGCCATTCCGGGTGGTAAAAGCCTATCCTCATGGGGTCGTGGAATTAAGAGATGAAAAGGATGGTCATGACTTTAAGGTGGGCAAAGATTGAAGCATTATTGGGGAGGAGAAGTGCTGCAATGCAACATCTCTATCCCCTTGGGTCCGGTTGGTTAAGGACAAATTTAAAGTCTAGCCAAAGACTTTAAAGAAAAGCGCTTGTGGGAGGCAACCCATGGAAGAGAAATTTGGATTGTTGGTAGAAGAGTTGAAGTAGAAGTGAATTTCAAGAAATAAGTGTCTAAAGAGTAGTTAGGATGTGTTGAAATAATGGAGTTAGGATTAGAAATAAGTGGGAAAAATTTTAGGAAGTTGAAAATGAAGATTTTGTGGATTGAGCAATTGGCAGCTACTGGCGCCATAGGGCGCCATAGGGCGCTACACGGCACCATACTCATCCCATAATTGACTCGTGCCCGGTGCCATACGATGGCCAAGGCGCCACACGAACCTTCACCTATTCAAAACCCACTTCTCCTTCTGAAGGGCATTTTGGGGCATAAAAAATGAAGAGGGCTTCACACGAAATGCTTCCTTTTATAAGAGCCCCAACCAAACCCTTGACCCTTATTGCACATTATTGGAAAAAACCCCTTATCTTGTGAGCATTCAACCCTAAGCTTCACGGAGTAAACTACTCTTGCTTGGCTTTCAAGATCATCATACTCTGCAATCACCATAATTGCAGGAAAGCAAAACATGTGCTAGCTCCACCACCATGGCTCCAAAAAGCAAGAAGGGGAAAGAGGTATGGCATCGGTCTGTATTCTCTAGTGAAAAAGCTTATGAGATGTATACCAAAGGAATTCTGATGAAGAAACCGATCCCTGAGAGAGGGTTAGATAATCGGGAGTTGGATCTGGTGTACGAGAGGCAAATCCAATATCGGAACTGGGGGACCTTTTATGCCCAACCCAAGAGGGCAATCGTCCCTTTCGTTAGAGAGTTTTACGCCAATGGCAATGTGGCAAGAAGACGAGAATGCAAGGTAAGAGGCAAAACCATTGTCTACGATCCTTGCATTATCAATGCGGTGTACCAAACTCCTTGGGAAGGTCCAAATGACTACTCCACCCTAAAAGACAGAGTTACTCCAGAAGAGGTAGGAGCCTTTCTATGTCCCAAAGGAACCACATGGAAAATGCGGAACGACAAACACATTTCAATTCCACAAAATGATTTGAACAAGGAAGCCACGATATGACTTTATTTTGTGTGTGCCAAACTGATTCCCTCGTTACACTACTCGATGGTCACAAAGGATAGAACATTCCTCATTTATGCCATCATGAAGGGAAGACAATTGACTTTGGAAAAGTGATATTCGAGGGAATTGTGGCATCCGCCATGGATTTCAAGAAAGGTTTCTATTACCCCTCTCTCATCACCTCTTTGTGCAACTTGGCCGGAGTAAAATTTGCCCCAACAGAAGAAATGAGCTATGTAGTGATACGACTTCAAGTTAAACTCAGGTTGCTGTTGGAGGGTTGAGTCGAGTGATGAGGATCATAGCTTGAGAATGTAGCGCTGCTGGTGCAGAACGAGTGTCAGGATCAGTTGAGAGGGAGAGAACAAGGGAGAGCGAAGCAGAAAGAGAGAGAGAAGGAGAAGAGAGGGTGAGAGAGAAGGCTGGAGTTTAATTTGGTTGTTAAGTCTCTCCCTAAACGTGGGCTTGACTTGTCTATTTATTCATCTCAATCTTAATGTAAAAAGACTACAAGGCCCTTTGTAAAGTGAATTAGGGCTAAATCTAAAATGACTATGATGCCCCTTATAATGAAGTAAGGCAGAAATCCATACTTGAGCAAAGTACACCCTAAGCACTAATAAAGCATAACTAGACTAGTGTGAGTTGAGGAGGCACATATCATCCCTCCCCCCTTAGAATGCACCTTGACCTCAAGGTGCAAAAGATGGGAAACGCAGCAAGAGCTCGTCCTCTGGCTCCCAAGTAGCATCAGCTGGAGGCAGATTGCACCATTGGACCAACAACTCTGTTCGCAGGCGGCCTCGAACCCGAACACCATGATGTTGGAGGACGGTCTCTGGTTCATGTAGAATATGACCTGTAGTGCTCCAAGACGGCAGAGATGGGGAAGAAGACACCTGATCACCAATGCGTAACTTCAGTTGGGATATGTGAAAGACGTTGTGAATGTTGCAGCCATCAGGAAGTTGGAGTCTGTAAGCAACACGACCAATGCACTCTATTATTGGAAACGGCCCGAAGTAGCGGTATGAAAGTTTCTGGTTCCGTCGAATTACTACCGAAGATTGACGATAGGGCTGCAGCATTAAAGACACCATATCACCAACTAGGAATTCCTTATCAGTCCTGTGTTTGTCAACTTGTTGTTTCATGCGGTTCTGAGCTCTTGCAAGGTTCTGCTTAAGTAAACGCAGGAGATCGTCACACTGGAGGAGAAGGCGTTCTAGGTCAGCCACGGCAGTGGTCCCATGTATGTAATGGGGGACGGTAGGCGGGGGGCGCCCATAAACTGCTTGAAAGGGAGACATCTTGATTGAGGAGTGGTGGGCGGTGTTATAGGACCATTCCGCCCATGAGAGAAAACGACTCCAAAGCCTCGGTTGGTCGCCGGTAAAATAGCGCAAATAAGTCTCTAAGCCCCTGTTAACCACCTCTGTTTGGCCGTCTGTTTGCGGATGGTATGATGTACTCTGCAATCGTGATGTATGAGACAACCTAAATAACTCAGACCAAAAGGCGGATAAAAAGACGGTCACGATCTGAGACAATAGAGTGCGGCATGCCTTGCAAGCGAAACACTTCCCGAATGAATACCTCTGCCAATTTGTTTGCTGTGTATGGGTGTGAAAGAAGAAGAAAGTGTGCATACTTGCTGAGGCGGTCGACGATTACCCAGATCGTTGTAAAGCCATCCGATGTCGGTAACCCATCGATGAAGTCCATCGATATATCTTCCCAAACCTGTGTTGGAACGGGGAGAGGTTGTAAAAGACCAGCCGGTGAAGTATGTTGGATTTTAACCTTCTGACACACATCGCAAGCAGCGACAAAATCCTTGATCTGCTTGAACATATTTGGCCAAAAGAAACTCGCACCTAGCCTCTTGTAAGTGCGGAATGCGCCTTCATGGCCGCCGGAGGGGGAGCAGTGCATCTCCCGAATAAGGTTGAGGCGGAGTGACAGAGCGTCCGGAATAAATAAACGCCCCTTAAAGAAAACAAGGCCATCCGCTTGTTGCTTGAGAGAGACAAGCAAAGCCGGAGGGTGCATCAGTGGTGAATGCCTCTTGTACTTGGTCAGTAATAGCTGCGACTGTCTTGAGCACGAGCGAGTGTAAGGAAATACACGACCTCCTAGAGAGTGAGCCTGTTGCATTATTTTCTGACCCCTTTCTGTAAGTTATCTCAAAGTCATAGCCAAGGAGTTTAACTAGCCATCGTTGCTGTTGTGGTGTCAATAACCGTTGATCATGTAAGAATTTCAGAGATTTGTGGTCCGTCAAGATGTTGAAGCGCCGGCCAAGGAGGTAATGTCGCCATTGTTGTACTGCGAGAACCGCAGCAAGCATCTCCTTTTCGTATGTGGAGAATCCAAATTGTTTGCCTATAAATGGCTTGCTGAAGAAAGAAACCGGATGACCTTCTTGCTGTAGGACAACGCCCACTCCGTCGGCGCATCACACTCGACAACGAAGCGTTTAGAGAAATCTGGCAAAGCAAGGATTGGAGCTGATAACAAAGCATTTTTCAATGCTTGGAAGGCTTTCTCTGCCGAATTTGACCATGCGAATGCCCCTTTTTTTAGTAAATCTGTCAGGGGTCGTGCAAGGACGCCAAAATCCCATATGAATCTCCGGTAATATCCAACGAGGCCCAAAAAACCCCGCAACTGCTTTGTAGTGGTTGGGATTAGCCATGCGGCAACCACTTCTAACTTCGAGGGATCTGTTGAGAGGCCCTTGGAGTCTATAATGTGCCCCAAGTAGCTGATCCTGGGACTGCCAAAAACACACTTTGTTAGCTTTAAAAATAAAGCATTGGTGGCTAGTACCTCAAACGTTAGGCGCAAGTGTGCAACATGCTCCTCCATGCAGCGGCTATAGATCAAAATGTCGTCAAAGAAAACGAGAATGAATCGTCGGAGGAACGACCTGAATAAGTCCTTCATCAAGCTTTGAAAGGTTGCTGGTGCATTGGACAAGCCAAACGGCATGACTAAGAACTTGTAATGGCCATCGTGAGTTCTGAAAGCTGTTTTGTGCACATCTGCGGGTGCCAAGCGAATCTGGTGATAGCCGGATTTGAGATCCAACTTGGAGAACACTGCTGCTCCGTGTAATTCGTCCAATAATTCATCAATTTCTGGAATGGGAAATTTGTCCTTCACAGTTACATTGTTTAGAGCACGATAGTCGACGCAGAAACGCCAAGAGTCGTCCTTCTTTTTCACGAGGAGAACGGGGGAGGACAATGCACTTGTACTCGGTCTGATGATTCCGGATTGTAGCATGTCACGAACCAGCGCCTCGACTTCTGTCTTATGAGCATGCGGATACCGGTAGGGACGGACATTGACCGGCTGAGAGTTCGGGAGTAGCCAGATCCCGTTGGTGGCAATCCCGTCGGTACCTGAAAAATAGAGTCAAATTCCTCTAATAGAGGTGTTAGTACAGGGGGAATAAGGGGGATTAGTGGATCCGTGGTGCTGGCCCTCTGGCACCACATGAAGAATGCTGCTGCATCGGGATGCGATGAGTAACATTTAACCTCCCCAGTTGTGGCAGGAGGTTGGCTGAGCCCAATTTGCCATTTGACCGTCTGTCCCTTGGATGAGAAGGAGAAGGTGGATTTGGCAAAGTCTCAATTGACAGGTCCCAATTCCTAGAACCATTGTATACCCAAGACTACATCTGCTCCTTCAATTGGGAGGAGGTGCATATCAACTTCGACGGTGGTACCCTGGATAGAAAGTGGTACCTTCTCACACATCGACGAACAGGCTAAAAATGCCCTGTTCCCCACCATAACTCTGAAGCCAGGTATGTTCACAATGTTCAATCCTAGTCGATGAGCCAATTGGGTGCAAATGAAGTTGTGTGTGCTGCCACTGTCAAGTAGTATGATCAAGGGAGAAGAGAACACATTACCCGAAAGCTTCATTGTACGAGGAGACTCTGCCGACCCAGAGATGGCATGCAAAGAGACCGCCGTAAAGTCGAAAGTCTCATCTTCTTGTGTGTTTAGGTGAACTTCAGGTATGTTTCCTCCATCAAGTGAAGCTGAAACCGTCAGCACCTATGGCCTGGTGTGAATCTCTCATCACAGTTAAAGCATAGGCCCTTTGCCCTCTTGGTGTCCATCTCTTCCTGAGTGAGCGTTCTAAACGGCTTAGACCCGGAAGGGGCTGGTCGGGAGCTTGGGGATGGCGACGGGGCTGGGAGAGCTGGTTTGGTGGAGTCTGAGTGGGCAGCAGGTGACCACTTGCGTGCCGACCAAGTGGTGGAGCGGATTGTTTGAAATTTCTCTTCTTGTAAAACGGCCAAGGATTTTTCTTTGGTAAGGGTGGAAGGCCTGAAAGAGCGAACTTCAGCCTGGATATCCTTACGTCACCCGCTTACAAAACACCCAATCTTTGCATCTGCTGACCATCCTCGAACTCGATTTGAAAGTCGTTCGAATTCTGCAATGAACTCTCGAACTGTGCCCTTTTGTCTAATTTTGGCTAGGGCTCCATGTAGATCTTCGAACTCGCTTGGTCCGAATCGTGCACAAAATTGCTGAGTGAAGAAGTCCCAAGTGATGTCATCGTAATCTGTCCGTAGGCTTTCTAACCATTGCCAAGCCTCCCCATCAAGGTAGTAGCTTGCAAGAGAGACCCTTTTGTGTTCGTCAACTTCATGGTAGTCAAAGAATTGTTCTGCTTTTGTGAGCCACATAGTGGGGTCTTCATAGTCCACATATCGTGGGCAGTCGATTCGGATTATCTTCTTCTGGAAGGTTGGGCTAGGAGTAGCAACATGTCGGCTACGTCATGAAGTATCATCATAGTGATCTGGCTCATAAATCGGATTGCGAACTCTGGAATTTGCTGGAGGAGAGGTGGCACGTGGGGCTGGAAAGCCTGGAGGAGAATGTGGTTGATTACCAGAGGAGAAAGCTCGTAGGAGAACTTGCTGGCTGTTCTGAATATCTGTTAGTGTCCGGTTGGGAGAACGGTAATTCCCTTCTATAGTTGCCATACGAGTTTCAAGAGGGTGTGTGTCTGGAGTTGAGAGAACGCCTCTCTCTGGCTGGGAGTCTAGGGGTGGTCTAGAAGTAGAAGGACTGGACTCAGAAGTCGTGTGCAGTCGATAGGACTGGGTTGGTTGTGAATCTGCCATGAGTGCAGATCTAAATGAAGTTTGAGGCCGAATGAGAGTGGAGAAGCGACGAGCAAGATCAACAGAAGATGGTGATGCTGTTGTTGGGACTCGCATCGGTGGTGGTGGTGGCACTAGAAGCCGATGTCCACTGCGGAGTTCCAGCGTGTGGAATGGGAACTGTGGATGATAGTGCTGAAGGGAGGACGAAGTGAAATTAGGGTTGGCTGTAGGGTAGTGATGGAAAAGAAGGAAAAAAGGGGTGAGTGTACCCAAAAAACCCTAGGGTGGTGGAAAAAAAAACAGGGTTCCCTAAAAAATAGGGACGTGGATAAAACCCTAGAAAGAGGGTTGGCAACCCCCTAAAATTTAGGGAATAAGGTTAAAACCCTAAAAAACAACTCTGGAAATGTGTGAGACAAAAACAAATGAAATTTGGATTTAGGTTTGAGGAAAAATCGTTTCTTGGACTGGTGAGAAGAAGAAAGATTAGATTTTGAATAGGGAAACTAGAGAAGATTGAAATTTTTAGAGGAAAGGTGGAGGGAGGATGGGTAGTACGGATAGTGGAGGGTTGGAGATTACCAGGGCATTGCTGAATGAAGGAAGCACTTCGCAGGGGATGGGAAAAAAAAATTTTTGCCCATCGAGAACCAGCTCTGATGCCAAGTTGATACGACTTCAAGTTAAACGCAGGTTGTTGTTGGAGGGTTGAGTCGAGTGATGAGGATCATAGCTTGAGAATGTAGCGCTGTTGGTGCAGAACGAGTGTCAGGATCAGTTGAGAGGGAGAGAACAAGGGAGAACACAACAGAAAGAGAGAGAGAAGGAGAAGAGAGGGTGAGAGAGAAGGCTGGAGTTTAATTTGGTTATTAAGTGTCTCCCTAAACGTGGGCTTGACTTGTCTATTTATTCATCTCAATCTTAATGTAAAAAGACAACAAGGCCCTTTGTAAAGTGAATTAGGGCTAACTCTAAAATGACTATGATGCCCCTTATAATGAAGTAAGGCAGAAATCCATACTTGAGCAAAGTACACCCTAAGCACTAATAAAGCATAACTAGACTAGTGTGAGTTGAGGAGGCACGTATCATGTAGCGATCCCAATTAATGTATGCTTCATCAAGTTGATTTGCCGCCAATCCCGTCCAACTGCCTGACCAGTGCCACGCCCGCTAAGTATGGAAGAACAACTCACTCAACTGCGGCAATTGGTGGATTACCAAGGCCGATATATGAGTGAGATGCTTCAGAATATAGCTCAGAAGCAAGGTATGACATCAGATGAGATTCTTCCATAAACCCCGGGACAAGAAGGCACTAGTGCAGGTGATGCACCGATGGAGGAAGCCGAAGGGTCCGAAGGAAGTTGGTCATAAGGAGAGTGAAGGTCTTGAAGGCATAACCAGTTCATAGGTAGTTCGAGCACAAGCTAGGGTAGTATAGATAGTCTACTTGTGCTCCATTTTGTTAAACAAGTCCATTTCTATAATTCTGCTCACATTGTCTTTTGTTAAATTTGGAAGCAATCTTGAACTTGTTTTGTTTACTTCTCTTTTGTTCTTAGTTCTATTTTCTGTAATTTACCAGCATGTTTAGAATGATGAAATGCATGATATGTAATGGAAATGCATCTTGGTAATCTTATGTATTTACAAGTTACCTTTTCAAATAAATGCAACTCTTGCATCAATAAATGTTTTTTGCTTTTCAGTAGTTTGATTTGCTGTCGGATATTTGATTAACATGTTATTTGAATTGCTGGGTGTGAAATGCGTGGTGATGGAGTAATTTATGGTGAAAAGGAGCAGGACTGAGAAGAGCTGGGCGCCATAGAATGGCCTGGGCGCTACGACGCCCAACCATTTTTGGCCCAAGTGGCCCGCCCTTGACATGTGAAGCACGGGTCACTTAAGTGACTCAGCGCCATACAATGTGCCTGGTGCCAAATGGCGCCTGGCCACTTTAGAAGTCTCGTGACTCGTGTAACTCAAATCACTTAAGTGATTTGGTGCCAAACGACGAGTCGGGCACCGTATGGCACCAGGGAGAAACCTGGTCGCGGCGCGTCGGGCCTTTCTCCCTCTTGGTCCACCCCAACCTCTACCCTCCTTGATGCAGAAACTTCAGGATCTCCATCTACGATGAGTTTTGGCAAGATTCAGGCCAAAGAATCAGGAAATTCGACTTCAAATTTCCTGATTTTCTATCTTGAAAGTGATGCCCTGCCCTAGGAACTTCAGATTTGGGAATTTCCACCCAAATCCATCATTTTGCCCCTTGAATCAGGCACTAAAGCCATTGAATTGAAGGCTGAAGTGTTTCTATAGCATTCGGCAGCTAGATTTTCTATCTTGAAAGTGACGCCTTGCCCTAGGAACTTCAGATTTGGGAATTTCCACCCAAATCCATCATTTTGCCCCTCGAATCAGGCACTAAAGCCATTGAATTGAAGGCTGAAGTGCTTCTATAGCATTTAAAGCCATTGAATTGAAGGCTGAAGTGCTTCTATAGCATTCGGCAGCTAGATTTGAGCTACAATAGGGTTGTTGTACAAATCTAATAGGGTAGGGGCATTTTGGTAATTTTTCTTGAAAGGCATTTTTGTTTTTTCGCATGGTATTCCTTCAATGGTTTGCAGGGCACACTTTATACCTTTTGAAAACTACCTCAGAAGTATATGACTCTCAAGAAGAAGCCTATGACACTATTTGACCCGCGTCGGTTTGTATCTGCCATCGCTGAGCAGCGATATAGAGAGGTGGAGCAGAAGAAGAAACTCTGCAAGGAGCGTGGTTTCTCTCTTCCCACACCGCACCCAAATTTCTCGCCGCAGATAGAGCGACGGCGTTGGCAGAGATTTGGTGCACAGCCATCCCATGCCGTCGAGCTAGTTCGCGAGTTCTACGCGAACATTGTGGAAGTAGAGGATTATATCTGCACCGTGTGCTAGAGGCAAGTGTGGTTTGATCGTCGGACGATCAACGACTTCTATGGGCTGCCCGATGAGGAGGTGGACATGTTGCATCTCCGCCACGAGGTCACTCTAGATGACCTCGTGGCATACCTCTGCCCGGACAGAGCGGAGTGGGCGACGGGTACCAATAGCAGACCCCACCACATTCTGAAGAGGGATCTGCGCCCGGAGGCCAGAGTTTGGATGTATTTTATCTGCGCGCGCCTCCTACCGATCGCGCTTACCTACTTTAGTCCATTATGATTGACCACCGGGTCCCTGTGGGGCTGCAGATCCAGGTACCAATGCAACACAAATGTAAAACTGTCAGCCACCGTCTCTACTTTCCATCCTTGGTGACCGGCCTCTGCGAGGCAGTGGGGATCCCAGTTCGGTCCTCTGTGCACATTGTTGGTCCGGAGAAGCCGCTCACAACGGCGTTCATTAAGAACGTCTATCGCCAGCCTCGTCGTCGCCGCCATCTGGGCCAAGCCCCACAGGCACCACCATTGATGGTGCCCTAGAGGCTTGATGATGCGATTCCAGCTAATCACTAGCAAGAGGACTAATTAATGTAATATAGACTTAGGTTAAGTCCGAATATTGTCCCACAAGGACCAAGCTAATAGATAATTGTTTTTCTAGTTTAAATACCAAAGTTTGAGAAATCAATTGGAAAGGAGTCACAAAAACAGAATTTAAACTAATCTACCTAATCCTATAGAGATCAAGAGAGGGCTTTTGATAAAATCAGTAAGGAAAAAGGCATTGGGAATCCAATTCCCTCCCTAGGCAATTCTGAGATTGAATAGAAGTTCAGTTTTGGAAATCAATTTCTGACGAGCTTATAAAACTATGGCTACAATCCGCATCGACATCACCTATTTCTATCTCCTAGAGTAAACCTAACTAGCATGATCGACTCTACTTGATAGCATAAACATGAAGCTCATTGTGTCATAGACAAATCAATCTAATCCAACAAGGTATTACTTTAAGGTCGAGGATTAACCCTAGGATCAGTTGATCTGCCTAGTGTATGAACTCAGAAAGACTTGTAAAACCCTATCAACATATCTTACCTTAAGTCTAGCGTCACCTTATAACCAGTACATAGCAAGACAGCAAGTATGAATCAAGAAATATACAACTTTGGAATACTCATTCATGCACCAAATTGAAACCAAATAGAATATAATGTATCAATCTCATTACATGCCTAGAGAGTCATGGACTCCCAACTACAAACGACTACTCCATACTGGAAATATAAACACAAATCAAGGCTTTGATAATAGGCATGAAAGAAGAAAAATAACTAAGTACAAAAACTCCCTTTGGAAGGCTGCTCTTAGTCACCCTTGCTCCTTGGCTGAATTCTCTACCTTTCTTCCTCAAAGCACCCAGAGATCGTGTAAGACTCCATCTGGACCATCTCCTCTCTCTAAACTAAACTAAATAGCAGTAAATTTAACTAAAAACTGAGTTCTAGAACTAAACTCTGAATGAATAACTCTCTTCCTCGGACCTCTATTTATAGTTGTTCTGCTGCCCAGGTCCTGTAATTTGGTCTCTGTCCAGGGGTGTAAATTGTGACTTCCCGACCTCAGAATTGGATTAAATTACACATGAACCTTCCCTCTATAGTCCTTGACTTGTGTACGAAATTTGAGTTCAATATGAGTTAGACAACTTAAGATATGATGCTTAGAAGTTGGGTTGATTCTGCTGCCAATTCCAGCACAGGGTCCATCACTTTAAAAATATAAAACTCCAAAAACCCGACTTGGATTGGCCTGATTTTATGTGAAAGGATTCTAAATCCTCTCAGGAAGCTGTGGTCCAAATTTGGATTCAATTGGAAGTCGGAATCTCCAGATATGGCATCTTCAATCTCGGACTGTACTTTCCTTTTATAGCAGTCTCCTAATCAAGAATAGCACTCCACCTCTTTGATGATTCAAACCTTTTAGGATTTCGCTCAATTTCCTCTAGAGGCTTCGTGGACACATTCCTTATACACTTAGGACTCCACCTCCCACATTTTATCTTGATTACTTGTCAGAATCCTGAGATTTGTGCAATTTAGCATTGCTGAGTCACTGGCCCGGTCGCGCCAGAACTGTGGCTTAAATTGGCGCGGTCGTGCCACTCGGGCAGAACTTCTAAGTACTTCGAATGGAAAGAGTCCTGGTAATGTTTGGAAACTCCATAGGCCTTGTGGCGCCATCTTGGCGCGATCGTGCCGCGCTGGATTTTGCCCTCCAACTGGTGCGGTCGCGCCGGTCCCTACAACCTTGTACCTTTATGCACTAAAATCTTCATATTTTCCTAATTATTGCTCCGATTTCAATGATTCTTGTTGCTTTGGACTCCTGAGAGGGAAATTATGATTCTGAGACATATTTCATGATATTAAGATGATTATTGACTCCAAAATGTAATTTCCAATTCCTATCAAGGCCTAAAAATAATGTCTTTTAGACACTTATCACTTGACCACATTGAGCGCCATCTGCAGCGCATGATGACATCCTCAGCCGATCCCTTTTATCCGTTGGGCAATGGTCCATCTAGGGCCCAGGAGGCGGCTGGGGAGGAGTAGTTCGACGAGGAGGAGTCTGAGGAGGAGGACACAAAGTCAGAGTAGGAGTTGTCAGGGAGTTTAGGAGTTGTCGGGTCTTGTAAAGAAGTTCTTTGCTTCTTTACCATGTGTACTGGGTTGTATTTGTTTTCGCTATGTTGTTGCTTACAAAGACCAATTTTGTATCTCGATATACTAAACTCCTTTTGTAACTCAATCTTTGGTTATACACTCTGACTACCATTTCTTTTGTATGATATGCTTCCATTCTCATCCTCTTATCATTTCACACCTGGAAATTGCAACTAACTCGTTCGATTGTTTCATATATGTGCTTTCTCCGTCGCTTTGAGTGCATTTCCTACACAGGTAGTCATCCAACAGTTCCGTGGAGCAGCAAGGTACCATAGGGGAGTTTTCTCTTAATTCTCTCCTTTTATTCTTTCATGCTTTACATTGCGGACAATGTAGAATTTAAGTTTGGGGGAGGGGTACCATGCTGCATATGTTCATCTTACATTGCTTATGATTTTTAATGCACCAAGTTGTTTAATCCAAGATTGAAAATCTCATGCTCAGCCCTCACTTGCACAATATGAGTGGAAATTTACTTATTTTCATGTCACCGCACCACTCACAATTCACTTTTTTTAAGTCAACAAGACATGGTTTGGGAATGTAGAATGTTTGGTTTATGAGCTTAATAATTCCTTTAGAAGCTTTAGAACTAGTCTGAAGGGAAGTTTGAAATGAAAGACTGAATGTTGCAACTCAAGGAAATGAGTTAGGCAATTTTTTCATGAGTTTGGGCTTTTCAAGCCAACCTAGCAATCCCCCTAGTCAACCAAGTTGGGCCATGTTCTATTTCTTTCGTTATCTATGATATAAACCCATCTTGATTGCATTATTATCCTCTTTCACATAACCACCCCTCTTGGTGCATGGCTCAATCTAAAAGTAATTGTGGATCCAAGAGTTAAAAGAGCAAAACGGAAAGAGAAAAGAGGTAGAAATTGTGGCAGCCAAAGGAGCAATGGCTACTTTACTTAGTAACAGGGCCTTTGCAACTCAGGAATTGTGAAGTTTTGTGTAAAATGGTAAAGTTGGTTATCTCCAATCCCAACTCAAGACAAAAAAAAAAAAAAAAAAAAAAAAAAAAAAAAAAATAAAAAATAAAGAGAAGGGGAACTGGCTTCACAATAGCTTGAACATATGTTTGGGGGAGACTTTAAAGGCTGGAACTTGGTTTGTAGGGTTGGGTCATGCATTAAAGAGGGATCTATCCCAGGTACTCACTTGTGATCCTACCCTTATCCCAATCCCCATTACAACCTAAATGAAAGTCCTAATGATCTTCAGTGCATCCCTTCATCATTCGTGGAAGGTGGAGCGAGAGACCAGAGTATAGAACACTAATGAGAATTCTTAAGGTTCATAGTTTGATGGGTTGATGGTGAGAACTATGATTGTGGGGACTAGAGAATTTGACGAGTGTGGGGGAAAGTGAGTGGAAAAGGCTGGGTGCCATAGAATGGCCCGGGCGCCATGTGGCACCGAGAGGCGGTCTGGAACTCCCTTTCTTTGAGTGACTCAGCGCCATACGAGACGTTGGGCACCGTGGCGACCAGTCACTCAAAGGCAAAAAAAAGGGAATTTCTGCCTAGGCAATAAATAGAAAGGGGGAGATTTCGAGTAGAGAGGGGGGAGCTCTAGAAGTTCGTGCCAAAGGTAGACTTGGATCATTGGAAGGAATTTGGGGGCGCCGTGCAAGGAGAGATCGATTCGGGAGGAGAAATCTCACTTGGAGGCCTCAATCAACTGCACTTTGCTCTATTGTGCTTGATTGAAAGTTTCTTTCACTTAATTTCAACTCTCTTGATACTTAGAGATATTTTGTATTCACTCATTGAAGTTATGTGTAAGATTATGTCTTTAGTAGGCTAGACCCCCTTGGGGTGTACTTTGGGGTACTTAGTTGATATTTAATGTCATGATGGGTGATTGATTTGATTGTTGTAAGTGTATGTGTATAATGCTCGATTGAGTGCTTGGCCTAGCACTTAATCGTATTTAGGTATTCGTTACGATCCCGGGAGGGTAGTTCCGAATGGACTATACATTATGCAACGTGTGTTCTCCCCAATTAGAGTGTGAATTGGGGGATTAGTGAGTGTGATTAGAAATAACGCACCGCCACGCGTGACCTTAGGGCAAAGTTTAATGGGTTCACTTTCTTAGCTCGAATCGGGAGATTCACGAGATAAGTGAGTGAACACAAGCGCAAAGAACTTGGGAGAGGGCTGCACATACCGATCTCCTAGTCCCTCATAGTGTTATGCATGTAATTTCTACCTAATTAAGATGTTAAAAATCAACACAAGTAACCCCATAAGTATACCCCTACAGCTTTTCGTGAGTGAATTTCATCTCCCAATTGTAAGTTAGGACAAATCTTTTAGTTTTTACAAGGTGAAACGACCCGTCATCAACAACAATCATTGGGTCATCCCCTGGAGTCGCAATCTCGCTGACTTAGTTAGCTGCGGTTGGTGCTGGGAGGTTGTCACCATCGAATTCTATTTGTGTGAGGTCTTCTAGCGTCACACGATCCTCTACAGCAAGCCCAACAGATGAGGAAGCTCCAAATTAGAAATGTCGATCAGTCCTTCAGCCACGATAGGCTGGTCGGCCAGCTGGCTAATAAGTTCTGTCAAAGACACCCTCGACACCTCCTGCTATGGATCCGGAAGAAGAAGTGGAGCCGGATCCGCCGAAATTGAAGCATAAGCCCCGTGTTGGATCTGCTGATGTACAACGATAAACGGAACTAGGGACAAATCCTCGGATCGCGGCAACGGATCGCGGCAACGGACCGCTCCGGTGACGCTTCTGGAAAGGAGAGAAAATCTGGCTAAACCTTCGACTTCGGAGCTGCTGGTTTTCGTTTCGCCAAAGTTAGAGCCAGTAAAGGAGGAATGTGTTGTGTAGTTTTAAAATGATGTAATTCATTTTAATTTATTTTCTATAAGTTTTATCTTATTTCCACAATTGAGATGTATCTCAGATGGGAAAATGCTTGATTAGCATATGAGAGGTCTTGGGTTCGAAACTCGGCACCTCCATTTGAGATTCATTTATTTTATCAGAGATGAGTTCGATATGACCGTTGAGATAGATCTAGATCCAGACCGTTGATTGACACGGTTATTGATCTGATCCATAAGATCAAGTTGGTTATAGATCGATGGTCAGATCGGAGTTGGTTACAGATGAACGGTCAGATCGAACTGGAGGGTAAAAGTGTCTTTTCACACAAGTGCCCAGGGAACCCTATAAATTGGGTTCCACAGATCAGTAGAGAAGAGGTCTGTTGTATCTTGGGGAGAAGTTGCCAGTAATCCTAGTGCACAACAGGAGGCATATTTCTTTCGAAGTCAGTGACTACACGCCTCGGACCAGGTATTACCTTTCCAGTTATAGTTGATTACATTACTGTCAATTATTTGGAAGCGGTTCGGCTACAAGGTACGCATATTTGGAAACTTTTGATGGAAGCAACTTTAGGAGATGGCAGAAAAGGATGGAATATTGGTTAACTTCCATCGGGTTATACTACCTTGTCTTAGAAGACCCACCTATAGCCGATCCTGAAGATCATGAACCAGGTAGATCTGGATCACAGGTTAAATTCATGAATGATGATCATATATGTCGTGGGGTAATACTTAGTGCTCTAAGTGATAATCTATTTGATCTCTATCAAGAAGCTGAATCAGCCAACTTAGTAGAGTCTAAACGGCCTAACTTCAACAAGAAGAAAAACAAGCAGCAATTTACAAAACCCAAACAAAAGAGTCAGAAGGATGGAAACAAGAGAACATGCTATGTCTGTGGAAAACCTGGACACTTTGCCAAACAGTGTAGGCATAGGAAATACAATCCAGGAGAACAGAAGGATAAAGTTACCCCTCAGGCAAACATGATAACTGGAACCAGTTCTACTGGAACCAATGACAGGTTAGTATCATCTAACTGTGAATTAAACCTGACATATACACCCACCGATTGGTGGATTGATACTGGTGCTACTATTCATATTTGCTCTGATATTTCCTCTTTCTCTTCCTATAAGGAAGTAAAAGGGAGAACTGTGACTATGGGCAATTCAAGTGTAGCACAAGTTATAGGAGAAGAAGAAGTGAATTTAAAGTTTACCTCTGGGAACTCTCTCACCCTCCATCATGTGCAACACGTGCCAGATGTTCGGAAGAATCTTGTTAGCGGTTTTCTTCTGAGTCAATTAGGGTTTAAATTGGTGTTTGAATCAAATAAGGTTGTAATAACCAAAGGAGGTTCCTTTGTAGGCAAAGGTTATGTAATAGATGGTTTATTTAAACTCAATGTAATTTCTGTTCACTCTGAAAATAAAGCTGCTAGTTCATCTTTGTTTTTGTGCATGAATTCTCATGACATATGGCATGGAAGACTAGGACATGTGAACTCTAGCACACTTAAAAGAATGATGAACTTGGACTTAATTCCCAAGCATAACACAAATCTGAATAACAAATGTGAGATATGTGTTCAGTCCAAGCAACCTAGGAAACCTTTCAAGATAGTCTGTAGGAGTTCTGACTTACTTGAATTGATACATAGTGACATATGTGAGATGAGCGGTATCTTGACTAGAGGAGGCAAGAGATATTTTATTACCTTTATCGATGATATGTCAAAATACTGTTATGTGTATCTAATAAAAACAAAAGATGAAGCTTTTGAAAAATTCAAAACCTATAAAGCAGAAGTTGAAAACCAAACCCAAAAGACAATTAAAAGACTTAGGTCAGACAGAGGAGGTGAATATTGCTCTGCAGAGTTTGAGAAATTCTGTGAGGAGTATGGAATCATTCATGAAACTACTGCTCCGTATTCACCCCAGTCAAACGGGGTTGCTGAGAGAAAGAACAGAACAATCTTGGACATGATTAATTCTATGTTGTCTAGTTCTGGTCTTCCCAACAATTTATGGGGAGAAGCCTTACTTTCAGCTTATAAAATACTTAACCGTATCCCGTACAAGGATTACCAGAAAACTCCATATGAATTATGGTGGAGTAGGAAACCTAGTCTTAAATACTTTAGAGTTTGGGGTTGTCTTGCTAAGGTTAAAGTTAATCTTAACAAAACAACGAAATTGACTCCTAAAACCTACGATGCTGCTTTCATAGGATATGCTGAAAACAACAATGCATACCGGTTCTTGGTTATACGCTCTGATATACAAGAGGTCAGCGTAAATACAATCAAAGAATTCGATGATGCTGTGTTCTTGGAGAACATCTTTCCCATGAAAGAAAAGAGGAAACTAGATGTAGGAGAGTCATCAAAATCACATACAGAGAAAACTGGTGAGTTGCCTGAAACTGAACCTAGGAGGAGCAAGAGACCTAGGATAGAGAAAAATTTCGGAGATGATTTCTATACCTTCCTAATAGAGGATGATCCTTTAACTTACACTGAGGCGATGCGATCTAGTGATGCATCTTTATGGGAGGAAGCTGTGAAAAGTGAGATGGATTCCATACTTTCGCACAACACATGGGTGTTGGCTGATTTACCTCCAGTGTCTAGACCTATAGGATGCAAATGGATTTTCAAAAGGAAACAAAATCCTGATGGATCCATTGAGAAATATAAAGTTAGATTAGTTGGCAAAGGGTATAGTCAGAAAGAAGGGATCGACTTCTTTGACACCTATTCACCAGTAGCTAGGATCACTACCGTGCGAGTGTTAATAGCACTGGAAGCTTCATATAAACTCGAGATACATCAGATGGATGTTAAAACCGCCTTTCTAAATGGTGAGTTAGATGAGGAGATCTATATGGAGCGGCCAGAAGGCTTTGTAGTTCCTGGTCAGGAGAATAAGGTCTGTAAACTAGTTAAATCTCTATATGGATTAAAACAAGCTCCTAGACAATGGCATGAGAAATTTGATAAGGTAATTCTCTGCTATGGATTTAAGATATGTGATTTTGATAAATGTGTGTACTGGAGAGTATATGAAAATTCATTCATCATAATGTGTTTATATGTAGATGACATATTAATTTTTGGGAAAGAACATGTCAAAATTTTAGAGGTTAAAAAATACCTTAGTGATAATTTTGACATGAAAGATCTAGGATTAGCGAATGTGATCTTAGGAATTAGAGTCATAAAAGATGAGAATGAGATTTGTTTGACACAGTCTCATTATGTAGAAAAAGTCTTGAAGCGATTTGGCTTTGAGAATAGCAAACCAGTTAGTACACCATATGACTCTAGTGTTAAACTAAAGAAGAATGGTGGGGATAGTGTTTCTCAGTTGAGATATTCCCAGATTATTGGTAGTTTGATGTATTTGTCAAACTGCACTAGACCTGATATCTCATATGCTGTAGGCAGATTGAGCAGGTACGAGTAATCCAGATAAAACTCATTGGAGTGCTATTGAGAGACTCCTGAGATATCTGAAGGGGACTGTTAACTATGGGATACACTATTCGGTTTACCAACCGTACTTGAAGGGCAGTGATGCTAACTGGATCTCTGACTCTGATGAAACAAAATCCACTAGTGGTTTTGTGTTTACACTAGGTGGTGGTGCTGTCGCTTGGAAATCCTCCAAGCAGACCTTGATCACCAGATCAACTATGGAGGCTGAGATGGTTGCCTTGGAGTTGGCTGGTGGGGAAGCAGAATGGCTTCGGAGTCTGTTAACAGATATTCCCTTGTTGGATAAGCCTATTCCTGCTATCCTAATAAACTGTGATAATCAGGCGACTATAATGAAAGTGAAGAGTAAAAATCACAATTCAAAGTCGTCTAGGCACATAGAGCTTAGATACAAGATTTTGCGTAAGCTCACCTCCACTGGAATCATAACTTTAAGTTATGTTAAGTCCATGGAAAACTTGGCAGATCACCTGACCAAGGGCTTGTCGAGAGGACAAGTACAAGTTGCTTCGAGGGGGATGAGATTAAAGCCTATTATTTGAGTTACCGTTGGTAGCAACCCAACCTATCTGAATGGTTATCCCATGATGAAGGTTCAATGGGTAAAAACAAGCCAACAGAGTAACTGGTAGGAGCACCAAAATTAGTGAATTTATTCACGTCCCATCTCTAGGAAGCTGGTGCTCAACTGCAATCATTTGAGGTTGGTGAAAAACCTTAATGATATCGAGGCTATTATAGCAGGGTATAGAGATGCAGTATACCCTTGGAGATATCACCGAATGTGAGTATGACTGTGGGGCCGCAGTCTATAAGAGAATTTGGGCTTATTCTCTGAAGAGATATTCACATCACAAGATACCTGCGCATGGCCGTAACGTGCAACCCTGATGGAACTCATATTTCAGAACCAACTCTTGGTTGTTCGGTGTTTCTAAAACCTGTATATAAAGTCCAAGTTCAAGACTTGTTCACTTAGGACTGTTATGGGTAGCAGAACATCAACTAGACGGGGGTTCAAGTCCGCAAGACACCTTTCGTCGAAAGCTAATGAGTACTGACTGCTTTTCCATTCTGTCGAGTTATCTTTCTTGCGTTATGTCAACTGGTCATTCTTGTGTCATGTCAGTTGTCTCATCATTTTAAAATGGTGGGGAATGTTGTGTAGTTTTAAAATGATGTAATTCATTTTAATTTATTTTCTATAAGTTTTATCTTATTTCCACAATTGAGATGTATCTCAGATGGGAAAATGCTTGATTAGCATATGAGAGGTCCTGGGTTCGAAACTCGGCACCTCCATTTGAGATTCATTTATTTTATCAGAGATGAGTTCGATATGACCGTTGAGATAGATATAGATCCAGACCGTTGATTGACACGGTTATTGATCTGATCCATCAGATCAAGTTGGTTATAGATCGATGGTCGGATCGGAGTCGGTTACAGATGAACGGTCAGATCGGACTGCAGGGTAAAAGTGTCTTTTCACACAAGTGCCCAGGGAACCCTATAAATTGGGTTCCACAGATCAGTAGAGAAGAGACTTGAGAAACACTTGGAAAGTGAAAAGTGCTCTGATCTTGAGAGTTCGTGAAGTTCTCGTTTGTTCTTGAGTTTGAGAGGAGAAATCAGAGATATTCTCTGGTTGATCCAAGTTCCGAAACAGTTCGTGTTCAATCCGGAGAAGCAGTCAGGAAAAGTTCTGAAAGAGTTCGAGAGTTGAGTCAACTCGGTGCACGAGTGAGTCAACTAGGTCCGTTGTATCTTGGGGAGAAGTTGCCAGTAATCCTAGTGCACAACAGGAGGCATATTTCTTTCGAAGTCAGTGACTACACGCCTCGGACCAGGTATTACCTTTCCAGTTACAGCTGATTACATTACTGTCAATTATTTGGAAGCAGTTCGGCTACAAGGTACGCATATTTGGTTTCTGGTTGTGTAAATTGTTCAATTGCATTTATTTTATCTTGAGTGAATTGTGCACATTATTTTCCAACAGTATGTCCTTTGAAATCACCGTCATCTTCTTCTTGGTGGCCGGAGCTTTCAACGCCAACAACCAAAGCACAATCAGTCTGGAGTCTTTTTTGATTGGAAGAGGAGGTTGTGCCATCACTTTGGCCTTTCCCTTGCTTTTGTTGGCACCACCAGGCATCGATGAATCGTCTGCAACCACCTTCGGCCACAACACTATTTTAGCCTTGGCCTTGCCTTTGTTCGTGCCGCTGGGAGCTAGCTATCTGCGCCGACGGCAATGGTTAACCCGGTTGTTGTCTTCGTCAATGTCACGCTGACCCCGCTAATCGGCCTGCGTGGGTTTAGTACCAGCGGCTGGGCAGTCACACGAACAATGCTTCGCCACTCGTGCTAAAAAGAAAAAAGAGAAAGAAAGTGGAGAAGAGTCAAGACTAGGGATGGCAACGGGTGCAGGTTAGCGGGGAACCCGCCCCGACCCGACCCGCTTAAAGCGGGTTTGGATTTATGTTTTTACCCCGCGGGTCGGGTTCGGGTTTTGGGAGCAGAACCCGTCACGGGTTCGGGGCGGGGACGGGTTTCGCCCCAAAAACCCGACCCGACCCGCTTAATTCTTATATAAAAAAAAAAGTTTTAGAGGGTATTTAAATAATACAAAGTAAAATACTACTTTATTACGTTCTCCCCTTATGTTTGACAATATTTTTAAGTATTTATATGTTTATATTATTTATTTTAGAACTTTTTTATATTTTTAAAATTTTTAATATTAAACATAGCGGGTCTGGTCGGGTACCCGCGGGGCGGGGCGGGTTTTCGCGGGTTCGGGGCGGGTTTTCGCGGGTTCGGGGAGGGTTTTTTTGCCCCGCGGGGCGGGGACGGTTTAGAAATCAAACCCGCGGGGCGGGTTTTTGCGGGGATGGGTTTCCCCGGTTTTTTGCGGGGCGGGGATGGGTTTCCAAAAACCCGCCCCGTTGCCATCCCTAGTCAAGACTCGGTCCCTTAAATTAAAAAAAATAAAAGAGAAGCATACCTCGAAAATTGAGACTACATGCTGAAGCCATGAGTCTCTGAAGGCTAATGCCACGCTGGGATAAAATCTTGCGCCTCTGAAGGCCGGCACCTCGACACGACCGCACGGACGTGCAACGCTAACCCGCCAAATTGTCAAAAGGTCAGAAAGAGAGCTGGCATTGCGCTGGTCGGAGACGAGTATGCCAAATAGATCCAGACAAAAGCCGAATTGCCAAGTGAACCTGTGAGGGTAGTAAGGTTCGGCTAGACTGCCGGAAGGTCAGGTAACTAGAACGAATACAGAGGAAATATTCATATTCGTTTGAGGTAGCCACATGACCAGCTGCGTCGAGAAGTGTACCCGAAGGAAGACATTCAGCGAAGTAAAAGGCAACCTTAAACACTTTAGGACAGATAGCACTTTCTAGTGCAGGTATCACGTAGTGCCAAATCCAAAACCCAAGGACGCTGCGCCAAGTATACTTCGTCTGTGAGGTGGTCCAGAATGGTTCTGAGTTGCGGTGCGTTCTCGGCTGTGGGAACCTGAAGTCTGGTTGCAATTGGCCCAAGGATCAATAGAAGGTCGAACACCCTCCTTGGTGCGGAACACCCTCCTTTGCAAAAGCGATCCTCCTTTCGTCCCGCGATGGCAAAAGAGTTGATGGTAGGCAAGGAAGAGGTACGGAACGCTATCGGGCAGCAGCAAGGCTCTGATTGTGGTAAAGTCTCGAACGGTCGGTGTCACATCATTGTAGAAATCCCCGAAATAGGCAACCGTCAGATATGATGCAAGTCCCAGAGGAAAATTGGCATTTCCCCAGTTGAGTAAAGATGGTGTTCATCGCCGGGCACCATAACTCCAGAATGCGTGAATGATGTGATCGGTGCAGTAGTAGTCGAACATGGACACCCGTACCACTGATAAAACTCCAGGTTTGACTAGTTGCTCCTGGAAAAAACTGAAAATCAAGTTCCCCCACTCAAGGAAAAAGGACACACTCTTAAAGGATGGGGCACGACGACTTGGGTGAACAATCCCATGTGCCATATTGAGGACTATCGATCAACACAGAGACGTGAACTATGCTAGATTGTGCAAAGGGCTTAGTAGGATGTTACCGACAACATCACGCGCGGGAGATAATGACTCATCCATGTTCAAAAGACAAGACAATTGGTCGTCATCCATCACAGGTCAGCTCCACAACTCATGCTAACTTTTTGGCATAGTCAAAGTGCTGGCCCAGCCGACTAATGCCGATTCCGCACTAGGACAAAAAATTAAATCGTTCAGTTAGCTCGGATCATGAATTCGCAAGAATCACTGCACAACATCGTCAATAACGGCCATAGTATCCGAAGCTTCCATGCCCGGGAAGGAGAAGGTCAAAAAAGGCATCTTTGACATAACGAAGATGAAAAATTAGTAAAAAATAGGTATGCAATTTCTTTCTTCTCAAAAAAAAAATTATAATCGAATTTGAAAAAAAAATCAAATTGAGAGGCTGAAAAAAAAGGGGAGGTCGCGGAAAAACAAAACAAGTTGATTGGAGACTAAAAAAATAAGAGAGAGAGAGGGGAGATTTTGCAGTTCTGCAGCTTAGCCAAATGTCTGACTTTGGCGCACCATCGCCTGCACTGGCGAACTGTGAAAGGGACATTGACTCTCGACGAGTTCTTCGCATTCTGTCGACAAGCTGAATATGACAAAAAAAAGAGGAGTTCGAGAAAACAATGTCTGACTCCGCTGCACCACATCCTGCACCGGTGAGCCGCTCAAATTTGCTACGCCCAGGGCCGAGCGCTTGGCTCCGCCCTCCTCTCACAGAGGGAGGGGCCCATAGGGGGCACGGGTGGACCCACCTGGACCCTCTGTGAGAGGGGGGTGGAGCCAAGCGCTCCGCCCTAGGCGTAGCAAATTTGAGCCCGCAGAAAAGACATTGACTGGTTATGAGTAGGCAAAAAAAAATGAAGACGAATTCGATAGAAGGAGGATTGACGGAAGTCAAAATGTTCGATTCCGCCGCACCTCCGCCTGCACCGGCAAGCTGCAGAAAGGACACCGTCATCTCTACAGTTTACCGACCAAGCCAAACTTAAAAAAAATGTGTGTTGAACTTAAAAATAAATGTGTGTTAACGAGACACAGACTCGTCGCAACCCAGTCCAGAGGCTAGGATGGACTCAACCAGGAAACATTGATTCGGCGCGTGTCGGCCAAATAGGCTGAACGCGATAGAAATAAAATTCACTAACACACCCAATTCTGTCGCATCACCATTTGCACCGACGAGCTACAAAACAGGTGGCAGCTTATACAAATCAACAAACATCTCTGTCTCAAAAAAAAAGTGAGAGGGATAGTGAAAAAGTGTTCTGATGATATCGATTAGTGTAAGTTAACGAGTGTTAAAACTCCGCGTGGAACTCTACGTTAAACACCTCGAGAAATAAAAACTAAAGCAAACACAAGCAAGTTTTTATCGCAGTTCGGAACAACTGTTCCTAATCTGCGGAGCATTCTTGCCCGTGATAGTAACAATCCACTAGTGATAACTGGATACAAGTCTTTCACAAAGACAATACAGTTTTTGGTTCACCTTCTCAACAGAATCGTGGTTTACTTTCTACACCTGACCCACTCAGTGTAAGTGGTCACGTTACTATCCCACTGAGGCTCCCCCTCAGTTCGAGCTCTCCAACGTAGAAGACTCAGTCTGTCTCCAGCACAGACTTCAGCAAGGGTGTTCCAACTGTGGGTGGAACTCCGTCTTCATCTCTTCGACCGCTTCTCCGAAAGCTTATTGATGAAGAACCAATATGCTCAGAATACACGAACTTCTCTTGAATACTCGGAATAGATCACTCAGAAGTTCTGTATTGTGTTCAGGCCTTCATGTCTATTCATACTCGTACGTATCCATTTATGGTAACTCTTCTAATCATGGCTTAATTGACAGTCCATGATTCTCTCTGCCTTCCTCTCGTGATCCTCTTCACCATATATATTCAGTCTCCCTTAAATTAGTCAGACTCCCATAATCTTCTCAACCTTCCTTCTTTGTGTGACCCGCTTCTCAATCTTTTCACTCTAACCTTCTGCAAATAGATTGCCCTGATCTTTTCTATATCTTATCTAAACATATGGCAATCTCTTCACGTGTCATCCTCAATGAGTCTCTTCACGTGTGTATATTGTATACACCTCACGTCTTGGTCACCAATCATTCTCCACGTGTGTATATATTGTACATACCCCATGCCTTGATCTTCTTATGCTTTATTTTGTCCAAAGAATAGTCAACTATAGTCAACTCGTGATGTCTTGGCATTAACAATCTCCCCCTTTGACTTTCTTTGACAAAATACCCTTGAGGCATGGACTTTTGCATTTCTGTTTGGAATACTCTTTTGGAGACTTCACTTCTACTGAGGAAACATGTAACAAAACCACAAGAGCAACACTTGATAAAAAATGCCATCAAAATACTTACTCCCCCTATTTTGACAAGAGAAGTCAAAGAGGAACCATCCCAACCATCCTATTCAGCTGTATCATCTGAGGCATCATCATGAGACTCGGTAGAGGGCTCTGGGTCATCATCAATAAGAGCTTGGAGTTGACGACATTCTTGCTGATGAATGGCAAGCAACTTCTGGAGCATCGGAATTTCAGTATCAAGGACATGCAGCCGTTTCTGATAATACTGTTGTTGTCGCTTGGAATATGCTCCAGAAAAGGGTGGCAGAGTAATATCCAGAGTGTCTGTGTCTTCTTCACATTGACCAATCTGTATGGAAGCCTTCCGAGTACTGATCTTCAGAGGAACAGACTTAAAACACAGTGGACCAGGAGGCAATTCGAACTCCTTTTGAGACACCAGAATAGTATATATGGAGCTTGGAAACATCATGCTTGCATAGTGTTTCAGGTTCTCAGCAAAGTTCAAAACTTGATCAAAGATTAGCTGCCCAAGATTAACTGGAATTCCCTTACCCACTTATGATATCTGGGAGATGCTGGATCAACTATAGCTTTCTTCAGATTGGAATATCATCAAGTTCAGAAGAGTGTAAACTTCGTACCTCTTCAGAGTCAGAAGAAGATGATACTGGCGTGTGAGCACTAGAGCTATCATTTTCTTCAGGCCTAGTGATTTTCAACCACTCTTCAGGCAATTTATGAGACTGTTGGGATGACTTCTGGACAATGTACTGCAGTGCATCTTTCATGGTAAATGAGTCTCGCATAGATGAAGAAGATTTGGCTGAGGATTCCTCAACAGTGAGAGAACTACTTGCGGCAACCTGTGATGTTGCTTTGATAGGAATGGGCGTAACTTCTTCTGTCTGAGAATCATCACGAACAAAGAGCAGAGGCAGAGACGAGGATGCACGAGCGGAAGCTACTTCTTTTGGCTGATCTTCGGATGCTGCCTCAATTGCTTTTGGTGTGGAAAGTTTCGTCAGGAAAAAGGAGACGACTCTATCAACAATCATCACTGCTCCCTTCTTATTGCCCGACGAGGATGGTGAGGAGTCCATCAGATCAACAAGTGCGGAATCGGTGTGATGCCCAACCGTCGTAGGTTGTTCAGCCATAGAGGTCTCATCAAGGTGAACTTTCGCCAATAGTAACTCCCTCTTGAACACCTAGCAAAAATGAAACAAATTGTGACACATAAATTTTTTTTTTTTTTTTTTTTTTTTTTTCTTTCATAATTCCCTTGTGTTTGAGATTTACAACTGACACATCCCAAGAGCTCCTCGGAGGAACTCAAACCGTGTTCGGTCAAGATTCTTGGTGAAAATATCGGCCAACTGATTTGCTGTGGATATGTACTCCAGATTGATTATTTTTTCTGTCACCAGCTCTCTGATAAAGTGGTACCGAATATGAATATGCTTTGTGCGCGAATGTTGTACTGGGTTTTTAGAGATGTCTATTGCACTCGTGTTATCACAAAACACTGTCAAAATATCTTGCTCAAAACCATAATCTGCCAACATTTGCTTCATCCATAGTATTTGAGTACAACAACTCCCAGCTGCAATTCAGCTCCAGCAGTAGATAGGGATATTGAGTTCTGCTTTTTACTGTACCATGCCACAAGATTTGTTCCAAGATAGAAACAACCACCAGAGGTACTTTTTTTATCATCAGAATTCCTAGCCCAATCAGCGTCACTATACCCTGCAAGTGCTACAGTTGAAGAATTTGAGTAGAATATACCAAGTTTTGTAGTCCCATGTACATACCTCAATATTCTTTTTACTGCCTGGAGATGTGACTCTTTCGAATTTGCCTGATATCGTGCACACACACCAACACTGAAGCATAGATTAGGACGACTTGCTGTAAGGTATAAGAGACTGCCAATCATACTTCTGTATAGATGCTGATCTGCTCCAACTCCTTCTGAATCTCTATGTAGTTTTTCATTGGTACCCATTGGAGTGGCTTTTGGCTTAGTGTGTTCCATTCCAAATTTTTGAACCATCTCTGTAGCATATTTCTCTTGACTCAGGAAGATACCATGATCCTGCTGGTTGATTTGAAACCCAAGAAAAAATGACAATTCTCCAACCATGCTCATCTCAAACTCTTGTTTAATAGCGCGAACAAATTCATTTAGCAATGTTCTGTTTGTTGCACCAAAGATCATATCATCTACATAAATCTGTGTCATCAACATATCCCCATCAATTTTCTTGATAAACAAAGTTTGATCCACATTACCTCGACGATACCCGTGACCAATGAGAAAAGAGGTCAAACGATCATACCAAGCACGTGGTGCTTGCTTTAATCCGTACAGGGCCTTGGAAAGTTTGTAGACATGGTCAGGGTTGTGGGGATCTATAAACCCCTTGGGTTGCTCCACAAATACTTCTTCTGAGATGTAACCATTTAGAAAGGCACTTTTGATGTCCATCTGATAAAGTTTTATCTTTAATTTGCAGGCGACGGAGATCATCAATCTTATAGCTTCTAATCGAGCTACTGGGGCGAAGGTTTCTTCAAAACCTTCTATTTGAGTATATCCCTGGGCAACCAATCTGGCTTTGTTTCTGATAATCGTTCCAGCTGCATTTGTTTTATTTTTGAAGATCCATTTAGTACCAATAATATTGCTATGAATAGGACGTGGTACTAACCTCCAAACCTTGTTTCGTTCAAATTGGTGGAGTTCTTCCTGCATTGCCAGAACTCAATATTCATCGTTGAGAGCTTCTTCAACCTTCTTTGGTTCCTGTGATGAAGTACACACAAAACAAACCATATCACGATAATTAACATCAATCCCTCTAGTTTTCACACCTTCATTGAGTTCTCCAATAATTGCTTCTGTTGGATGATTTTTCTGAATTCTGGAAGAAGGTCTTTTGGTTACACCAGATTGATCCTGTATTGGTGTGTCCACATCTGTCTCAGAAGATTCAACAAACGTACCACCATTATGCGGTTCTGGAACTCCTTCTGAAACACTTATGACTTATGGGATGTTGTCATTCTGTATCTATGACGATGGAGTGGATAAATCCTCATCTGTTCTCTGAGATTGGCTATCATCATCAAAAACTGTTTCATTAATAGATTCTATAATAACTCAAGTTCTTTTATTGTACACTCGATAAGCTCTACTATTTATGGAATATCCCAGAAAGATTCCCTCATCACTTTGAGCAAAAAACTTACCAAATGCTTCTCTGTCACATAGAATATAACATTTACTTCCAAAGTTATGGAAATGACTTACCATAGGCTTCTTCCCTTTGTACAACTCATAAGGAGTCTTGTGAGTGAAAGGACGGAAGAAGACTCTGTTTGTTATATAACAAGCAGTGTTTATGGCTTCAGCCCAAAGCTTTTCAGGAAGTCCTTTCGAAAGCAACATAACTCGAGCCATCTCTTGCAGGGTTCTATTTTTTCTTTCTACCACTCCATTCTGTTGTGGTGTTTTTGGAGCAGAAAACTCATGATGAATGCCTTTCTTGTCACAGAATTTAGCAAAGTCTTTGTTTTCAAACTCTCTCCCGTGATCACTTCTGAGCCTTATTATCTTCTGAATTGCTGCTCCTTTCTCCATCATGACTTTTGAACAAAGTCTTTGAAAAGACTCAAAAGTATCTGATTTTTCCCTAAGGAACTCCTCCCAACAAAATCGTGAGAAATCATCCACACAAACAAAGATATACCTCTTCCCTTTATGACTTGGAGTAAGAACTGGTACCATTAAATCAACATGGAGAAGTTCCAAAGGTTTGGTTGTATTGATTTGAGTGGTGCTTTTGTGTTTTGTCTTATGCTGCTTACCTCGTTGACAGTCACCACAATGCTTATCTCCAATGTTTTTTATCTCAGGAAGTCCCTTCACTGCTGCATGTTTGATCAGCTTCTGAAAGTGTCTGAAATACACATGTCCCAATTTTTTATGCCAGATATTTGCATTATCAGAAGAAACAGTATAACACTGTACTTTTTCAGTTAACTTGTAACAGTTATCACATGTTCAAACTCCTTCCATCACCAAATTTCTTTCATGATCAGCCACTAGACACTTTTCACTAGTAAAGTGAACTTGTAGATTCTCATCACACAATTGGCTAATACTAATCAGATTTTCTTTCAGTCCCTGAACAAGTAATATATTCTGTAATCTAGGCAGTCCATCAACATTTAAAGTGCCTTTCCCAGTGATTGTACCTTTACCTCCATCACCAAAAGTAACCTGCCTAGATTCAGTGTAGCTTATGTTGCTCAGCATATCTGATTTGCCTGACATATGTTTCGAACATCCACTGTCAAAATACCACACAGAGTTAGTAACTGCTTTTAAAGCATGATTACATGATACCTTCTTTTGAACCCAAATGAACTTATGTTTCAGATGATTCCTCCGAAACCCTTTGTTGCTATACTTCAGATCTCTGAACAATTTATAACACTGTGACTGTATATGTCCCAGATCCTGGCAGTAATAGCATCCACTCCTTTTGAACTTTTTATGAGTTCTTTTCACTTGAGGTCCTTCTTTAACAACCACTGTTTGCCGTTTGGAGGATCCTTCTTTAACAAACAATGTTTGCCGTTTGGAAGTGCTTCCGGTATAGCCAAGTCCACTCTTGTCATTACTAGTCTGGCCACTGCTTAAAATCTCATCCAACTTGCCCTTTCCTTTCTCCAACTTCTTCAAGATTTGTTTAGTCGAGAATAGCTCCTTCTGCAATTCTTCAATCTGCTTTTCTTGCAGCTTTAGAGATTCTTCTCTTTTCATCACATCTAACTGAAGAAACTTTTGAGAAGCTTCTGACTCATTAAGTTTAACAATTAGCTCTCGATTCATATTAGAGAGATGATTCAGTTTGTCTTTCATACCTTTAAGAAGAGTGAAGTCATTTTCGGGTATCTCAGGTGGTGGAACACCCTCTTGAGCTCCAGCAAAGAACACAGTATAATTTTCTTCTGAATTTGATGAGTTGCTGTCTGAATCACTCCTGGTCACATTATGAGCCTTCTTTTTCTTCTGTATTGTGGGGCACTCGGCTTGAATATGACCATAACCATCACATCCATGTCACTGTATCCTCTTTTGTTTTGCAGTGAACTTTTCTGCTTTATTTTCACCATACTTGGAAGGATTTCCACGTTTAGAGAATTTCCTATACAACTTATTGAAACCTCTACTAAGATTAGCAATTCGTTTTTCCAGTAATTCATTTGATGACTGACCTGGTTTTCTGGTTTTACCAGTGAATGCAATATTCTAGTCATCCACTGGAGATGTATTCTCCTTAGCTTCCATCTCTGTCTCAAAGGTACACAATGAACCAATCACTTCGTTCAAAGTCATTTTATCAATATTGTTAGCTTCAGCAACAACAATGGCTTTCACAGAGAATTTTGTATTTAAATACCTCAAAACCTTCCTTACCAGTATGTTTTCTGGAAAGGGATCTCCAAGTAATCTTGCTTCATTTACCAATCTTCTGATTTTCCCATCATACTCCAAGATAGTTTTATCTTCTTTCATTTTAATCAATTCGAACTTTGTCATAAGTTGTTGGAGTTTAGCGATTCTTACCAAAACAGTTCCTTCATGTGGATCTCGAGTGATTCCCATGCCTCTTTTGCAGATGTAATAGATGACATCCTGCTGAATTCCTCCAGGCTAACACCACAAAATATGGTATTGAGCGCTTTCGAATTCAGATTGCTGCTGTTCTTTTCTACGTCTGTCCAATTCTTTTGTGGCTTATCCAACGTCTTTCCTTCAAGAACAACAGTGGGATGGGACCATCCTTCAAGTACAGAGAGCCAAGCGTCTTCGTCTATACTTTTGAGATAAGCAGTCATTCTGGCCTTCCAGTATGGGTAATTTGTTCCTTCCAGAAGGGGTGGACGAGTTGAAGAACCTCCATCTTTGATTGTGTCTGCCATTCTCACCAAAACTTTTGAATCTCACCACGTAATTTGTCTGGTGCCTGCTCTGATACCAATTGAAAAAGTGTTCTGATGATATCGATTAGTGTAAGTTAACGAGTGTTAAAACTCCGCGTGGAACTCTACGTTAAACACCTCGAGAAATAAAAACTAAAGCAAACACAAGCAAGTTGTTATCGCAGTTCGGAACAACTGTTCCTAATCTGCGGGGCATTTTTGCCCGGGATAGTAACAATCCACTAGTGATAAATGGTTACAAGTCTTTCACAAAGACAATACAATTTTTGGTTCACCTTCTCAACAGAATCGTGGATTACCTTCTACACCTGACCCACTCAGTGTAAGTGGTCACGTTACTATCCCACTGAGGCTCCCCCTCAGTTCGAGCTCTCCAGCGTGGAAGGCTCAGTCTGTCTCCAGCATATACTTCAGCAAGGGTGTTCCAACTGCGGGTGGAACTCCGTCTTCATCTCTTCGACCGCTTCTCAGAAAGCTTATTGATGAAGAACCAATATGCTCAGAATACACGAACTTCTCTGGAATACTCGGAATAGATCACTCAGAAGTTCTGTATTGTATTCAGGCCTTCATGCCTATTCATACTCGTACGTATCCATTTATGGTAACTCTTCTAATCATGGCTTAATTGACAGTCCATGATTCTCTCTGCCTTCCTCTCGTGATCCTCTTCACCATATATATTCAATCTCCCTTAAATTAGTCAGACTACCATAATCTTCTCAACCTTCCTTCTTTGTGTCACCCGCTTCTCAATCTTTTCACTCTGACCTTCTGCAAATAGATTGCCCTGATCTTTTCTGTATCTTATCTAAACAGATGGCAATCTCTTCACGTGTCATCCTCAATCAGTCTCTTCACGTGTGTATATTGTATACACCTCACGTCTTGGTCACAAATCATTCTCCACGTGTGTATATATTGTACATACCCCATGCCTTGATCTCCTTATGCTTTATTTTGTCCAAAGAATAGTCAACTATAGTCAACTCGTGATCTCTTGGCATTAACAGATAGTATAGTGGAGAGGTGAGAGAGTGAGAGAGAGTACATACAAAAATTGTGGCTCTGAGTGTCACCGGGGAAAATAAAAATACAGTACCTCAAAGGTACCACTAGCAGGAAGGTGGAACAGAACAGTTCGTCGTCAGGTTAGAGGATCAAAGTGGCACTCACAATGCAGTTGCACGCAGCAGGAGTCTTGCACTCACAAAGCAAGCGCCACCACACGCAGAAAGGGAGACCATCAACAGACAAGAACACGACGTCTAGGTGAACTTGATAAAAGTTCCTCAGCGCAGAAAGCAAAATTAGAGGCAGCCTCCAGAAGGTTAAAAGCCACACGCATTCTAGGAGTTCAGAAGTCGCCACAAGCCAAAGGAGAAGAAGAAGAGAAGTTGATGGTTTTTTAAAGAGAAGTTGACTAGCCCCTTGATTTAAGAGAAGGAGATCAACAATCCCGCGATTCCTTGAAGGTAGTTTCCATACATACTCCTGCCAGAAGAGAACTCTTCCTCCAAACCAGAGTGTGACCCACTGCATCCCACTCTAGTTTGCCGCGCCAACTCCAGATCCGCCAAGACACTCAGTCCATTGCCACAAATACACCAACCCGCAGCACAACATTCCAGTCTGCTGTCGAACCTCACCTCCGTCGAGAAGCAAACACTGCACAAATTTGGAGGAGTCGACCAAGGTGGAGCAAGGCCCGCCACACCTCACTCTTGTTCATCATCCTAGTTTGCCGCGCCTAAATTCCAGTTCACCAAAAACTCTGTTTCTTTAGTACATTACTGTTCGAACTCGACCAAGACGATCCTTCACTTAGGAACATTAAAGTTTCTATGTACATGTATGTATACCCATATACATACACGTATACACAAAACAAAAAAATCAAAGATAATAAAAAAAAAGAGATTTATGTGTACATAAAACATACATTGTTCTAAAAAAAAAGCAAGAGGACAGAAATACGTACACCAAAATATAAATGGCCCTAAAAGAGTAAGAGGGTCCAAAAAATATGTGTGCGTGTGTGTTCGAGACCTACTCGTTCTTCAAACATGTAGTTCTCAAAGGGGGCAAACTGTAGACGCCAAAATTTGAACGACCCATCTACAGTAAGCCCATGCGCCCATCAATCCACCATTCGTCCATTGCAGGCTCGCCATCGGCCTATCCATCATTTCTTGGAGCCACCGTCCAGCAGCTCATCACCGGGCCCATCACTTTGCCACGTCCCTAACATTGTTGTCATCGACGTCATGGACACTTCATCTCCACGTCGACACCATCGCTGCCTTGTCACTACCACGCATCAATGCCACCTCAAATCACTAAATTGACCACGTTCTGGCCATCACCTAAGAAGAGGGCCAGCAAACAGAAAGTTCTCCATCGACACCCCCTTCTGAGGAACAATGGAGAGAAAGGAGGAAATGTCAAGTCTCCTCGAGGGAAGCAGCAAAAAGAGGATCTCGATCCTCATTCCAGGGTCGACCTCAACACACTGGCTACAAATAGCCAGAAAACTCACACACCAAGGGGGATCGAAAAAATTTTCCCACAGATAAGCTTTTTCGAGCCATTAGAAGTTCAAGTAACCTACCAGTTCGTCGGAGAATGTCCACACTACCGAAGCAACTCTACACAACCATCGGTAACGTCAACACGCAGAAACACACGGAACACATAAACTTCTATCCAGCCGACTAAGTCTGTTGTTGTTCGTGTACACTCATTCGGAGTTTTCAACTCGTCGTCGAATCGTCAGGAAGCAGTAACTTCACGAACACACGGAGATCGAATCAAACGAAAACTGGGAGATCACACCAGCAGAATTTCCCAATTCAACACAAAATTGTAAATTTCTCTGTAACTTTGTCGATTTAATCAGTCAGTCTCGATGTTTTGCGGACTGGAGGATTTTAGAGAAAACATGAACTTTTGTACTTTTCTCCAATCTCTTACAGCGAAACCTTAACCTTGAGATATTTCTTTCCTACTTCTTAATTTAATATTGTAGACACCAGTTTTATCAAAGCTCCATACAAAGAGGGAAACACAGTCCTTATCAGCTCCACGGGGCCCAGGTCAAGGGGTCAATCATTGACTTTGGTCAGTAAGACAACATCAGGCGTTCATCGAGCTTCATTAGATCAATGGACCAGATTTAATCCATAGAAGTGTACATTGCGCATCCACATATATGCTGACCTAGATGGTTAAGACATGTCATAATCCGAGTCAAAGCGCTATGTCAACTAGCCTTGGTCAAAACTTGTTACGAGGAATTCACCAGAAGAGAGCAGCAGAACCAGTCCACAAGGAAATCACCATGATTGAGGAGGGGAAACAAGATCAAGATAACAATTTTACAAACACTTATAAAAGTAGGAATAGAAGAATAGAAAAAGGATCAATCAATCGACCCAGAAATTGACCAACCAATCAATCCAGAATTTGACCAACCAATCAATCCAGAATTTGACCAACCAATCAATCCAGAATTTGACCAATCAATCGATCAATCAATTGATCCAGAGAGAAAATCAAACTCTAAAGATCACGCATAGCTCCCAAATCCAACTCCAGGGTAGCAACAAGCTGGCAAAATTTGTCGTTACCTTCTCTGCCACGACAACCACATAGAAGATTCAATCCTGTCAAGCTTAGGTGGATTTTCAAGTTTGTTTCATTTACTTTTAGCTCAAGGGAGACTCAGTTCTTTGAGTAATCGACTGTACTTATTACAGAGATAGAATCAGAGGAAGAATAGAATTGGAATCCACAAATATTTTTAAATTTTCTCAATACTCTTTATTTTGTGATTGTAGTCTTCTCGGCCGCGACTTCTTTGCGCTTGACAGATTACACGTTTACAAATATATACATAAGATTAAAAAAGTTTATACTCTTACCTCATTTTGTGTTGACATGCATATACATGAGATTATGAAATATAATGATAAATAACATAATAATATGAAATTATATGATAAAATTACCTCATAATAAGTGTTGAAAGCATGTAAAATAAGAAACTAAATGTTCTTCATCCTCAAGATGAATATTAATAAGCACCTACTAGAAAAGAAAAGAATCTTGATATAAATATTTTTTTACATTTATGTTAAAAAATGTAAATAATACAAAAATAACATTACTTGATAGTCTGTGACTTCTGCGCTACTATGTTGTTCATAACATAACTTTTTTTTTTGTATAATTTATGATCTCATTCTTCACCGTTAATATAACTTTTTTTTTTTGTATAATTTATGATCTCATTCTTCACCGTACCATCTCATAATATGAAGAAAGTTTCCATTAATTAAGTGGTGCCCACAATGTGTTTGTACAACTGTCTGAAAAGAAAAAAATACAAATATTTTATGATGAGGATTAAAGTATATATATGTTGTGATAATGAAAAAAAATACACCCTTGTAAAATATTTAGTTTAAAAAAGTAGTTAATATTATTTTAAGCATACTTCTAATTTAGAAACTATGCCACTTTTGTCAACTTAATTTGATCTAGATATGTTTCAATGTTTGGCACCTACATGCACTAAAGTATTCTTTAATAGTTGACTCATGATGTCCTTTGGATTTCATTTGTACCGTTCATCCATTTATACTTAGAGACCAATTTCTCTATTTTTGTCTTGAAGATAAACTAGTTTCTCAAGTAATGTACTGAAAACATTCTTAATTTGGTAGAATAATTCATGTCCTAGAAACTTCAATTCAATCTACAGGAAACAAAGAAAAGGAAAGCAAGATAGGAGAGAACATATGTAGACCTTATGATTCAACGTCTCTTGGTAGGGCTAACAATGGATCAAACCCGATCCATTATGCCCAAACCTGTACCCGATCCAATAAGAAACAAGTATTCATTAAGCCTCTTACTAGATACTCGTTTCTTATTATATCGGGAACGGGTATATCCAATAAGAAAACGGATATCCAATGGATATATGTTCAGGCCCAGATACCCAATAAAGCTTTTGCACTTTATTGGGCTTTAAATCAAATAATTGAAATTCGGCTTTATTTAAATTCAAATTTGATTTCAACAATTTAGATACAATAAGAATCCACAATGAATATAAAGATATTAAAATTATAAGAAATACTAATAATTGTAAAATTTAATAATCACTTTATTAAAAATAAAATTGACTTCATTATTTTAAAAAATATTAATATTACTAAAAATTTACTCTTTTTTAAATTAAAATTTAGAAAGATTGGTAAAATTTTCTAATTTTATAAAAAGAAAAAAAAGAAAAAATATAAAAAAGAAAAAATGGTAAAAAATAAATTTATCAAATTTATGCAACTTCAATAAATTTTTAAAAATTTATACTTCTCTCTCCTCTTTCTCTCTCTTCTTTCTCTCTCTCTTTCTCTATCATCTTTTTCTCTCATCTTTCTCTCTCATCTTTCTCTCTTCTTTCCCTCTCATCTTTCTCTCTCATATTTCTCTCTCTTCTTTCTCTCTCATCTTTCTCTCATCTTTCTCTCTCATCTTTCTCTCTCATCTTTCTCTCTCATCTTTCTCTCTCGTCTTTCTCTCTCATCTTTCTCTCTCATCTTTCTCTCTCTTATTTCTCTCTCATTTTTCTCTCTCATCTTTCTCTCTCATCTTTCTCTCTCATCTTTCTCTCTCCTCTTTCTCTCTCCTCTTTCTCTCTGTTCTCTCTTTTCCTCTTTCTCTCTGTTCTCTCTTTTCCTCTTTCTCTCTATTCTCTCTTTTCCTCTTTCTCTCTCATATTTCTCTCTCATATTTCCCACTCCTATTTCTCTCTCATATTTCCCTTTCCTATTTCTCTCTCATATTTCCCTCTCCTATTTCTCTCTCATATTTCCCTCTCCTATTTCTCTCTCTATTTCCCTCTCCTATGTCTCTCTCCTCTTTCTCTCTCTTCTTTCATTTCCACTTTCTCTCTCCTCTTTCTCTCTCTTCTTTCTCTCCTCTTTTGCTCTCCGCTCTTTCTCTCTTCTTTCTCTCTCTTGTTTCGGTCTCTTGTTTCTCTCTTCTTATAATTTTATTATTTTTTTCTATTTTTACTAACTTTTATAAATTTTGTATAAATATTTCTAAATGTCGTGAATTTTTTAATTTTTGAAATTATTACTAAACTTTTTACGAATTTTTATAAATTTTGTTTAAATATTTTAAATTTTTTTGAATTTCTATAATTTTTTTTTAATATTTTTTTTTATGAATTTCTGTATTTCTTGATCCATTTATCTTACTGGATCTTATTGGGTCCTTATTGCATATCCAATAAGGGTCTTAATGGGTTGGATCTGATCTTGGTTTGGATGGATCCTCTTGGATAATATTTAATGGTTCAAGTGCTCAAAGAAGATTATTCAATATTTAGTTTTTCGACAAACTGAGTGCGATACAACAATCCTTCAGGCAGGGGATTGAGTTTCGGTAGAAAATCTCCTCTCCGGGGCGTTTATAAGTTTGAACTTCTGAACCCGATGCTTTTTTCTTCTTGTTTATTTGTAGGCAGGACCTTCCTGTCGATCCTCAAGAAGAGGATCAGCCTTGTTTTTCTCCTCGGGATCGATGACTTGACTTGCTATTTCTGGTGAGTCTTGACTAGGACTTGGTCGATCCCAGTGGCAAACAGGTGGTGGATAGATGAGGTGATGTTGTGGCGATGACAGTGATGGCGGCGGTGAAGTGGCAATAATGTGGCAGGGAGGACGTGTCGGTGTGGGCCCGTGGACGAACTAGTGGTGGGCCAATGGCGGATACAATGGTGGTGGACCTATGATGAACGACGACTTGACAAATGGGCCAGTGGATGGACCGATGGTGGATGGATGGCGGGCGGACCGATGATGGCCATGCGATGAACTGTGGATGGATCGGTGGATGGGCTTGCAGTAGATGGACCATTAATTTCTAACGTCAAAAGTTTGGCCCCCTCGAGACTTGTCTATTTGGAAAATAAGTAAGTCTCAAAAAAACACACTTTTTATTTTTTTTTGTTTTAAGACCCTCTTACTCTTTTAGGGTTTTTTATCTTTTCATATGTACATATTTTCTGCCCTCTTGCTTTTTGGAACAACATATATTTTTGTAAATTGTAGACGCCAAAATTTGTATGGCCCATCTACGGGAAGGCCACTAGTCCATCAACTCGTTGTCCACTCCCTGCAGGCTTACCAATGACCTATCCACCACCAATTCTTGGAGCCATCACTCAGCAGCCCATTTTCGGGTCCAGTTCGTCACCACATCATCGTCGTCGTCACCGCTAATGTGTCGCCACATTCGTCGTCGTCAGCACCAAATCAGCAGACCACCTGTCTGCCACCAGGATTGACCAAGTACTGCTCTGGCTCAACCATAGGAGCTAGAAAAGGAGTTTCCTCCTCGATCCCTTTTATGAGGATTGATGGAGGAGAAAGAGGAAAAAGTCACCAAGTCTTTACTCCCCCTCTTGGGGAGCAGGATCCATTTTAGGAATCGATCTCAAACAACTCAACCCCTAGCAACAAATAGCCAGTGACTGCACGCCAAAGAGGTTCAAAAAGTTTCACTCCAGTTCATATATCCTCCAGTTTGTCGAAATTCACAGAGTCTACCAAAAAAGCTCTACAGCTTCACCGGTGACGTCAACACACCGAAAACAAGGAACACAAATACTTTTGTCCGGCCGACTACATCCGTCGTCGTTCGTGCACACTCATTTGGAGGCTCGAAATTCGTTGTCAACTTGCAGGAAGTAGCAACTTCGTCAACCAATCAATGGAGATTGAATTAGAGGAAAGATAGGAGAACAAACCCGCAAAATTTCCTAATTCACACCCAAACTGTAAATTTCTCTGTAACTTTGTCGAATTAATCAAATGGTCGCGTAGGTTCGCGGACCAGAGGATTTTTGTCTCTACAGATTTGGCATGCCTGGTGGGACATTCCCTACCTCTCATCTCCTTCTCCAAAAAAAGAAAAAGAAAACCAACTTTGAAACTTCAAATAACGGACAACAACAACGGCAATAAGATCTACCTCTAGTTCAATTTACCGGTGCCTTGCCGCTGGAATGAGCTCGACCGCTGCCGCAAGAGTCCGCTGCTCATCGGCCAACAGTCCAGCTCCGATCGCTTCACCGCTGGTAACACGCCCAGTGACGAGGTCTCTGGCCATAAGCCTGTCGAAAAGACAGGCAACCTTCATGAAAGATGTGCGCCACCCGAGAGTCGTCTTCCAATTGCAAGCTGCCGAGGCCTTTGCCAAGCTAGTCGCGGCACCGTCAAAATTGGTTCGGGAGATAGCCAAGCCGACCTACCTAGCCGTAGTTACTACTCCACCGGTGCATAGGCCGGCGACCAGCCCAATCCAGTCACCATCAGCTCAGAAGGTCTCTATCTTGCCTGCTATGATTCAGCATTATGAGCAGCACACAACTCCATCCTTGCCGGCCAGGACAAATCCCCGACCAACCTCAGTCTCTCCCAGAATAACGGTCGGGGGTTCTTCGCCGATGGTGACTATCTCCCATGACCTTCTGGCGGCGTTCTCTGCCGCAGCTCGGTCACCCCCTGCGCCTTCTCCAAAGCAACGAACACCGACAGCCTCCCCTCTGGCCTGGTCACAAGCCGCCTCTCTAAAAAACACACCACTGGGCACTCCATTGAGTTGATCGCCAACCAAGGTGTCACCACACAAACACTCACCAACGATCAACTCTCCAATCAGATCACCCACAGCTGTTTCATCGCACCAAATAACATCCACGTCCATCTCCTTTGTATGGTCACCAGTCAGAGACGTCGCCACTTCGGTCTACGACAGGAGCTACTCCTGCAGCTTCGACTTTCAAAGTTGCCACCATGATGACTTCACCAAAACAGTCGAGGAGCAACTGGTCGAGATGCAAGCCGCGCTCAAAGAGCAGAGCGAACAAATTCGTGCAAAAGATGTACAAATCATGACCCGTGACCTTTAGATCACCAAAATAATGGAGCAGTTGAAGATACTCACAGCCAACACTGGCGACCTCTCACAAGAGGTCAATAGAAACAGAGCAATGACTAGTGCTTCGGCGGAGCCCTAATAAGAGGAACCAACTTCTGACGTAGAAGGGCAGATCTCCCTCATGCTCGATGCGGTGACTGAGTTAATCAACCACGCCATCCAAAATAGCTCCGGGGAAAGAAAATCGGTCTCCTACTAGAGGCCATAAATGCAGCGGATTCAAAATCTCCCGATGCCCTTCGGGTACCACCCACCCAATTTCCAACAATTTAACGGCGACGAGCACCCAACGTAGCACGTCGCCCACTTCATCAAAACTTGCAATAACGTTGGCACCGCGGCGACCTGTTGGTCAATCAATTCGGTCGATCACTAAAAGGCAACACTTTTGACTGGTACATCGAGTTGCTGCAAGAATCGATCGACAGCTGGGAGCAGCTGGAACATGAATTCCTCAGTCGGTTCTGCAGCACCCGACACACCGTCACATTGGCCGAACTCGCCAACCAATCGAAGAAAGGCGAGAAAGTCATCGACTATATCAATCGGTGGAGAAACCTCAGCCTCAACTGCAGAGAAAACTCCAACCTATCTTTCGAGGCCGAAATCAAAATGTGCACTCGAGGGATGCGATGGGGACTCCTGTTCTTCTTGCAGTGCTAGAAGCTGAAGGACTTTCAAGACCTCGCGACGGAGGCGTAAAATATGGAGACCCTCATACCCGGTTCTGACCTACACAAGAAGGGGAAGGCCACCGCCAAAGACGCGAAGGAGAAGACAAAGAACTCCACCACCAATGCCTTCGAACCCATCAAAGTCGGAGGCAAAGCAAAAACATCTTTTGCCCCACGACCACCCGCCGGGGGCACCTATAAGAAACCAACGTTGAAATAAAGGCAAGAAAAAACCTATCCTTTCGCATGCAGACGTGCCAAATATGCTCGATCAATTGCTCGAGAACGTTTAGCTCAAGCAGCCTGATGCGATCCCAGCTAATCACTAGCAAGAGGACTAATCAATGTAATATAGACTTAGGTTAAGTCTTAATATCGTCCCACAAGGACCAAGCTAATAGATAATTGGTTTTCTAGTTTAAAAACTAAAGTTTGAGAAATCGATTGGAAAGGAGTTACAAAAACAGAAAATAAACTAATCTATCTAATCCTATAGAGATCAAGAGAGGGCTTTTGATAAAATCAGTATGGAAAAGACAATGGAATTCAATTCCTCCCTAGCTACTTATGAGATTGAATACAATTAATGATTTAGATAACAAACTTGACGAGCTTATTAAATCCATGGCTACTTCCGCATCGGCATCACCTTCTATCTCCTACAGACAACCAGTCGACATGATCAACTCTATTTGATAGCATAAATATAAAGCTCAGCGACCCTACCTATGGTGGGGAATCAGGTCTTATGTCATTGATAAGTCAATCAAATCAAAAGGGTATTACTTTAAGGCCGAGGATTAACCCTAAGACAAGCTCAACTTATCTAGTGCATGAACTCAAAAAGAATTTGTACATCCTATCAAACATATCTCACCTTACGCCAAACTTCACCTTATAACCAGTACATCGTAAGACAACAAGTATGAATCAAAGAATTAACAGCTTATTGCTACTCATTCATACACGAATTTGAAATCTAATAAAGTATCAATATCATTACATAGCTAGGGAGTCATGAAATCCCAACATAAAGGAATACTCCATGCTGGAAAATATAGCACAAAACAAGGACTTGAATACAACCATGAAGAAGAAAATAAAAGATAAACTAAGTACAAAGTTCCCTTGAGAAGAATCTACTTGCTGAAGATGGCTTCCAATGGCTGCTTCTCCTCCTTGCCTCAAAAGCTTCAATAGGACGTCTCCTCTTGCCTCTCAAGACTCTCAGAACTAAAGAACACAGCAAGGAATTGAACTAAAATTCGATCATAACTGGATTCTAATTGGATGCGAACTGGCTGCCTCACTCATCTTTGGACCTCTATTTATAGTTGAACTTCTATCCAGGACCTGTAATTTGGTCTCTGTCCAGGGGTATAAAATGTACCTTAAAGACCTCAGAATTGGATGAAATTACATAAAAACCTTCCTTATATAGTCCTTGCCTTGTGTACCAAGTTTTAAATTAATCTGAGTTAGACAACTTGGGATATGATGCTGAGAAGTTGGGTTGGTTCCACTGCCAATTTCTGAACAGGGTCCACCACTTCAAAAATTCAAAACCCCAAAAGGACAACTTGAATTTATCTGATTTTTCATGAAATGATTCTCAATACTCTCAGGAGTCTGTGGTCCAAATTTTGATTCAATTGGAAGTCGGAATCTCCAGCTATGGCCTCTTCAAACTCGGACTATAATTTTCTCTTTCAACAGTTTCCTAATCTGCATTAGACTTCACCTTTTTGAGGATTAAAACCTCTTAGGAATCCCATCAACTTCCTTTAGAGATTTTGTGGACACCTTCCATATACACTAATGACTCTACATCCCACGTTTTAACTTGATTACTTGTCAGAATCCCAAGATTTTTGCGATTTTGCATTGCTGAGTCAGTGGCGCAGTCGCGCCACTCGGGCATAATTTCTTCTATGTACTCGAATGGAAAGAGTCCTGGTCATGTTTGGAAACTCCATAGGCCTTGTGGCGCCATCTTGATGTGGCCGCGCCATTCTGGTGGTGCGGTAGCGCCAGATTTTGTCCTCCGACTAGTTCGGTCGCGCCAATTCCTGCAACCTTGTACCTTTCTGCACTAAAGTCTGCATATTTTCCTCATTTTAGCTCTGATTTGAATAATTCTTGTTGCGTTGGACTCCTGAGAGAGAAAAAATGAGTGTGAGATATATTTAATGATATTATGATGATTATTGACTCCAAAATATAATTTTTAATTCCACGTTTTAACTTGATTACTTGTCATAATCCCAAGATTTTGCGATTTTGCATTGTTGAGTCACTGGCGCGGTAGTGCCGTAAATGTGTCTGATATTGGCGCAGTCGAGCCACTCGGGCATAATTTCTTCTAAGTACTCGAATGGAAAGAGTCCTGGTCATGTTTGGAAACTCCATAGGCCTTGTGGCACCATCTTGGTACGGTCGCGCCATTCTGGTGGCGCGGTAGCGCCAGATTTTGTCCTCCGACTGGTGCGGTCGCGCCGGTTCCTGCAACCTTGTACCTTTCTCCACTAAAATCTTCATATTTTCCTCATTTTAGCTCCAATTTGAATAATTCTTATTGCGTTGGACTCCTGAGAGAAAAAACATGAATGTGAGATATATTTAATGATATTAAGATGATTATTGACTCCAAAATATAATTTTTAATTCCAATTGAGGCCTAAAAATAGTGTCATTTAGACACTTATCACAACCAGAAATCAAAAGACTTGGCGATTTGACAAAGTGGAAAGATCCAAACTTTGGCAAATACCATCGCCTACTAAGACACTTGATCGAGAAATGCTTCGTCTTGAAGGACCGAATCATGCGTAATGAAATTGACGGAGTAGAAGGCGTTGTGTCGGCAAACGTCATTTCTATCCAGGCAGAGTGTAGTCGATAAACTAGACTCAACAAGCCTCGGATTGTGAGAAAGGAGTACCACCCCAAATTCGGTCCCCCCATAATGATTTACTCAAGCTGCCAGAAATCAAAAGACCTGGCAATTTGACAAATTTGAAAGAACCAAACTTTGGCAAATACCACTGCCTACTCAAACACTTGACCGAGAAATGCTTCGTCTTGAAGGACGGAATCAATGGACCTCGCGGCACAGAGTTGAAGGCGCTGCGTCGGCAAACGTTGTTTCTATAGAGGCCGAGTCAAGTCGACAAACTAGACTCAACAAGCCACGGATTGTGAGAAAGGAGTACCACCCCAAATCCGGTCTGCCCATCAAATCACATAACCGGCGACCAACGGCGAAGGTCAAATAAACTCCAGAATATCGAGAAGCCGCCGTGACAGATGCAGAGGGGTGGATCCTTGTCACCTAGCGGAAAAAGTGCATTTGAGAAATTGAACCGCCGACAACCACTAAACCAAAGGCGAAGCAACCAAGAAGGAAAGCTACAAAGCGCCAAAATAAAGCTCCGAGGACGGCCATCCGAGAAGTAAATAAAAGAAAGTGGAAACCCGTTACGTTGGCGGAATTCTTCCCGAATGATTTCTTCACGCCACCGGCAATGGTGGCCACTTGTTCGGTATCTCCCCCCAAGTAGACTAATAACCGAGAAGACAAGGGGAAAGAACTGATTGTCGAATGTGACAACCTCGAGACGTCTCTGAAGCAAATTTCTTCGCCGAACGAGCTTGAGGATGATCTAGACCTACCCGTTAAATCCCCTGACGCCCTGATCAAAATCTTGGAAGAGCCCAAAAAGTTTCAAGACGAATTGGAGCAATTACTCATGCAAAAAAATGATTTACCAAAGGTCGGTCTGACGCCACTGTTTAGAAAGGAAGAAGAAGCTTCCTCTTCTTGTCAAGTGTCACAGCTAGAAGAGTCTCTCCCAGTCTCATGTCCACCATGCATTACTTTTCGAGAGGAAGATGCTCAATAGGGGGCAAGAACTCACAACCGGCCATTGTTCGTGTCAGGCTACATTAAGGACACCCTAATCAACTGTATCCTCATTGATTGAGGATCTGCAGTTAACATCCTGCCAATCCGAACAATGAAGAACGTGGGTATTTCAACCTGCGACCTGTCTGTGAGTTCCTTACTCATTCAAGGGTTCAACCAAGAAGGTCAGCGTACGCTCGGCATGATCAGACTAGAGCTGCACATTGGCGAGATGGTCGCCGACTCACCCTTCCAAGTGATTGACTCCAGGACATCATACAATTTACTCCTGGGTCGACCTTGGCTTCATGCCAACGATGTTGTTCCATCCGCCCTCTACCAGTGTTTTAAATACTGGAAGGACGACGAGCAGAAGATGGTGTATGCCAATGAATGTCCATTCACTCAAGCTAAAGAATCAATCACCGATGCCTAGTTTTCCTAACGATTCGGCCGACAGTCAAAACGACATCTTGGTCGGGCCTGGCTCCAAATGTCAAAATCACCCTTCCCCTTAGACAAACCCTGAAACACAACTTGGTGTTGAAAGCCATACCACCAAGACCATCAATGCCTAAGGAGTAAATGTCAACTCCAACAATCCCAGCACCACCAAATAACAAGGCATCAGTACTCAGATACATCCCCCAGTCACTGAGGAAAAAGGGAGAAGCCCCTGTTGTCATATGTCGTGCGACCGAGCCAACCCCACTAAAAGAAGGAGTCACTTTACCGCTGCCCAAACTCGAAGACCAAAGTATTGTCAAGAAGTATCTGAGCCCTGAACGGTTGCCTACTACTCAAACGACAGAGGACTTCGACCCAAATGCCTATGGGCTGATTACCAAGGCAGGGGGCAATTTCATGAAGAAGCAGCTGCACGGCCAACCACTTGTCGCTCTGCTAGTTCTCACTCCAGCGTAAGAGAAATTCAGGAATGCAGGCCACCGCATTACTCAAGGCAGACGAGGCCTTGGGTACCAGTCAAATAAACCAATTCGTATCACTGGCCGGTCGGCTGATGTTCATCAAGTTTCGGTCGACCAAAGTTCACCGAAGAAAAAAAAGTGTCGATGGTCATTTTCATGGCTAAGTCGCTATCGTAAAGGCTTGTGCGAATGACATCTTCTCTGTCAACCACATCTCCATCACCGATGGTGATAACCAAGGAGATGACAAATTCATTCTGAAGGACGCTCCAGCCGCGTTTGAAGAAGGAAGCCAGGCTATTGTGGACAAATTAAAGAAAGTCAACCTAGGCACCGAAGAAGAGCCGAGGTCGACTTTCCACTGTGCTGCATCATAAGTGTCTGAAAGACACTATCTTTAGGCATGAAAACAAATTGAAAAATTTAATTCTGAGTCGATTCTGAGCATAAAAGTAACAAATATGATTCAATTTCATGTTTAGTACCTCAGGTACCCAATGGAAGAAGAAAAACTGGATTTGGAGCGAAAACAGAGGAAAAATGAGCAAAAGGAGCCAAAAAGAAGGATGGCGCGTCCGCGCCATAATCGGCGCCACCGCGCCGCGGAAATGGACAAAAATTAAAAATAAAGGATAAAATGCCCAATGACTTAATGGACATGAACGCCAACAGTTGGGGAATGTGAAGTGGCAAGACCGCGCCTTCAGAGGGCGCTACCTCACACTGAGACAGAATGGACGCGCCGAAGAGCTGCTAAATACAGAAAAAGGAGTTGCCGTTTTGGGGACCAATGAAAAAGTCTAAGGAGTGGCGCGGTACAACAACAAAATCTGGCGCTACCGTACCATGAAGTCTCCTAACACGGATTCTATGGTCGTTTCCAGACTAAGAAAGAATTCTGCTCCAGTGGCGCGACCGCACCATTATCAGGCACATTATCGGCGCGACCGCTCCAATGACTCAACAACGCAAAGTCGCAAAAATCTTGAGATCGTGACAACCAATCAAGCCCAAACTTGAGGAAAGAAGTCCTAAGTGCCTAAGGAAGGTAGCCAGAAACACTTTTATGGAATTGGCTCGAGTCCTAGGTGTTTTGAATGACCAAGAAACAAAATTCAATATGAATAAGGAAGCTGCTCAAAGAAGAGAAGAAAAATCCGAGTTTGAAGAAGATCAAATCTGGAGTTCCCGGTGTCCAATTGAACTCAAATTTGGGCTGAAGATTCCTGAGAGGATTTAGAATCAGTCCACGAAAAATCAGATCAATCCAAGTCAAGCATCTCGGGCTGTATACCTTCAAAGAGTGGGACCCAGTGTAGAAATTGGCAGCAGAGCAATCCAACTTCTCAACATCATATCTCGAGTTTCATAACTCAGATTGGACTCAAATTTCATACACAAGGCAAGGACCATGGAAGGAAGTTTTCATGTAATTTTGTCCAATTCTGAAGTCGGGAAGGCATACTTTACACCCCTGGACAGAGACCAAATTACAAGGTCTGGACAGAACTTCAACTATAAATAAGGGTCTGAGGAGTGTAAATCATCCAGTTTTTAGTTCAATTTCCTGCATTGTTCTTTAGTTTAGAGAGGGGAGAAGGTCCAGAGGAAGTCTTGCACGACCTCTGGGTGTATTGAGGAATAAAGGTGGAGATTTTAGCCAAGGAGCAAGGGTGACCAGGAGCAGTCCCAAAGGGAGTTTCTGTGCTTAGTTATTTTTATTCTTTTGTGGCTGTTATTAAAACCTTGATTTGCGTTTATACTTTCAGTATGGAGTAATTGTCTGTAGTTGGGAGTCCAGGACTCCCTAGGCATGTAATGAGATTGATACATTATGTTTTATTTGGTTTTCAATTCGGTGTATGAATGAGCATTCTTAAGCTGTTAATTTCTTGATTCATACTTGTTGTGCTGCGATGTACTGGTTATAAGGTGAAGCTAGACTTAAGGTAAGATATATTGATAGGAAGTACATAATCTTTTTGAGTTCATGCACTAGGCAGATCAACTGATCTTAGGGTTAATTGAAGCGATCCCAGCTAATCACTAGCAAGAGGACTAATCAATGTAATATAGACTTTGGTTAAGTCCGAATATCGTCCCACAAGGACCAAGCTAATAGATAATTGCTTTTCTAGTTTGAAAACCAAAGTTTGAGAAATTGATTGGAAAGGAGTTACAAAAATAGAATTTAAACTAATCTACCTAATCCTATAGAGATCAAGGGAGGGCTTTTGATAAAATCAGTATGGAAAAAGACATTGGGAATCCAATTCCCTCCCCAGGCAATTCTGAGATTGAACAGAAGTTGAGTTTTGGAAACCAATTTCTGACGAGCTTATAAAACCATGGTTACATTCCGCATCGGCATCACCTTCTATCTCCTAGAGTAAACTAGCCGGCATAATCGACTCTACTTTATAGTATAAACATGAAGCTCATTGACCCTACCTATGGTCGGGAATCAGGTCTTGTGTCATAGGCAAATCAATCCAATCCAATAGGGTATTACTTTAAGGTTGAGGATTAACCCTGAGATTAGCTGATTTGCCTAGTGTATGAACTCAAAAAGATCATGTACATCCTATCAACATATCCTACCTTAAGTCTAGCTTCACCTTATAACCAGTACATCACAGGACAACAAGTATGAATCAAGAAATTAACAGCTTAAGAATGCTCATTCATACACCAAATTGAAAACCAATTAAAACATAATGTATCAACGTCATTACATGCCTATGGAGTGCTGGACTCCCAACTACAGACGACTATTCCATACTGGAAATATAAACACAAATCAAGGTTTTAATAACAGCCATAAACGAATAAAAATAACTAAGCACAGAAACTCCCTGAAAAGGATTGCTCCTGGTCACCCTTGCTCGTAGGCTAAAATCTCCACCTTTCTTCCTCAAAGCACCCAGAGGTCGTGTAAGACTTCCTCTGGACCTTCTCCTCTCTCTAAACTAAAGAACAAATCTTGAAATTGAACTAAAAACTTGATGCATTACACTCTTCCTCAGAGCCCTATTTATTGTTGTTCTGTTGCCCAGGCCCTGTCATTTGATCTCTGTCCAGGGGTATAAAGTGTGACTTCCTGACCTTAGAATTACACACGAACCTTACTTACATGGTCCTTGTTTGGTGTACGAAATTAGAGTTAAATATGATTTAGGAAACTGGAGATATGATGCTCAGAAGTTTGGTTGATTCTGCTGCCAATTTCAGCACTGGGTCCACCACTTTGAAAATATAAAACTCTAGAATCACGACTTGTATTGACCTGATTTTTCGTGAAATGATTCTCAATCCTCTTAGGAGTCTGTGGTCCAAATTTAGATTCAATTGGAAGTCGGAATCTCCAGATATGGCCTCTTCAATCTTGGACTATAATTTCCTTTTATAGCAGTCTCCTAATGAGGAATAGAACTTCACCTCTTTGAGGATTCAAACCTCTTAGGATTTCCATCAATTTCATCTAGACACTTCATGGACACCTTCCTTATACACTTAGGATTCTACCTCCCACGTTTGATCTTGATTACTTGTCAGATATGGCTCGGTCGCGCCATAACTGTGTCTTAAATTGGCGCAGTCGCGCCACTCAGGCAGAACGTCTTCTAAGTACTTGAAGGGAAAGTGTCCTGGCCATGTTTGGAAACTACATAGGCCTTGTGGCGCCATCTTGGTGTGGTCGCGCCATTCAGGTTGCGCGATAGAGCCAGATTTTGTCCTCCAACTGGTGCGGTCGCGCCGTTCCCTGCAACCTTGTACTTTTTTGCACTAAAATCTTCATATTTTCCTCATTTTAGCTCTGATTTCAATAATTCTTGTTGTGTTGGACTCCTGAGAGAGAAACAATGAATCTGAGATATACTTTATGATATTATGATGATTATTTACTCCAAAATATAATTTCTTATTCAAATTGAGGCCTAAAAATAGTGTCATTTAGACACTTATCATTAATCCTCGACCTTAAAGTAATACCCTGTTAGATTGGATCGATTTACCTATGACACAAGACCTGATTCCTGACCATAGGTAAGGTCAATGAGCTTCATGTTTATGCTATCAAGTAGTGTCCTTCATGCCGGCTGGTTTACTCTAGGAGATAGAAGGTGATGCCGATGCAGAATGTAACCATGGTTTTATAAGCTCGTCAGAAATTGATTTCCAAAACTCAACTTGTATTCAATCTCTGAATTTCCTAAGGAAGGAAATGGATTCCCAACGTCTTTTCTCCTTATTAAAATCCCTCAAAAGCTCTCTCTCAACTTGGTTCAAGTAGTTGTTTAGTTTAAATTTCTGTTTTGTTAAGTGTTAAGTTCAGGATACTCAAACTTTAAATTGTTATTCAGAAAGTGATTAGCTACTGGCTTGGTCCTTGTCGGACGATATTCAAACTTAACCTAAGTCTATATTACATTGATTAGTCCTCTTGCTAGTGATTAGCTGGGATCGCATCACTGCACTAGCCAAAGAAGAGGAGGCCGAGTATATCTCTCTCATCAAGGAGTATCGCGATGTCTTCGCCTGGAATTACACAGAGATGCTAGGCCTTGACAAAAAAGTCGTCGTGCATAAACTCATGGTTCATCCCATAGTTCGGCCTGTCAAACAGATGTAGAGACGCTTCCAACCTGAGGTCGTCCCATAGATAGAAAAAGAGGTCGACAAACTTATTGCAGCCAACTTCATCCGGGAGGTCAAATACCCTTCATGGCCTTCCCATTCCCAATCACCGAACTCATGGTGGATGCGACGACTGGGCATGAAATGCTCTCCTTCATGGACGGATCGTCGGTCTATAATCAGATCCACATGGACCCAAAGGACGAAGACCTCACCGCGTTCCGAACACCCTGTTGTCCCAATAAATCATAATATAATAAAAAATTTAAATTTTGCGAACCTGTTTGTCAATTCTCCTCCGTTCTTGTCGAATCGTTGTCGGTCCACCAACACTGTTTGTTTGATTTCCCTTGATGGAAGGCTCCTCTAACGAAGAATGAAATCTAGTTCCAGAGTTGGTGTGACCTCCTAATCATGTAAATAAATAGAATTCGTGGCCCATCAACCGAACAAACCATAATTGCCCATTAGCCAAATAAGCCCAAAAGCCCATTAGCTAAATAGCCCGATCCATTATCTAATGGACCCATACAAGGATTCCTCCTTCCATCATCGCTTCCTACTCAACCTCAGACTTAGGTCAATTGAGGCGTCCCCCAAAAGGCCCAAGTCCAACAAAAATAGAACCCAACAAGTGGGCTATAAGAGGCCCAATTCCCATAACGTTTTAAATCAAAATAATTTGAAAATAATTTTGAGAAAACAATTTAGAAATAGCTATTTCATAAAACCAATTATGGGAATTGGAATATCCATAATTTGAGTAAATCGATAATTTCCCGGGTTTATCAATTTATATCAAAATTACGATTTTGCCCCTGGTTGAGATTCTCTTGGAATAATAACCTCCCGACAATGTTAATAATACTAATTCTCCAGTGGTTTGATGCACCAAAAAGCATCATCAATGCTATCAATTCCACTCCAAAAGAATTATACACCTTAACAGTAGTCGGGCCAATTCTCAAGATAAAAGGAAGCTAGACTCAGAGGTGATCGGTCTCATAGGCTCAAGGCCCATTTACCTGATCTCTGGTCACCCGTCCTATGTGTGACACACACAATATTGTATGGTGATGAGACATCTAGGTCAGTGTATGGTCCTACGCCCAACACCCCTTATAAGGCCATCTAAACATACAAAGGTCTAAGAGAGCTGCCCCAATTCTCACCTCAATGACCCAGGCGAATTCTGAGCACAAGGTTCCAGGACACAGTGTCATGAAGACACCCACCTCCCAGTGATCCAATGCCAAAGGGATGAAATCCATGGACAACAAATTAATGCATGCAACAAATAAAATTTATTAATCATGTAAAATTAAACATACAAGATAGTTCTGAGCAGAGCCACATATAAAATGCTAACAATCTCCCACTTGGCTCAATCAGAACCAAGGGGAATTAATTACAATGCCCATGCTCCTTACATGATCAATAAAAACTTTTACATTTAATCCCTTAGTCATGGGATCAGCTAACATCTCTGCAGAGCTTTTTCTTTCAACTACCAGCTGGTTTTTCTACACTCTATCTCTTATAAAGTGATACTTCCCATCAATATGCTTGACTCTTGAATGATATCGGGAGTCTTTGGTTAGGCTCCGAGCAGTCTCATTATCACAATACATTGTGATCGGATCCTTAATAGAATCTACAATATATAACTCCCGCAAGAAGTTCCTAATCCAAATTGCTTCTTGAGCAGCCAAGCTACAAGCAATATACTCTGCTTCCATAGTGGATATCGCAATACAATCTAGTTTCTTGCTTTTCCAAGAAATTGTGCCTCCACCAAACATAAACACATAACCAGAAGTATATTTGCGATCATCTTGATCACCCTGGTAATCTAAATCAGAATATCCCTCAACCATGAGGGTAGAAGATGAGAACACAAGTCGAGCTATCCTAGTCCCTTTGATATAGCGCAAAACCTGTTTCACTCCTTCCCAATGACGTGGCCCAGGATCTGACTGATAGCGGCTAAGTAAACTCACAACAAAACATATATCCGGTCTAGTGCAAGTCATAAGATACATCAGACTACCAATAGCAGAACAATATGTTGATCTCATATTATCCATTTTTCTGTCTTTCAATTTCATTTTGTGGACATTGAGATTTGCTAAAGATATCTCCTTTAGAAATTGGTGTTGTAGTGGGTTTACAAGCACTCATACAATATCTCTCAAGAATATTATCCACATAAGCAGTCCGAGACAAAGCAAGCATCTTAGTACTCCTATTTCTTTCAATCTTTATCCCGAAAGTATATAAGAAGCCATTCCAAGATCTTTCATCTCGAAATTCTCTTGCAACCAATTCTTTGTCTCTTGAATCAACTGTCTATTACTCCCTATAATTAAAATATCATCCACATACTATACAAGAAAGACTATTTGACCATTGAACCTTTTAATATAAACACAAGGGTCTTGAGTTGCTTTCAAACTCAAATGCTTTTATCGATTGGTCAAATTTCATGTACCACTGCCTAGAAGCTTGTTTCAAGCCATATATTGCTCTTGTTAACTTGTAAACTTTTGTACCATCTGTAACAAAACCATCAGGTTGTTCCATATAAAGTTCTTCTTCAAGATCTCCATTCAGAAATGCAGTTTTCACATCCATCTGAAATAAGTCATAATCAAAATGTGCAACAATTGACAATATTATTCGAATTGATGTGATTTTTGCTACTGGAGAAAAGGTATCATCATAATCAAAACCTTTTCTTTGTGTATAAACCTTAGCAACTAGTCTTGCTTTATATTTTTCAACTTGACCCTCTGAATTTCTTTTCCTCTTAAATATCCACTTGCAACCTATCGGCTTGCAATTTTTAGGAGGTTCTACTAGGGTCCATACCTTGTTCTTCTGCATTGAATCCATCTCTTCTTTCATGGCAATGTCCCATTTCTTAGCATCAATATCTGATATGGCACTATCATAATCATGAGGGTCAAGAATGTCTTTATCCTCCAATCTAGGATATGAATCACCTACTAGGGTATACCTGTTAGGTGCTCTAATCTGTCTTTGGCTTCTTCTGACATTATCTTGAACAGGAGGATGCTGAGGAACCTCAGAAGTACTTGGCAAAGAAGAAGATATAGGTTCCACATTTTCTTGAATCTCAAAAATATCAACATGATCATTTTCTGTCTTTTCAATCAATATACTTTCAAGGAAAGTTACATTTCGATATTCAAAAATGACATCATTGGATTTATCATATCTGAACCCTTTGGAATGTAGAGGATAACCCACAAAGAAACATTCCAATGTCTTAGGTTCTATCTTTGATCTGTCATCTCCTGTATATAGTGCCTTGCAGGGCATCCCCATGTAACTAAATGACCTAATCTTGGAGGTCGACCAACCCATAATTCAAATGGTGTTTTCTGCACAGATTTACTTGGTACTCTATTAAGAAGATATGCAGCAGTTTTCAAAGCTTCACTCCACAAACTTAGGGGCAGATTTGTTCCACTCATCATAGATCTAACCATCTCAAGCAAAGTCCTATTTCTCCTCTCAGAAACACCATTCTGTTGAGGTGTCCTAGGAATAGATAAGTAATGAACAATTCCATTTTCAATGCAATAAGAGTTGAACAAATCAGAACAATACTCTCCTCCCCTATCGGACATCAATCCTTTAATCATCTTTCCTGTGCTCTTTTCCACTTCAGCTTTAAATTCTTTAAATGACTCCAATGCATCAGATTTCTTATTCAAAAGATATACATAGCCATATTTGGAATAGTCATCTATAAATGTTATGAAATACTTATGACCATGGCGAGAAGGTACATTAATTGGACCACATATATCTGAATGAATCAGATCCAACTATTCTTCTAATCTTTTACTCTTCTTCTTGACATCAAAGGGTTTTTGTGTCATTTTACCATCTTAACAACTCACACATATTCCAAATTCATCAAAAGACAGTTCAGGAATAATTCCTTCTTTAGCCAATATGAGAACTCTTTCTTTCCCAATATGCCCTAAACGATGATGCCAAAGAATTGAAGTGTCTAAATCACGAGATCGTTTCACACTCATACATAAAGTGGGAGAAATTGTATTCAATTTATAAAGACCATTATAAAGTGAACCTTTGATAACCAAATTGTCTTTCTTAATAATAACCATATTGTTCTTGAAAATTACAGAATACCCAATTTTGTCCAATAAAGCAACAGAAATTAAATTTCTCTTAATTTTAGGTGCATACAAAACTTCAGGCAAAATCCAAGATGACCCATCTTCTAGTTGAATTTCATATGATCCAACTCCTTCAACTTCAATCCGGTCACCATTTCCCATGTAAATATATTCTCCTTCACTTCTTTTCTCCTTGAGTTCCTTGAACCCCTGTAAAGAATGTGACACATGAGATGTGGAACCTGAGTCCATCCACCAACTATAAGGAGGAACATAAGTAGTATGAGATTCTATGCAGGTGAGGCTAGAGAGTGTACCTAGAGCTGTGGAAGAGTTTGGTTTTCCATGTAACTTCCAACATTGTCTTTTCATATGGCCCGATTTCTTGCAGTAGTGACAAGTGATGTCCTTTTTGCCATTCTTTTCATTGCTAAAATTTTTATTCTTCTTCCCACCTTTCTTAAATCCCTTCTTCTTGAATACCTTAGGTTTCAAAGTCAAGTGTGCACTTTCAACCTTTGTTGTGCCTCTCTGAATCTCTTCTGCTCAAAGTTTGGCAACAAGAGTTTATATGTCCCATTCTAAACCATTCATCTGATATTCATCACAAAATTCTCATAGGACTTAGGCAAAGATTTCATGATGTAATGCACACGACTCTTAACCTCTAAATTCTTTCCTACTGTCTGTAGGCGATCAGTTAATCCACATACATAATTGGTATGGTCCACTACTGAAGTCCCTTCAATCAATTTAGCTTGACTTAATTTTTTCAGTAGCATTGTCACCTCTGACTCACAAATACTATTGAACTTAGCCTCTAAGCTTCGCAGGATTTGTGATGCACTTTTATACCGCTCATAAGTCTGTTGTAATGACTCACTTAGACCCCAAAATTATGACCCTGGCCATCTTATTCGCTTTAATCCATTTCTTGAATTTAGAAGTTACTTTCTGATCATCATTGGGCTGCGGTTTTTCGGGTTTTGGCTTTCTCAGACAAATATCATAATCGTCTGCAGTTAGGACATAGGACAGCTTTCTTTTCCAAGTTGGAAAATTGGGCCCGGTCAACTTGTCGTTATTTAATATCTCTAAGAGTGCAGAAGATGTCTTTGTCATATCTAAAGTACACACATGCACATATTCAATAAACAACCCATTCCATGCATATACATAACCACATGAATTAAAACAAAATAATAACATCAATTTTGGAAGCCGGAACCCTTCCGTTAATAGATCCTGGCTTTCTTTGGTCCACCATTCACTGCCACTTCCAGGTGGAATTTACAACCCCATCACACTACACATCCCTTGAATTAGACAGTCATTGCCTTTGGGATAACTGTCAATTCCCTGGCTGTAGTAATGGTTCCACACACAAACAATTCATTCACAAAAACAAATGCTTATCCTTTGGGCATCACACTCATTCTGGAATGACAAGTCACACACACAAAATATTTATAATTTTATTAGCACAGTCAAAGGCACAATCCTTTGGGCATTTACCAAAGACCATGACAATAAAATTATATACAAAATATAATAAACAGATATGAGACTTAATTTAAAGATAACATGCTCCCACTGTTTCATGCAATCAAACCCATCATTGTGCAGCAAGATTTATCATACAATTATAAATCTACCAAATACACATCCATGACATGTATAACATAATATAATTCACAACTGTGGGTAATTAATAATGCATAAAATACACCATAAATAATACAACAAATAAAACCATACAAAATTAATGAAATTTTTTTTTTTAATTCATAAATCATAAATATTATTTATGGTGACACTTTTGAGTCAAAGCGCAACTTACATATTTATTTTTAATTGAAGCAAAAAACTCAAATACCATTTTTCTCCTAAACCAAATATTTTTCATTATTAAAAAATTATGAAAAATATGTAGGAAAATCATAAATATTTCATTGAGTCTTCGGTTAAAATTTCATCCAAATCTGATGAGTCTAAGGCCCTGAACCGGCGGAAAAATTAAATAGGTGGTTCGGTTCATTTCCTGGCCACCTGGGTAGACCGACCCAAGGACCCGCGGACTCGGTCCGCGCTGAATCGGGCTGACTCCGATTCGCGCCCGAGTCGTACTGAGCTGAGGCAGCTCGGACGACTTAACTCGGCTCGGCCGAGTCAGCTCGGGTTCGAAAATGAACCCGAGCCGCGATTCCGACTCGAACCGTCGGGTCGGAAAATTAACTCGGCCCGGCGCAGGAGATCGTCTTCTCCAGCGCCGTCGACAGGAAAACCCTAGGGTTTCCCAATCCGGCCAATCCGGCCGTCGCGACGCCGCTCGATGCCGTACGACGGCCGCGGAAAGGTCGCCGAGGTCCGGCCGACCTTTCTGGCGCCGGACGGCAGCCAGATGGGGAGGAATCCCGACGAGGAATGGCCGCGCAAAATTCCATTCTGCGCGGCCGTTCCGGCGCCGCGACGCCGGTCGACAACCAAGGAGGGGTTGTCCGTTGGCCGGAGACCACTCCGTTGACCTTCCCGGCGTGGTACCTTTGCCGGAGGATGGAAATCTCCGGCAGATTAGGGTTTGCGAAAAAACCTTAATTTTTCTTTATATTCCCGGCCAAATCCCTGGCTAATTTCACTGAGTTATGACATAAAACTTATACCAAATTGATTGGCGACCCTTATTCTACAAACGCCCTATCATTTGGTCGCCTGATCGTCGCCGGAGACAAAATTTCCCAAACCGAAAAATTCCCAAAAAATAATTTTTCAAAATCCGAAAATTAAAGAAAAATCATCTACGAAAATCCAAAAAAATTTGACAAACGAACCTGGCTCTGATACCAATTGCTGTCCCAATAAATCATAATATAATAAAAAATTTAAATTTTATGTACCTGTTTGTCAATTCAAATCCGTTCTTGTCGAATCGTTGTCGGTCCACCAACTCTGTTTGTTTGATTTCCCTCGATGAAAGGCTCCTCTAACGAAGAATGAAATCTAGTTCCAAAGTTGGTGTGACCTCCTCAGCATATAAATAAATAGAATTCGTGGTCCATCAACCGAACGAACCCTAATTGCCCATTAGCCAAATAAGCCCAAAAGCCCATTAGCTAAATAGCCCAATCCATTATCTAATGGACGCATACGAGGATTCCTCCTTCCATCATCGCTTCCTACTCAACCTCAGACTTAGGTCAATTGAGGCGTCCCCAAAAGGCCCAAGTCCAACAAAAACAGAACCAAACAAGTGGGCTATAAGAGGCCCAATTCCCATAACGTTTTAAATCAAAATAATTTAAAAATAATTTTGAGAAAACAATTTAGAAATAGTTATTTCATAAAACCAATTATGGGAATTGGAATATCCATAATTTGAGTAAATCGATAATTTCCCGGGTTTATCAATTTATGTCAAAATTATGATTTTGCCCCTGGTTGAGATTCTCTTGGAATAATAACCTCCCCACAATGTTAATAATATTAATTCTCCAGAGTGGTTTGATGCACCAAAAAGCATCATCAATGCTATCAATTTCACTCTAAAAGAATTATACACCTTAACAGTAGTCGGGCCAATTCTCAAGATAAAAGGAAGCTAGACTCGGAGGTGATGGGTCTCATAGGCTCAAGGCCCATTTACACGATCTCGGTCACCCGCCCTATGTGTGACACACACAATATTGTATAGTGATGAGACATCTAGGTGGGTGTATGGTCCCACGTCCAACACCCCTTATAAGGCCATCTAAACATACAAAGGTCTAAGTGAGCTGCCCCAATTCTCACCTCAATGACCCGGACGAATTCTGAGCACAAGGCTCCAGGACACAGTGTCATGAAGTCACCCACCTCCCAGTGATCCAATGCCAAAGGGATGAAATCCATGGACAACAAATTGATGCATGCAACAAATAAAATTTATTAATCATGTAAAATTAAACATACAAGATAGTTCTGAGCAGAGCCACATATAAAATGCTAACACACCCAAGGGCATCTTCTGCTACACGGTCATGCCTTTCGGTCTTAATAATGATAATTTCATAAAAAAATGAATTATTTTTTCATTAATCAAAAAAAGTATTTATATATAAGTATACATAAATCAATTTACAAAAATACCCTCAAACAAATTATATAATTACAGTGTAACATCCCCCCTCAAACTCAAGATGGGGCAAAAGAACACAACTGGAGTTTGGAACATAGGTAACCAATCGTGACCGGGTGAGCGACTTGGTAAACAAATCAGCTACTTGATCTTCGGAAGGCACATACAACAAATTCAAAGTCCAAGAGCACAGTGATGATGAATGAAGTGACAATCAACTTCAATGTGTGTGGTCCGCTCATGAAAAACATCATTATGAGTAATTTGTATAGCGTTCTTATTGTGACAGTGAAGTGGGGAGGAGGAATCCAAATGGACACCCATATCTTGAAGTAACCAACAAAGCCAGACAAGCTTCGAGGTAGTATCTGCTAGAGCACGATACTTAGCCTCTGTACTAGAACGCAATACTGTATAATGCTTCTTACTACACAAAATCGGTGAGTGTCCCAGAAAGATCGAGTAACCAGTAGTGGACCGTCGATCGGTAACATCCCCAACCCAGTTGGCATCAGAATAAGGAAGGAGAGTAAGGGGAGAAGTAGATGATAGGAACAACCCTTATAACAAACTACCCTTAACATATCGCAAGATACGAAGCACTGCAGCATAATGAACCGACCTTGGAGCGGCCATAAACTGACTCACAACATGTACTGCATAACTGATATCTGGACGAGTAAAACTCAGATATAGCAAACCACCCACCAACTGTTGATAAAGTGTAGGGTCAGGCAACTCCTCACCATCAGAAGGCTGGAACTTGACATTAAGCTCAAGAGGTGTATCAGAAGTCTTGTTATCCGAAAGACCAACACGATTTATGAGATCGAAAGCATATTTAACTTGAGAGATACCATAACCACTAGACAAAGGAAGGACCTCTAAACCAAGAAAATATTGGAATGGACCAAGGTCCTTTATCTCAAAGCAAGAACTAAGATAAGTTTTAAGATCACAGATACCCTAAACATCACTTGTAATCACCATATCATCCACATATAGCAAAAGCAATACCATACCACGTGAAGTTCGTCGTGTAAACAAAGCAGAGTCATGACGACTTTGAGTGTAACCAAACTCAACGATCCTGGAGCAAAATGTAGAAAACCAAGCTCTTGGAGCCTGTTTCAAACCATACAAAGCACAACGAAGTTTACACACTGATAAGTGTCCAAAAGACACTTATTTATGCATGAATTATTGATCATAAATTCCTAATTTGAGTTGATTATGAGCATAAAAGTGACAAATATAACTCAAATACATGTTTTGTGCCTCAGGTACCCGGCAAAAGAAGAAAATATGAATTTTGAGGGAAAATAAAGGAAAAAGGAGCAAAATCAAGCCAAAAAGAGAATGGCGCGACCGCACCGGGAAAAGGTGCAAAAATTCAAATAAATCCTGGAAATTCCCAACGGCTAGTAAGGCTGAAAGGAGGACAGTTCGTGAATGTGAAATGGCACGACTGCGCCCCACGAGGGCGCTACCGTGCCATGAAGATCGCTACTAGTGGCGCTGTCGCGCCACACTGTTTCCTTACAAAGATGTCAAGTTCTATTTCGGGAAGTCGGCAAAAAGTCTAAGGAGTGGCGCGACTGCGCCAGTTCAACAGCATAAAGTAGCGCGACCGCGCCATGAAGAATCCTTCCTCATATAGGACCCAAGGGATGTGTTCCAGACTTAGACAAAATTCCTGCTTCAGTGGCGCGACCGCGCCAAAACAAAGAACAATTCGGCGGGACCGCCCCGCTGACTCAGCAAACGTAAATTACGAAAATCTCAAGATTTTGACTACCAATCCAGCCCAAACTTGGGAGAAGAAGTCCTAATTGTCTAAGGAAGGTATCTATGAAGATTTTATGGAATATTGCTCGAGTTTAAGTGCATTGAATGATCAAGAAAGGAGAAGTTCCACACAAAGAAGGAAACTGCTGCCAGAAGGAGAAGTTAAATCCAAAAATTGTGAAGAACATATCTGGAGTTCCCGTGTTCCAATTGCAGCCAAATTTGCACTGAAGATTCCTGAGGATATTAAGGATCATATCACGAAAATTCAGGCAAGTCCAAGTCGTGGTTCTCAAGTTTCATATCTTCCAAGTGGTGGACCCAGTGCTGGAATTGGCAGCAGAATCAATCAACTTCTTCACATCATAGCTCGAGTTTTCCAACTCAGATTGAACTCAAATTTCATGAGCAAGGCAAGGACCTCAGATGGAAGGTTCGTATGTAATTTCAACCAATTCTGAGGTCGTAAAAGCATAATTCATACCCCTGGACAGAGACCAATTTACAAGTTCTGGACAGAAGCCTAGCTATAAATAGAGGTCCGAGGCAGAGAGCAAATCATCCAGTTTTCCAGAGTTCTAAGTCTTATTTTTAATTTAAATTTTGTGTTCTTTTAGTTAGTGTGGAGTTGAGAGAGAAAGAGAAAGCAGGAAGAGATTTCAGTCAAGGAGGAGTTGAAGCTAAGGGCAGTCCTCAAAAGGGGGTTTTCTGTACTTAATTTTCTTCTTGTTTTCATGGCTGTAATTAATTCCTCTTTGTGTGTTTATTCTATTAGCATGGAGTAGTCTCTCTTTGTTGGGGAAGTCATGAACTCCTAGCTGTTTTATGTTTGAAATCTGAAGTTTATAGCAATACAATATCCTGCTTTTGTTTTAGAAACTAAGTTCATTGCTTATTTCTGATCTGAATTGATATTTGAAGTTTAATGAGGTTCGAATAGAGAATTTAGATTTCTGTAGAAAGTTGGGTTGGTTATATGATTCTTTGTTTTCTAAAACAACTTGGTTTTCAAACTAGATTGTTCCGGTTATGAAGGAGACTAGTTGAAAAGTGATGTGACTTCTATAACTCTTGTTCTGAATAAGAAAGAATAAATCTTCAAGCTTCTATATTTATGCACTTAGTATTTGAATGTTCCGATTGAGAAGGAGTTCAAGGAATAAGTGAAAGTTATGTCCTGTATATGGGTAACTAGGTTTTCAAAAGCTAAGTCAAGGCAAGGATATTTGAGCTATAAAATCAGAATTCTACATGTTTACAACTAGGAGGGATTGACATTCTTCCCCAACATCTCATCTTCATAAGTTTTTCCAGAAGTTCAAATTCTGTTTTTTTTTCAGTTTGCAACAAAAATCCAAATTTTCTTCATCTCAATCAATAGAAAAATTTTGCTTAGATTAGACTCTCATCAAGGTCTCTGTGGAATCGATATCTGGACTCTTGAAGTCTATATTACTTGTTGACCTAGTGCACTTGCTAGACACCCAACACACACCTGGCCTGGTAAGTGAGAGTATCCCGGTGGAGGTTTCATATAAACATCTTCTGTAAGGGTACCATTCAGAAAAGCATTCTTGAAATCCATTTGAAAGAGATCCCATTGACGAACTGCAGCTAGAGCAATCAGAAGACGAACAGAAGTCAAACGAGCAAATGGAGCAAACGTTTCCTCATAGTCAATACCATACTCTTGTGCATTCTCCTTTGCCACCAATCGGGCTTTATACCTATCAACAGAACCATCTGTTATAGTTTTAACTTTAAAGATCCACTTGCAACCAATTACTGACTTACCAGGAGGACTTGAAACCAAGTCCCATGTCCGAGTCTTGGTCAAGACATGTAATTCCTCTGCTATAGTTTTCTGCCAAAGAGGACAAGATGAAGCCTCTCTATAGGAAGAAGGTTCATCAATAGAACACAGAGCAAAAAAATAGCACTCATAATCATTAAGGTGAGGTTTTTCACACACATGAGTAGGGTACTGGAGGACGTGTTCATGGCTGTTGGAGGATCAGATGAAGAAGCAGAAGGCAAATCGGAACCTCGTATAGAAGCCGGATCCAAAGAGAATTCAGGGGGCAGGGGAGCTGCAGTCAACGATTCAGGAAGCTGATCGACAGTAGACAAAGAAGGCAAAGAAATATCTGGAAACAAATCAAGGACTCCACCTGGCGAAATATCAGACAAAGGCTTATGTTGTGGAAACGAATAAAATAGTATCTTTTCCCAAAACATAACATGACGAGAGATACGTAATCTATTTGCCACAGGATCAAAACAACGAAAACCCTTTTGTTGAATGCCATAACCAGGAAAAACACACATAGCAGATCTAGCAGACGATTTGTCTCTTTGTCGCTCAGGTAGTGATGCGATCCTAGCTAATCACTAGCAAGAGGACTAATCAATGTAATATAGACTTTATGCAAGTCCGAATATCGTCCCACAAGGACCAAGTCAGCAGTTAATTGCTTCCTGAATAAAAATCTAAAGTTTGAGAATCCTGATTTGAAACACAGAGAATTAAACTAAACCAGTATTTGAAAACTGATGAGAAAAGCTTTTGAGGATTTTCAATGATGAGAGAAGACGTTGGGAATCCAATTCTCTCCCTAGACACTTTTGAGATTGAGTAGAAATAATGTTTTGGAAATCAATTTCTGACAAGCTTATAAAACCATGGCTACAATTCGCATTGACACCACCTTTTTCTATCTCCTAGAGCAAACTAGCCAGCATAATCTACTCTACTTGACAGCATAAACATGAAGCTCTTATATCATAGGCAGATCAACTAATCCAACAGGGTATTACTTTAAGGTCGAGGATTAACCCAAGGATTAGTGATCTACTTAGTGCATAAACTCATAAAGAATTATAAAATCCTATCAACATGTCTTACCTTAAGCCTAGCGTGACCTTATAACCAGTACATAGCCAGACAAAAAGTATGAATCAAGAATTAACAACATAAAAAACTCATTCATGCACCAAATTGAAAACCAAATAGATTATAAAGTATCAATCTCATTACATTCCTAGGGAGTCATGGACTCCCAACTAAAAACGACTACTTCATACTGGAAATAAAACACACAACATGGTTTTGACAACAGCCATAAGAAATAAAGACAAATAAGCACAGAAACTCGCTGAGGGGGACTGCTCCTAGTCACCCTTGCTCTTTAAGCTGAAATCTTCACCTTCTTCCTCAAAGTGGCCAGAGGTCGTGTAAGACTCCCTCTAGCTTCTTCTCTCTCTAACTAATGAATAAAACAGAAACTTAAACTCAAACTGAATGTAAAAACTAAATCTTGAATACAAAACTGAATGATCAGCTCTCCTCCTTGGACCTCTATTTATAGTTGCTCTGCTGCTCAGGCCTTGTAAATTGGTCTCTGTCCAGGGGTATGAATTATGCTTTCCCGACCTCAGAATTTGTTGAAATTACATACGAACCTTCCTTCTATGGTCCTTTCCTCGCTCACGAAAGTTGAGTTCAATCTGAGTTGGGAAACTCGAGATATGATGTGAAGAAGTTGCTTGATTCTGCTGCCAAGTCCAACACTGGGTCCACCACTTTGGAAGTATAGAACTTGAGAAATCTGACTTGGCTTTGCCAGAATTTTCGTGATATGCTCCTTAGTATCCTCAGGGATCTTCTGTCCAAATGTAGCTTCAATTGGAACACAAGAACTTCAGATATAGTCTTCATAATTTTTGGACTCAACTTCTTCTCTTGGCAGCAGCTTCCTTCTTTGAATTGATCTTCACTTCTTGGTCATTCAAAGCACTTAAAACTCGAATATAATATCTTAAAATCTTCGTGGATACCTTCCTTAGACACTTAGGACTTTGTTTCCCAAGTTTAGGCTTGATTGGATGTTCGGATCCCGAGATTTTGTGACTTTGCGTTGCTGAGTCATCAGAGCGGTCGTGTCGAATATAAGCCTGAATCTGGCGCGATCGCGCCGCTAGAGCAGAGATCTTTCTAAGTCTGGAAATGGCCTTCGAACTCGAGCTAAGTTAGGAGACTTCTTGGCGCAGTCGCACCATAATTTGCAGTAGAAGTGGCGCAGTCGCACCAATACTTAGTCTTTTCTTTGCTCCCAGAACGACAACTTCTCTTTCCTTCTTTAGCAGCTCTTTGGCGCGATCACGTTGTCTCTCTGTGAAGTAGCGCCATCTTCTTGGCGCGGTAGCGCCCTCCTGTGGCGCGGTCGCGCCATTTCACTTTCCCCAACCGTTGGTTTTCATGACCGTTAAGTCGTTGGGCATTTTTCTTCATTATTTTGAATTTTTGCATATTTATCTCGCACGATGGCGCCGATTCTGGCGCAGACGCACCATCCTTCTTTTTGGCCTCTTTTGCTCATTTTTCCTTTGTTTTTGCTCCAAACCTAGTTTTTCTTCTTCGACTGGGTACCTGAGGCAAAAAACAGACAACTGAGTCATATATGTTGATTTTATACTCACAATTAACTCAGAATTAGATTATGAATCAATTTTTATGTTTAAAGATAGTGTCTTTCAGACACTTATCACAACCCCAAACTTAAATCTTTGCTCGTCCTCGAGTAAATTCTGAAAGAAACAACCAGATAAGTATACAGAGATTGAGAAAAGATCAGTGGCACTCCCTCTTTCAAGTTTCAAGATAGATGATTCATTCCTTTGCTAGTGTTGATTCTCTTTGCCTAAGTCAAAACAGAATTCAAATTTTTCTTTAATTTTTTAAAAGATCCTTACCCTCATACAAGTGAGAAGTCTCATTGAACTCCATATGCCAACCCTCAGTCCACACTCCACTAACCTGAAGGATTTCATAATCCTGATCAACAAGTCTTTTCTAAGTTGTAATGGGGCATGGGTAATGGGTATGGTCAAATTGTAAGCTTATCTTCTGGGTTTTACCCTCCTCCTCATTTCCATGTTCCATCTTCCTGAGCATGAGTAAATTCCTATGATCTCTCTCCAAGTTTTTCCACCCCAAACTTAATTTCTTGCATTGAACCCCTATTCTTTTTCCTTCCTTTTCTTCACATGTATTCTTTTCTTTTGGCTTTGTCTGAAGTCCAGCTTACCTTGCTGGTTGACTCAGAGTCCCTAAGCTTGCTGAGGCCCGAGACTCGGTGCACATACAAGGTGGCCTTTCTCCTAACTTAGCCTCCATCTTGTTCCTTGTTCCTTCTTTTTCAAAAACAACTCTATAACCTTCTTTCATCCCTCCTTATAACTTTAGATTTTTGTCCATGCTCATTGTTGGGTGTCTAGCAAATTTACTAGGTCAGCAAGTAATATAGACTCGAGAGTCCAGATATCGATCCCACAGAGACCTTGATGAGAATTCAGTTTAAGTAAAAAATTTTCTATTGATTGAGGAAAAAGAATTTTGGGTTTTGAGAACTGGAAAAACAAAACAGAATTAAACTACTGGAAACCTTATAGAGATGAGATGTTGGGGAAGAATGTCAATCCCTCCTAGCAGTTAACATGCAAAACTTTGATTTTATAGCTCACACACCTTTACCTTGACTTAGCTTTTGAAAACCTAGTTACCCATATACAAGAAATAACTTTCACTTATTCCTTGAACTCCTCAACCGGAACATTAAAATCCTAAGTGCATGAATATAAAAGCTTGAAGATTAACTCTCTCTTATTTAGAACAAGAGTTATAGAAGTCACATCACTTTTTAACTAGTCTCCTTCTCAACCGGAACAATCTAGTCTGAAAAATAAGTTATTTTATAAAACAGGAATTAAATAACTAACCCAACTCTCTACTGAAATTTAACTTCTCTATTCGGCCCTCATTAAATTCCAGAATTGAATTAAGATCATAAATAAGCAGTGAACTCAGATTCTAAAACAAAAGCAAGGTACTATATTGCTATAAACTTCAGAATTTGCACATAAAACAGCTAGGAGTTCATGACTTCCCCAACAAAGAGAGACTACTCCATGCTAATCAAATAAACACACAAAGAGAATTCGATTACAGCCATGAGCATGAAAAGAAAATAAGTACAGAAGACCCCCTTTCAGGACTGCCCTTAGCTCCCACACTTGCCTTAGCTGAAATCTTCTCTCTCTATCTTAAAGTACCAAGAGGTTGTGCAAGACTTCCTCTGGCCTTTCTCTCAACTCCAAACTAACTAAAAGAACAAGAACAACTAACAACCGAAGTTAGAACACTGAAAACTTGATAATCTGCTCTCAGCCTCGGACCTCTCTTTATAGTTGGGCTTCTGTCCAGAACTTGTAAATTGGTCTCTGTCCAGGGGTATGAATTATGCTTTCCTGACCTCAGAATTGGCTAAAATTACTTACGAACCTCCCTTCTGTGGTCCTTGCCTTGCCCACGAAATTTGAGTTCAATCTGAGTTGGGAAACTCGAGATATGATGTGAAGAAGTTGCTTGATTCTCCTGCCAAGTTCATCACTGGGTCCACCACTTTGGAAATATAAAACTTGAGAACCCCGACTTGGACTTGCCTTAATTTTCGTGATACGATCCTTAATATCCTCAGGAATCTTCAGTCCAAATTTGGCTTCAATTGGAACACGGGAACTCCAGATATGTTCCTCCCAATTTTCCAATTTAACTTCTCCTTCAGGCAACAATTTCCTTCTTTGTGTGGAATTCTCCTTTTTTGATCATTCAATGCACCTAGACTCGAGCAATAATCCATAAAATCTTCGTGGATACCTTCCTTAGACAATTAGGACTTTTTCTCCCAAGTTTGGGCTTGATTGGTAGTCCGAATCCCGAGATTTCCGCAAGTCACGTTGCTAAGTCAGCGGCCTGGTCGGGCCACATTTTCTTCTGATTTTGGCGCGATCGCGCCATTGGAGCAGAAATCTTTCTAAGTCTGGAAATGGCCTTCGAACCTTAGCGGAATAAGGAGACTTCTTAGCGTGGTCGCGCCATATTTTGCTGAATAAGTGGTGCGGCCGCGCCACTCCTTAGTATCTTTGCCGACTTCCCGAAATAGAACTTTGAACTCTTTGTAAGGCAACTGTCTGGCGTGCCAGCGCCACTAGTAGCGCCAGTTTCGTGGCGCGGTAGCGCCCTTGTGGGGCGCAGTCGCGCGGTTTCACGTTCACGAATTGTCCTCCTTTCAGCCTTACTAGCCGTTGGGAATTTCTAGGATTTATTTGAATTTTTGTACCTTTTCCCGGCGCGGTCGCGCCATTCTCTTTTTGGCTTGATTTTGCTCCTTTTTCCTTCATTTTCCCTCAGAATTCAGATTTTCTTCTTTTACCGGGTACCTGAGACACAAAACATGTATTTGAGTTATATTTGTCACTTTCATGCTCATAATCAACTCGAATTAGGAATTTATGGTCAATAATTCATGCATAAGTAAGTGTCTTTTGGACACTTATCACAACCCCAAACTAAAACCTTTGCTCGTCCTCGAGCAAAACTATGAAATAAATACCAAATAGATCTGTAAAGACTAAGAAAAATTCATTGATCCTCCCTTTTAAAGTTTTCAAGATAGATGATTCACTTCTTTCCTAATGATGGTTCTTTTTGTTTAGTCAAAACAAATTTTGAATTTTCTTCAAAATTTTTCGAAGATGTACATTCTCATACAAGTGATAAGTCTCAATTCAACTCCATAGGCCAACCGTCAGTCCACTCTCCACTAACCTAAAGGAATTCTCAATTCTAATCAATAGGTCTTTGTAATGAGGCAGGGGTAATGGGTATGATGAAGATTTTTGGTTATTTCTTTTGGGTTTTATTCTCCTCCTCATATCCATTTTCCATTTTCCTGAGCATGAATTGGATTTGTGACTTTTCCTCCAAGCTCTTCCACCCCAAACTTATTCTTTTGCATTGATCCCTCATTTTTTCCTTTCCCCCCCTTTTTTTTTTCTTTCCCATGTATCTTTTTCTTTGGGTTTTGTCCAGAATCTAGCTTACCTCGTCGGTTGACTCAGAGTCCCTAAGCTTGCTGAGGCCCGAGACCCGATGCACACACGAGGTGGCCTTTCTCTTAACTAAACCACAACCTTTTCTTTCTTTTTCTTTGGCTTTATTTGGAGTCCAGCTTACCTTGCCGGTTGACTCAGAGACTCTAAGCTTGCTGAGGCCCGAGTCCCGGTGCACACACAAGATGGCCTTTCTCCTACTCAGCCCTGAATTTTTCTTTCTTTTCCTCTCTTGCTCCTTTTTCCCCTTTACAAAGAAATATTTCTATACCCTTCATCCATCCCTCCTTATAACTTCAAAATCTTTATCCATACTCATTCAAATAGAACATTTCAATAATTTGGAGAATCAAGGGTAAGGAAGAAACAAGTTTATTTATCACTAAGGCTGGTTCATGTAGCATGGGACATTGAAACAAAACAGGGATCTTTTCGGCCCAAAAGGTTTGACAAAAGGTGATGTAACTTGTGCATTGAAATGGGTGGCTTTGAAAAAGGCTCAAACGATTTTTAAACAGGTGCCTAAATCACCTCAGAATTTTGAAAAACTTTTCTCTATTTCGCCTCATGTTTTCTTCAGGTTGGTTCTAGTGATTGAAATCAACATGCTCACTCGTACTTTATTTTCAAAAACTCTTTTTAAAGAAAATTCTCATCCATTCAAGACTAAGCATCTGAACTAAAATATTTTTTCCAGAAAATGAATCATGTTATTCATATGATCAGGGATTTTCACTGGTATTTTCAAAATCTCTAATGGAATTTTTTGGTCAATTTTTGAAAAAAAATAGAGTTTTTAAATCCATATGAGCATGCATGAAGAAATCACGAAGAGTATCCCACCCCAAACTTAAAAACCTGCTTTGTCCTCAAAGCAGCAATAAACATAGGAGTAAAAGAGATACTTCCCTGACAGTCTGGTTTGTTGAGGTTGGATGGTACTCCCTTGGTGTTCTTGAATTCTGCTTTCATGGGTTAGTACCAAACACTTGCATAAATTTAAGCAATTGAAAATAAAACAAATGTGAAATGTCTCTCAGGCATAAAATAGTTCATCAGAAGAATACCTGCCGTGGATTCAGTGTTCCTCACCTCAGAAACAGTGTACCTCATCAAGGCAGTGGCGCGGTCGCGCCAGAATTTGACGCGGACGCGCCATGTAATTTCAACAATTCTGTAGCTCTTGAATGATATTTTCAATTTTCCCACGTTGGACAGGTTAGTATCAGTGATAGGCAGATTCAGAGTCATTTTTTTTCACATATTGAAAATAAATCAACATCTCCTACGAATTTTAAACACAACCTAAAAAAATAAAAAAAAGTATTCAAATCAACTCACACACAAAATCCTACTCCTATTCCTATCTAACAGAGCTCTTATGGGATCAATTTATCAGATGGACAACAGAGGTTTCAGCTAAGAACCTCTCTTGATAAAGTTTCAGCCTATTCCCATTCACCTTGAATTTTTCTCCATTCTTTAGGTGTTTAATTTACCCCAACAACTTCATAGGGTCCTTGCCATCTGGATTTTAACTTCCCAGGAAAGAGTTTTAATCTTGAATTGTACAAAAGTACTTTCTGGCCTACTTCTAAGTTTTTCATCCTAATGTTGTTGTCATGCCACCACTTTGTTTTCAGCTTGTAGAGTCTAGCATTGTCATAGGCCTAGTACCTCAGCTCCTCCAGCTCATTCAAATCTAGCAATCTCTTTTCTCCTGCCTTTTGCACATCAAAATTTAAGAATTTAGTAGCCCAATATGCTCTACGTTCCAATTCCACAGGTAGGTGACATGCTTTCCCATATACCATTCCAAATGGTGTGGTGCCAATGGGGGTTTTATAAGCTGTCCTATATGCCCAAAGAGCATCATCTAACTTAATATCCCAATCCTTTCGTGATAGACTAACAGTTTTCTCAAGGATTTTTTTTAGCTCTCGGTTGGACACTTCAACCTGGCCACTTGTTTGAGCACGGTAAGGTGTAGCTACTTTATGCTTCACCCCAAACTTTTTAAGCAAAGTGGTAAATTGGGTGTTGCAAAAGTGTTTCCCCCCATCACTGATTATGGCTCTAGGTGCTCCAAAACAGGTGAAAATATTTTTTCTCAAAAATTCTAACACCACCCTATCATCTTTGGTCCTAGTAGCTATGGCTTCTACCCATTTAGAAACATATTCAACAGCCACCAAGATGTATTCAAACCCATATGAAGATGGAAATGGATCCATAAAATCAATACCCCGCACATCAAATAATTCACATACCAGTATGTTAGTGAGAGGCATTTCATCTTTTCTAGATACATTACCTATTCTTTGACACCTATCACAAGCAGATACATACCTCTTGGAATCTTGATAGATTGTGGGCCAATAGAATCCTGATTGCATCTCCTTTGCTGCTGTTCGGTTGGAGCTGAAGTGTCCTCCCGCTTTTCCATCATGGCAGTGCTTCAGAATTGATTCGAACTCTGTTTCCGGGACACACCTTCTTATCAATTGATCAGGACAGATTTTGTAGAGGTAAGGATCTTCCCAAAAATAGTGTTTCACATCAAAAAAGAACTTCCTTTGCTGCCAGCTTAGCTCCATTGGAATCCACCCACCTGCAAGAAAATTTGTAAAATCAGCAAACCAAGGTGCTTGGAAAGATTTTATCTGACATATTATCTCATATGGAAAGAGTTCAGAAATCCCCCTTTTGTCTACTTTCTTTGTCTCAAGCCTCGATAAGTGATCTGCCACCACATTCTCAGCCCCCTTCTTGTCCTTAATCTCAATGTCAAATTCTTGAAGGAGAAGGGTCTACCTGATCAGTCTAGGCTTGGAGTCCTTTTTTGCAAACAGATGTCTAAGAGCTGCATGGTCAGTATACACAACAACTTTCGATCCAATTAAGTAAGATCTAAAATTTTTGAAAGCATACACTATAGCCAATAGCTCCTTTTCTGTGGTGGTGTAATTCAATTGTGGCCCGGTGAGTGTGTGGCTAGCATAATAGATGGTGTGGAAAATTTTTTCTTTTCTTTGCCCAAGCACAACCCCTACAACATAGTCACTAGCATCACACATCAATTCAAAGGGTATGGTCCAATCTGGAGCAACTACAATGGGTGCTGAAATCAGTTTTTCTTTTAGGAGTTTAAAGGCATGCAAACAATTATCATCGAAATTGAATTTCACATCTTTCATTACTAGATTTGACAATGGTTTTGCAATTTTTGAAAAGTCCTTGATAAACCTCTTATAAAAACCTACATGTCCTAGGAAACTCCTTATGCCCTTAATGTTTGTAGGTGGAGGTAATTTTTCAATCACCTCTACCTTTGCTCTATCAACCTCAATACCTTTTTCTAAAATTTTGTGGCCCAACACAATGCCTTCATTCACCATAAAGTGACACTTCTCCCAATTCAGAACTAGATTGCTCTCTTCACATCTTGCTAGGACTAACTCTAAATTTTTCAAACATGTTTCAAATGTCAGTCCATAAAGAGTAAAATCATCCATGAATATTTCCATAAATTTTTCAATAAAATCATAAAAGATAGCAATCATGCATCGCTGAAAAGTGGGTGGTGCATTACATAACCCAAAAGGCATCCTCCTATATGCAAAAGTTCCGTATGGGCAGGTAAAAGTGGTTTTCTCTTGGTCCTCCGGGGCAATGGGAATTTGAAAATACCCGGAATAACCATCCAGAAAGCAATAGAATTTGTTACCTGCAAGTCTCTCAAGGATCTGGTCAATGAAAGATAAAGAAAAATGGTCCTTTCTAGTTGCTGAATTTAATTTTCTGTAGTCAATGCAGACTCTCCATACAGTTACAGTCCTAGTGGGTATTAATTCATTATCTGAATTTTTTATCACTGTCGTTCCACCCTTTTTAGGCACTACTTGGACTAGACTAACCCATTTGCTATCTGAAATTGGATAGATAATACCTGCATCTATCAACTTTACCACTTCCTTTTTGACCACTTCTTGCAAGGTTGGATTTAGCCTCCTTTGAGGTTGAATTGTTGGCTTGAAGGTGTCCTCCATCAGGATTTTGTGCATACATGTGGTTGGGCTGATTCCCTTGATATCTGAAATTGTCCACCCAATTGCTTTCTTGTGCTTGCTCAACACCTCGATCAAGAGCTTTTCCTCCCTAGCATTCAAACAAGAAGAGATAATCACTGGTTTGGAATCATTTTCAAGATAGACATATTTCAAAGAACTAGGCAAAGGTTTGAGTTCAAGTTCAGATGGGTCTTTGATTCCAGCCCCTTCGCCCTCTTCTTTGTCTCCTTCAGCCTCTAATTTCTGTACTTCTTGCTGCATGAGGGGATCATCATCTTCCTTGGTGCATGATTAAGCCAAGCACCTTTCCAAGCTGTCCTTCATCATGACCTCCTGCTGGACATGTTCTGCACATTCATCAATCACATCAATAAAGTAACATGTATCATCACATAAATTTGAAGGACTTTTGATGGCTTGTTTAATGTTAAACACTATTTCTTCATCGTTTAATCTGAGGGTTAATTTCCCTTGTTTGACATCAATTAGGGCAGCTGCGGTAGCTAAGAATGGTCTCCCAAGAATCAGTGGTAATTCCCAATCATTCTCCATTTCTAGCACCACAAAATCGCATGAGTAGATGAATTTTCCAATTTTGACCAGCACGTCCTCAATCAGTCCACTGGGCCTTTTGGTTGATCGATCAACAAATTGGAGCATGGTATTTGTCTCCTTCAGCTCCCCAAGATTTAATTTTTTGTAAATAGACAAAGACATCAAATTTATGCTTGCTCCTAAATCACATAAGACTTTGTTAAACTTGAAATTTCCAGATTCACAAGGTATAGTGAAACTCCCTGGATCCTTAAGCTTGGTAGGTAATTGATTTTTCAATATTGCACTACAACTTTTTGTCAGCATCACCGTCCCTTGCTCTTCAACCTTCCGTTTGCCTGAAAGCACCTCTTTAAGAAATTTAGCATATTGTGGCATCTGCATTAGAGCTTCTACAAAAGGGATGTTAATTTCCAGCTTCTTAAAAATATCAATAAACTTTGAAAATTTTTCTTCCAACTTATCCTTTTTAGCTCTCTCTGGATATGGCAAGGTGTCCACATTTATTCCAGCATTGGAAAGAGTTTGAGAAGACTTAACTTTTTGCTTGTGCTGTCTACTTACCTCTTTCCTTTCATCTTGTTCCTCTCTTTCTTTGTCTTGCTGCTGATCTGGTTTGTCCCCCTCCACCTGAGGTTGCTTTTTCTCTTCTAAGACCGTCCCGCTTCTCAAAGTGATGGCTTTGATCTGTTCTTTGGGGTTAGTCTCAGAATTACTAGGCACAGTTCCTTTGTACCTACCTGACATAACATTGGCCAGTTGTCCCACTTATATTTCCAGATTTCGGATTGATGCCTCTTGATTTTTAAGGGATGCTTCTTGAGCTTGAAACCTGGAATCAGTCCGAGCAATCTCTTTTCTCTTGATTTGCTAGAAACTTTGAAACAATGTCCTCAAAGCAGGTTTTTTGTTCCTGTTCTTGCGCTGCTTTTTGGGATCCAGGTGGTGGTCTTGTTTGAGCAATGGGCTGTTGAGTGTTGGGTTGCTGGTTGTTGTTGTTAGACCATGAAAAATTTGGGTGACTCCTCCAACCAGGATTGTAAGTGTTGTTGTATGGATCATTGGATCGGCGAAAATTTATAACATAATTAGCCTAGTCTAAAGAACTTACAGCTTGAATGTTACTTGCTTGGCATTCATGGTTGGGATGTCCTCCTCCACACATGTCACAAATCTGAACAACCAAAGAGGGTGTATGCAATTTTGACAACTGGTTGGTTAGTGACTCGACTTGAGCCTGCAATGTTAATATAGGATCAACATTATGTATGCCAGCAACTCTCCCTCTTGCACTTCTCTCCACTGGATACTATTACATGTTAGATGACATCTCTTCAATCAGTTCATAAACTTCATTAGGGGTCTTTTTTTTCATGGTACCACCTGCTGCAGCATCAATTAAGTTTCATGGTACCACCAGCTGCAGCATAAACTTTAAATCTTTCCCATGCTTCATAAAGTTGTTCATCATGTTCCTGCATTAAATTTGAGATAGCATTACGTAACTTAATTGTTTTGGCAGGTGGAAAATACTTACCGAGGAACTTCCTTTGTAGCTCATCCCATGTTCGAATTGACTTTGATGGCAGTGTGTGATACCAACTTTTTGCTCTATCCCTTAGAGTGAAAGGAAATAATCTCAACCAAACAGCTTCATTAGTAACATCCTTACATCTGAAAGTATCACATATTTCAAGAAATTTTTTAATATGTTTGTTAGGATCCTCATTAGACAAACCTCCAAATTGATAATTGTTCTGAATCATTGACAGAATTTGAGGCTTGATTTCAAATTGCTTAGAACTTCAGGTCTCACAATGGCTGATCTTTGAGCATTGGGGTTGGATTGCACATAATGTTCCATTGTCTTCTCAGCCCCTTCTTCCTAGTTTTGATCCTCCATTGCTGAATTTCCTCTTCTCCTTCGGTTAAGGAGTGATCTTTCTGGTTCCGGATCTGGTTCAACTAGTGGTTCTCCACCAGACCTTGTTTTCATGCACAAACCCAGTTCAACCTGAAAAATAGAATATAAAAATTAGACTCAATCAACAAAATAAAATTCACTTAAATTTACTCTTAATTCAATGGTCCCTAGCAACGGCGCCAAAAACTTGTTGGGTATCTAGCAAGTGTACTAGGTCAACAAGTAATATAGACTCGAGAGTCCAGATATCGATCCCACAGAGACCTTGATGAGAATTCAGTTTAAGTAAAGATTTTTCTATTGATTGAGGGAAAAGAATTTTTGGTTTTGAGAACTGGAAAAACAAAACAGAATTAAACTACTGGAAACCTTATAGAGATGAGATGTTGGGGAAGAATGTCAATCCCTCCTAGCTGTTAACATGCAAAACTCTGATTTTATAGCCCAAGCACCTTTACCTTGACTTAACTTTTGAAAACCTGATTACCCATATACAGGAAATAACTTTCACTTATTCCTTGAACTCCTTCTCAACCGGAACATTCAAATCCTAAGTGCATGAATATAAAAGCTTGAAGATTAACTCTCTCGTATTCAGAACAAGAGTTATAGAAGTCACATCACTTTTCAACTAGTCTCCTTCTCAATCGGAACAATCTAGTTAGAAAAACAAATTGGAAATATAAAACTTGAGAACCCCGACTTGAACTTGCCTGAATTTTCTTGATATGATCCTTAATATCCTCAGGAATCTTCAGTCCAAATTTGGCTTTAATTGGAACACGGGAACTCCATATATGTTCTTCACAATTTCCGGATTTAACTTCTCCTTCTGGCAACAGTTTCCTTCTTCGTGTGGAACTTCTCCTTTTTTTATCATTCAATGCACCTAGACTCGAGCAATAATCCATTAAATCTTCGTGGATACCTTCCTTAGACAATTAGGACTTCTTCTCCCCAGTTTGGGCTTGATTGGTAGTTAGAATCCCGAGATTTTTGCAAGTCACGTTGCTGAGTCAGCGACGCGGTCGCGCCACATTTTCTTCTGATTTTGGCGTGGTCGCGCCACTGGAGCAGAAATCTTTCTAAGTCTGGAAACGGCCTTCGAACCCGAGCGGAATAAGGAGACTTCTCAGCGCGGTCGCGCCATATTTTGCTGAATAAGTGGCGCGGTCGCGACACTCCTTAGTATCTTTGCCGACTTCCCGAAATAGAACTTTGAACTCTTTGTAAGGCAACTTTCTGGCGCGCCAGTGCCACTGGTAGCGCCATCTTCGTGGCGCGGTAGAGCCCTTGTGGGACGCGGTCGCGCGGTTTCTCGTTCACAAATTGTCCTCCTTTCAGCCTTACTAGCCGTTGGGAATTTCCATGATTTATTTAAAGTATTTCACCTTTTCCCGGCGCGGTCGCGCCAGTATCGGCGCGGTCACGCCATTCTCTTTTCGGCTTGATTTTGCTCCTTTTTCCTTCATTTTCCCTCATAATTCAGATTTTCTTCTTTTACCGGGTACCTGAGACACAAAACATGTATTTGAGTTATATTTGTCACTTTCATGCTCATAATCAACTCGAATTACGAATTTAAGGTCAATAATTCATTCATAAATAAGTGACTTTTGGAAACTTATCACTCATTCAAACAGAACACTTCAATAATTTGGAGAGATGTATAGGTCAGTAGGAAACAAGTTGGTTTATCACAAAGGCTAGTTCATGTAATGTGGGATTTGAACAAATCAGGGATCTTGTTGGCTCAAGGTGTTTGAAAAAAAGTGATGCATCTTGTGCATTCCAGTGGGTGGCTTAAAAAAGGTTCAAACGATTGAAAACAAGTGCCTAAATCATTCAGGATATTTGGAAATCTTTCTCTGTTTTGCCTCAAGCTTCCCTCAGGTCGGTTCTAGTGGTTTACATCCACTTACTCATACTTTATTTTCCAAAAAACTGTTTTAATGAAAATTCTTCTCCTGTTAGGACTAAGCAATTTGAAATAAGTTCTCTCCAGAAAGTGAATCATGTTTTCTCTGTACTCAGGGTTTCCACTGATGTTTCCTAATTTAGTATCTATTTCTGGTGTGAAAGTTTTTTTTAATTTTTTTAAAACAGAGATTTTGAAAACATGAAGAAAGAATATCCCACCCCAAACTTTAAAACATGCTTTGTCCTCAAAGCATAAAAAAAAGAAATAAGAAGTAGGATGAATACTTCCCTGATCAATCTGGAGATTGAGTACATATCAAACTTTGACATCTGATACATAGACACCAAAGCATATTCTCCCAGAGGAGAGACTGATTCAGACATGAGGCTCAGAATTGTTTTCTGGACTGGTGCGGTAGCGCCAGTTTCAAAAAAAAATTTAGGTTTTTTATCTTTTTAATTTTTTAATTTTTTAATTAATTTTTTTTTTTTTTCTGTTTATGGTGAAGCATTAAAACTATTTCTAGCCTAATTCTATCCTACTCATGCAAAATCAATCAACTAATCATGCAAAGTCCTACAAAAACATGCAAAATGACAATGCAGTCCTATTCTAAAGCAAGCAATGTAGTTCTGGTTTATAGTCCCAGCTCAACTTTGTGACTCTTCCTAGTCAGATAGGACTGTGAAGGTTCTTTCCTGATGGAAATCAGGAGAGATGTATCTTTTCAGCCTTTGTCCATTCACAATAAAAGTGGATTGATCCTTTGGATTTCTGATTTTTACTGCCCCTGATTTTAACACTCTTTCCACTGAAAAAGGACCAGTCCATTTAGATCTAAGTTTACCTGGGAACAACCTAAGTCTGCTGTTAAACAAAAGGACAAGTTGACCAGGTTGAAATTCCTTGGGTAAGATGTGCTCATCATGCCATTTTTTAGTTTTTTCTTTGTACGTCTTGGCATTCTCATAGGACCAGTACCTAAGTTCATCTAGTGCATTTAGTTGCAGCAATCTATTCTCACCAGTAGCCTTGATATCAAAATTTAAAAACTTGGTTGCCCAATATGCCTTATACTCTAATTCCAAGGGGAGATGACATGGCTTACCATAAACCAACCTATAGGGGGTCATGCCTATTGGGGTTTCGAAAGTTGTCCTATAGGCCCACAATGCATCATCTAGCTTGGTTTTCCAATCTCTTCTTGAAGTGTTAACAGTTTTTTCCAGAATTCTTTTGAGCTCTCTGTTGGATACTTCTACTTGGCCACTTATTTGGGCATGGTAAGGGGTGGCTACTTTGTGGGTGACTCCATATTTTTTCAACAGATTTTTGAAAGGAGTGTTGCAGAAATGTTTTCCCCCATCACTGATGATAGCTCTAGGTGTGCCAAAATGACAAAAAATATTCTTTTTCAAAAATTCAATGACAACCTTGACATCATTAGTTCTGGGTGCCATTGCCTCTACCCATCTTATTACATAATCTACTGCCACCAGAATGTACTCATACCCAAAAAAAGGTGGAAAGGGTCCCATAAAGTCAATGCCCCAAACATCAAAACATTCACATTCAAGAATATTATTTAAAGGCATTTCATTCCTTCTAGCTATTCTTTGGCACCTATCACATCATTGGACATACCTCTTTAAATCTCAAAAAAGTGTTGGCCAAAAGAATCCAGATTGCAATACCTTTTCTGTTGTTCGGTTTGCACTGTGATGGCCACCAACCTCCTTGTCATGGCAACAGCTGAGAATGAGTGGAGCTTCTTCCTCTTTCACACACCTTCTAAAGACTTGATCCGAACATATTTTGTAGAGGAATGGATCCTCCCAATAGTAGTGCTTTGAATCTGCCATCAGTTTCTTCCTTTGCTGGTATGTGAAGTGCTTTGGTACCCATTTGCTACAAACAAAATTAGCAATATCAGCAAACCATGGTACTTTTGAAGTATTTACCTGGCAAATCATTTCATCTGGAAAGAGTTCTGAAACTTCCCCTCCTTTATTTTTTGCCTCCAGCCTTGATAGGTGATTTGCTACCACATTTTTAACACCTTTCTTGTCCTTGATTTCAATATCAAATTCTTGAAGAAGAAGAAGGATCCATCTGATCAGTCTTAGTTTGGAATCCTTCTTTGCAAATAAGTATCTTAGGGCTGCATGGTTAGTCCAAACAATAACCTTTGAACCAATGAGATATGAACTGAATTTTTAAATGCAAAAACGACTGCCATAAGTTCTTTCTCAGTGGTGGTATAATTCAATTGAGGACCAGTGAGTGTGTGACTAGCATAAGAAATTGTGTGGAAAACTTTATCTTTTCTTTGACCAAGGGCTGTCCCTAAAGCAAAATCACTTGCATCACACATGAGTTCAAAATGTAGGTTCCAATCAGGTGACATAATGATGGGGGAAGAGATTAATTTTTGTTTCAAAAGATTAAAGGCATGCAAGCATTCATTATTGAAATCAAATTTCACATCTTTTGAAAGTAAGTTTGACAAAGGTTTTGCAATTTTGGAAAAATCTTTTATGAACCTTCTATAAAACCCTGCATGGCCTAGAAAACTTCTAATACCCTTGACTGAAGTGGGTGGAGGTAGCTTTTCAATCACTTCTAGTTTTGCCTTGTCTACCTCTATCCCCTTTTCTGAGATTTTATGTCCAAGAACAATCTCCTCTCTTACCATGAAGTGACATTTTTCCCAATTCAGGACTAGTTTCTTTTCTTCACACCTTTTGAGCACAAGCTCTAAGTGCTGCAAAAAAATTTCAAATGTTAGTCCATATATTGTAAAATCATCCATAAAAATTTCCATCATCTTGCCTATCATACCATGAAATAAAACCATCATGCATCTTTGAAAAGTGGTTGCTGCATTGCACAAGCCAAAGGGCATTCTCCTATATGCAAAGGTTCCATATGGGCAGGTGAAGGTGGTCTTTTCCTGGTCCTCGGGTGCTATAAGGATCTGAAAATTTCCTGAATAACCGTCTAGGAGACAATAAAATTTATTTCCAGCCAGCCTTTCAAGCATTTGATCAATGAATGGTAAAGGAAAAATGATCTTTCCTACTGGCTGCATTCATTTTCCTATAGTCTATGCATACCCTCCAACCCGTGACTGTCCTAGTGGGGATCAGTTCATTATTTTCATTATGAATGACAGTAGTACCCCCCTTTTTAGGCACAACATGAACTGGACTTACCCATGCACTATCAGAAATAGGATAGATAATACCTGCGTCCAAGAGTTTGATCACCTCCTTTTTCACTACCTCTTGCAATGTAGGATTCAACCTTCTTTGTGATTGGATGTTGGGCTTGTAATTGTCCTCCATCAAGATTCGGTGTGCGCAAATTGTGGGGTTGATTCCTTCAACGTTTGATAATGACCAGCCTATTGCCTTCTTGTGTTTGGACAGCACCTCAATGAATATTTTCTCCTCCAAACCTGTCAAACATGAGGAAATAATCATTGGTTTACCGTTCTCTTCAAGGAAAACATATTTCAAATTATTAGGAAGGGGTTTGAGTTCAGGTTTGGGAGCTTCTTGAGCCCCTTGTTCCTTTATTCCTTCCTCCTTGCTTTCAGCCTCCAATTCGTCAACCTCTCTTGTCATGATGGGATCTTCATCTTCCTTCTCCTTGGAATTGACTAGGCCTCCTTCTCCAATCCTTGCTTCTTCTTCAATTTCAGCTATACAAGAATCAATCACATCAATACTCAAACAGGAATCATCATGTGGGATGACTGGTTGCTTCATGGCTTATTTTATATTAAAACTTATTGTATCATTGTTAAGCCTTAAAGTTAGATTCTCTTGCTTGCAGTCAATTATAGCACCAGCAGTAGCAAAGAATGGTCTGTCAAGAATTATAGGCAGGTTCTTGTCCACTTCCATGTCTAAAACTACAAAATCGCAGGGATATATAAAATCTTGAATCTTCACCAACACATCCTCCATTATTCCTTCTGGTATTTTGGTTGATCTATCAGCAAAATGAAGAGTGATTCCAGTCTCTTGAGGTTCTCCAAGCTTTAAATACCTGCAAAGAGACAATGGCATTAGATTAACACTTGCTCCCAAATCACATAAAGCATTTGCAAATTTATTTGAACCAATTTCACAAGCTATTGTAAAACTCCCTGGATCTTTCAATTTTGTTGGAAGCTCATTCTTCAAGATTGCACTACAATTTTCATTTAGTAAAACCGTACCTTGTTCCTCCATCTTCCTTTTTTCGGATAGGATCTCTTTCAGAAACTTGCCATAAAGGGGCATTTGCTTTACTGCCTCAAGAAGTGGGATGTTAATCTGCAATTTCTTAAATGATTCTAGAAACCTAGCAAAGCTACTTTCTAGAATGTCCGTTTTAGCTCTACTAGGATAAGGCAGATGTCTTATATCAATATCAGTAATAGGAAGTGCTTCCTTACCTTTTTTCTTTCTTGGAGAAGCTGGTGGACTTACCTTTTCCCTTTCTTGCTCTTCTTCTCCTTTCTGATTTTTCTCTTCTTCCATGGCTGGTTGTTCTTTTGGTTGGAGCTCCTCGAGAGTCTTTCCACTTCTGAGTGTTATGGCCTTGACTTTTGAGTTGCTAGCTAGAGCTCCTCTTGGCCTCTCATATACATCTCTATTAAGTTGATTCACTTGAGTGGTCAGAAGTGTGACTGATTGCTTTACTGATTGAACATCTGTTTGCATTGTTTTCAGGGACTGAATTTTTGCATATATTGTTCGCAGCAACTTCCTATCTTTCTCCACTCCAGCCTCTTTTTGTTGAGCTTCAGTCTGTAACGGTTTGAATCCAGGTGGGTGCAGCCTTGCTTGATTGGTATTATTCCATTAAAAATTTGGATGATTTCTCCAGCCACGGTTATACGTATTGTTGTATGGATCCAACCTGCAAGAATTTCCAACAAAATTAGTTTGCTCAGGCATGGAATTTAGAGCATATACATTACCTTGGCATTCAAAATCCGCATGTCCTCCTCCACATATTCCGCAGATCGACGCTACCACAGAATTTGATTGTTGCTGAAAGTTTGTGAATTGATTCTGAAGTGATTCTAATTGTGCTTGTGTGGTGGTTGAGGAGTCCAGTTTATAAATTCCAGCAGCTTTCTTGCCTGATCGCTCTATTGGATATTGATACATGTTGGTTGTCATCTCCTAGATTAGATCATGAACCTCTTCAGGAGTCTTTTTACTGATCGATCCTCCAGATGCAGCATCTACCATGCTTCTTGTGTTGATGTTCAGCCTACAGTAAAAAATCTCGATATGGCTCCAGAGTTCTATTTTGTGATTTGGGCATCTTTTGAGTAGTCCATTGAACCTCTCCCATGCTTCTGAAAGATGTTCCTCTTGTTCCTGCATGAATTGGAAAATTTCATTCCTTAATTTAATGGTCTTTGTTGGTGGAAAATACTTACCTAGGAATTTTTTCTGCAGATCTTCCCAAGTGGCAATAGAACCGGCTGGTAGAGTGTTCAGCCATGTCTTAGCTCGTCCAGCCAAGGTGAACTTAAAAAGCCTCAATCTAGTTGCATCATTGATACACCATTGTACTTAAAAGTAGCACACAAGTCCAAAAATATTTCAAGATGGTCATTAGGATCTTCATTAGCCAACCCACTAAACTGATAATGATCCTGCAGCATAACAAGAAGCTGAGGTTTAAAATCACAATTATTAGCTTGAACAGTGGGAGTGATGATACTTGTCCTGTTTGTATTTGGGCTTTGTGTGACATAATCCTCCATGGTTCTCCTTGGTCTTTGTGCTTGTCCTTCATGAGTACGTTCTATGTTCTCCATGTCTTCTTGGTCCTTGGGAGTGCTCTGGTTCTGATTTTCCTTCAGCCTTTGCCTTAAAGCTCGTTCTGGTTCAGGATCAATCTCTTGGGGTGATTCCACTTGAGATCTGGTCATGAACCTCCTACAAAATAAAAAAAAAAAACACAATTCTCTAAATTTTTAAACTCTAAGTAATTACTACTAGAAACTTTGGTCCCCGGCAACGGCGCCAAAAACTTGATGTGATCCTAGCTAATCACTAGCAAGAGGACTAATCAATGTAATATAGACTTTATGCAAGTCTGAATATCGTCCCACAAGGACCAAGCCAGCAGTTAATTGCTTCCTGAATAAAAATCTAAAGTTTGAGAATCTTGATTTGAAAGACAGAGAATTAAACTAAACCTGTACTTGAAAACTGATGAGAAAATCTTTTGAGGAATTTCAATGATGAGAGAAGACGTTGGGAATCCAATTCCCTCCCTAGACACTTCTGAGATTGAGTAGAAATAATGTTTTGAAAATCAATTTCTGACAAGCTTATAAAACCATGGCTACAATCCGCATCAGCATCACCTTTTTCTATCTCCTACAGCAAACTAGCCAGCATAATCTACTCTACTTGACAGCATAAACATGAAGCTCTTAGGTCATAGGCAGATCAACTAATCCAACAGGGTATTACTTTAAGGTCTAGGATTAACCCAAGGATTAGTGATCTACTTAGTGCATAAACTCATAAAGAATTGTAAAATCCTATCAACATGTCTTACCTTAAGCCTAGCGTCACCTTATAACCAGTACATAGCCAGACAGCAAGTATGAATCAAGAATTAACAACATAAAAAACTCATTCATGCACCAAATTGAAAACCAAATAGATTATAAAGTATCAATCTCATTACATGCCTAGGGAGTCAGGGACTCCCAACTAAAAACGACTACTCCATACTGGAAATAAAAACGCACAACATGGTTTTGACAACAGCCATAAGAAATAAAGACAAATAAGCACAGAAACTCCCTGAGGGGGACTGCTCCTAGTCACCCTTGCTCCTTAAGCTGAAATCTTCACCTTCTTCCTCAAAGTGGCCAGAGGTCGTGTAAGACTCCCTCTGGCTTCTTCTCTCTCTAACTAATGAATAAAACAGAAACTTAAACTCAAACTGAATGTAAAAACTAAATCTTGAATACAAAACTGGATGATCAGCTCTCCTCCTCGGACCTCTATTTATAGTTGCTCTGCTGCCCAGACCTTGTAAATTGGTCTCTGTCCAGGGGTATGAATTATGCTTTCCTGACCTCAAAATTTACTAAAATTACAAAAAAACCTTCCTTCTGTGGTCCTTGCTTTGCTCACGAAATTGGAGTTCAATCTGAGTTGGGAAACTCGAGATATGATGTGAAGAAGTTGCTTGATTCTGCAGCCAAGTCCAGCACTGGGTCCACCACTTTGGAAGTATAGAACTTGAAAAATCCGACTTGGCTTTGCCTGAATTTTCGTGATATGCTCCTTAGTATCCTCAGGGATCTTCAGTCCAAATTTGGCTTCAATTGGAACACAAGAACTCGAGATATAGTCTTCATAATTTTCGGACTCAACTTCTTCTCTTGGCAGCAGCTTCCTTCTTTGAATTGATCTTCACTTCTTGGTCATTCAAAGCACTTAAATCTCGAATATAATTCCTTAAAATCTTCGTGGATACCTTCCTTAGACACTTAAGACTTTGTTTCCCAAGTTTAGCCTTGATTGGATGTCTGGATCCCGAGATTTTCGCGACTTTGTGTTGTTGTGTCATCGGCGTTCGCGCCGAATATTAGCCTGAATCTGGCGCTGCCGCGCCACTGGAGCAGAGATCTTTCTAAGTCTGGAAACGTCCTTTTAACCCGAGTTGAGTTAGGAGACTTCTTGGCGCGGTCGCGCCATAATTTGTTGTAGAAGTGGCGCAGTCGTGCCACTACTTAGACTTTTCTTTGCTCCCAGAACGGAAACTTTTGTTTCCTTCTTTAACAGCTCTTTGGCGTGATCACGTTGTCTCTCTGTGAAGTAGCGCCATATTCTTGGCGCGGTAGCGCCCTCCTATGGCGCGATCGCGCCATTTCACTTTCCCCAACCGTTAGCTTTCATGACCGTTAAGTCGTTGGGCATTTTTTGTCATTATTTTGAATTTTTGCATATTTATCTAGCGCGGTGGCACCGATTCTGGCGCAGACGCGTCATCCTTCTTTTTGGCCTCTTTTGCTCATTTTTCCTCTGTTTTTGCTCCAAACCCAGTTTTTCTTATTCCACTAGGTACCTGAGGCACATAACATAAAACTGAGTCATATATGTTGATTTTATACTCGAAATTAACTCAGAATTAGATTATCAATCGATTTTTATGCCTAAAGATAGTGTCTTCAGGACTCTTATTAGGTAGCAATACAAAGCATGTGGAACCAAAAACGCAAAGAGATGAGTAGTCAGGTGGAACACCATATGAAGAGGCAAATGGTGTACTACCTTCAAAACGGGTGATGGCAAACGGTTAATGACGTAAACAAAAGTGAGAACTGCTTCACCCCAAAAAGTGCGAGAAACAAAGGAGGACAGTAGGAGTGCCCACGTAGTTTCAATAATATGTCGATGCTTACGCTCAGCAACTCCATTCTGCTGAGGAGTCTACGGACAGAAAAGTTGATGCACAATCCCATGACTCTTTAAAAGAGCACGAAATTGATGTGAAATATATTTACCTCCAAAGTTAGAATGAAAATTTTTTGTAGTTTTAGAAAATTGTGTGCGCATCATAGTAGAGAACTCAACATAAGCGCTATAGAAAGTAGAACAAGACTGGAGGAGATATACCCCAACAAATCTAGAAAAGTCATCAATAAACACAACATAATAAGTAGAACCACCTATAGTAGAAATAGGAGCAGGTCCCCAAAGATCAGAATGAATAATATCAAAAGGAGCAGAAGCACGACTATCTCTTGAATGGAATGGCAATGCAACATATTTTCGAAGTTTACAACTAACATAATTTAGAGACACAGATGCAACCGAACCTAACAGACCACTGGAGATTAATTTCAACAAAGTGTTTGGAGATACATGTCCCAATCGACTATGCTAGAGAGCAAACTCAGAATCATAACTAGCAGTGAAACTATGATGCGAAGGAAAACGAAACAAAATGTCCAAAGCTTCAAGTTCGAATAGTCTGCCCACGTTACGCCCTGTCCCAAGAAACATCCCCGTGGTCGGATCCTGTACCTGACAACCAGAAGATGTAAACAAAACATGAAAACCAAGATCACATAACTGACCAACGGAGATTAAGTTCAAAGATAACTTTGGAACATAAAGAACTTCAGATAGACGAATGCCAGATGGAGTACAAATACTACCAATACGCGAGACAGATAGCTTAGAACCATCAGCAGTAAAAATGGGAGAGAAAGAAGTGGAGGAAGAAGATGATGTAGAAACAAAAAATGATAAATCAGAGGATATATGATTTGAAGTGCCAGAATCAATTATCCAGGAGGACTTACTAGAGTGGGCAGCTAAAGCAGAAGTAGAAGAAGTACCTTGACAGAGACCAGAAAGGGCCTTGGTAATCATATCTTGAACATCAATGGCAATCAGTGTGGTAGAAGATGACAGCTCAGCATAAGTAGGACCAGCAGGAGAGGCAGAAGCAGCAGGACTATTGCGAGCAACAATGGTCGGAGGCGGCTTCTTAAGTTTTGGACAGGTGAACTTCATATGACCAAAGTCTGTGCGATAGTTACACTGGACACGAGACATATCATGAGAGTGGCCAGACTTGGGCACAGAGGAACTAGAAGATCGCCGAGGAGGAGCAGCAAAAACAATCTCTATATCAGATATAGATGAACCGAGAGGTCCCCCTGTTAGGCGCTGAGTTTCCTTCGACAATAATTCAGGGAAGGCACTCTCAACAGAAGGAAGAGGGCTCTTATAAAGCATAGAGGAGCGTACAGATTCATAGTCATTACGAAGTGCCATCAAAAGCTAAACAAGTTTGATCTCATCAATATAATGCTGAAACAGTACGGTATCTTTATCACATTCAAACTTAAGATCCATTCTGCCAGTTTATCCCATAATAAGGACATTTGTACATAAAAGTCAGAAATATATTGCGATGGCCCTTGACTCAAAGATCGATTGTCCATCTCTAACTTATATTTCTGTGCAAAATTGGTACCCACAAACCACTTTTCCAAAGAGACCAGGCATCATCGGCAAGCTCAAATTTTCCAACCTGAAGACTAATAGTTGGTGACATAGCACTGGCCAACTGAGTGATGGCTCTGGAATTATTAATCTCTCATTCCTCAATGGCTTTAGTCGAAGATGCATCTGAAGTCGCAGTGGGAATCTTACAAGCGCCCATAATGAACTTCCACAAATTGCGACCTTTGAGAAAATTGTGCATGAGTGATGTCCAAAGAACATAGTTGGAGTTGTCCAACTTAACCGGCACAATCAGAATGCTTTCAACCGTACTGGCCATTGAACCAATCTAAACAAGAGAAGAAACCAATCAGAGTACAAAAAATATAAAAGCAAGTCACACCCGAGCTGTCCAATCCAACCAAAAAGTGTTTTCAACTCAAAGACAAGAGTGCTGAAGTCAAATATTGACCAATGTGATTCAACCAAAAAATAAATCACATGCAGCCAGCCAAAAAATGAATCGCACTCACTTGCACTTGCAGTCACTAGTACTTGCACATGGCCAGAAATCAAATCACCTACCTATGTGAAATTAACCAACGCACTTGAAAAGAAAAGTCGCGTATCAAAGACTCGAAGTAGAATAGAGTCGCAAATTAAATCCACCAAACGAACAGAAACAAGAGCATCTTCAAATAAAGTACTTAGCTCATGTAGAGATGAGCCAAAAGCATTCGCTAAATCGAAGAGAAACGAACGCAGTCGACGCGCCCCCAAATCCGAGCCACGAAAACCAATTAACCTCGGATACACAAAACGCAACCCTAGAGCAGTCGGATACACAAAACGCAACCCTAGAGCAGAGAAGCCAACGACCCCAAATCCTTCTGCAAAATCGTACAAAAACCTTTGAATCCCTCAATATTTAAAGAGGGGTATGATGAAACAATACAAAATGACCCTTTCTACGGTTGCTCAAGAGATTCCATGGCCTGAGGCACCAAAAATTGCAGCTCCAAAGAAGCTCAAAAAACCCTAGTCCAGGGTTGAAGACAACCGAGTCAGGCTGAGTTGAGACGAGTTAAGCCGATTTTGTCCAAGTTACAGTGATTCGTGACTGAGTCTGACTAAGTCATGCAATTCTCCTACAAAATCGGTTACCTAAAGCTCTGATACCATGATAATTTCATAAAAAACGAACAGTTGTTTCATTAATCAAAAAATGTATGTATACATAAGTATACATACTTCAATTTACAAAACTACCCTCAAACAAATTATATAATTACAGTGTAACAAAGAACGCCAGTGCAACGTACCAGAGAGCCATGCAACATATTTTCGATGACTTCCTTCTCAAGCGCGTCGAGTGCTACGTTGATGACCTTGTGATCAAATCCAAGAAGCGAACCGACCACCTCCTCGACCTCTGGGCAGTTTTCGAGTAACTTTGGTGATTCCAGCTTAAGATGAACCCACTGAAATGCGCCTTCGGCGTCACATCTGGAAAAGTCCTTGGGTTCGTCGTACACCACTGAGGGATCGAAATCAATCAAACTAAGATCAATGCAATTCAAAAGATGTCGGAGCTGAGGAACATCTCAGTGTTCAAGAGCTTCCAAGGCCACCTAGCTTATATTTGGCGCTTCATCTCGAACCTAGTGGGCGATGTCAACCATTCAGCCAGCTAACGAAGAAAGACGTGCCTTTCAAGTGGGATGACGCATGCTGAAATGCCTTTAATAGCATAAAGGCATACCTTACAAAACCACCGGTGCTCGTTGCTCCAAGCGTCGGGAAGTCGTTACTGCTCTACATTGCCGCACAGGATAACTCAGTGGGAGCTCTACTCGCTCAGTCGACGAAAACAACAAAAAATGGTCACTGTATTATTTGAGCCAAACTTTGGTAGGCACTAAAATCAACTACACTCCTATCGAAAAGATCTGCCTGACGCTGATATTTGTAGTTCAGAAGCTCCGACACTATTCCTTGCGCACTCGATGAATTTGATTTCTCGCACCGACCCGCTCAAATACATCATGTTGTGGCCAATAATTTTTGGTCGATTGGCCAAATGGGCAATCCTCCTCTCCAAGTTCGAAATAAACTTTGTGCTGCAGAGGGCCATCAAAAGCCAGGCCTTGGCAAATTTCCTTGCTGACCACCCAATACCCACAGAATGGAAACTGACAGAGGAATTTCCCAACAATGAAAGTTTCCTTGTCGAAATACTTCTGCCTTGCAAAATATACTTCGACAGAGTGGCCAGGGGAAACAGAGCTGGCGCAAGAGTCCTCTTCGTCTCGCCAAAAGACGACTTGCTGCCATACTCATTCGTGCTTACACGAAATTGCTCGAACAATGTGGAGGAATACCAAGAACTCCTTCTCGGCCTTGGCATGGTGGTGGAAATGAAAATACTACAACTGAAAGTTTACAGCGACTCTCTGGAGGCAAGCCGGCGACCTCCTAGCCAAAATTCCATATGCATCACTTCATTACATGTCACACACCGGGAATGGACCAGCCGACACTCTGGCAGGAATCCCACTAGTCTAGCACAATTCCACAACAGACCGAGTCGAGCCCCCATCTGCGAAAGATGGGTGGTCCCCCTGCCAATCGAGGAAAAAGAAAACGAGGTGGGAAAAAAAGAAGAGTCACTCCTCATCTCCATTTACGAAAGCAAAATTAGAGATTGGCAACAGCTAATCACAAATTTCCTTTGGCATGGCACACTTCCCGTAAATCTAAGAGAGCGAGCGTACATTCGCCGAACGGCACCAATGTACATCTTCATCTATGACATCCTCTAACGGAGGTCATATGAAGGTCTTCTTCTTCGATGCTTGTCTAAAGAAGAAGGTCGTCAAGTGTTGCAAGAAACCCACGGTGGGATTTGCGGTGCACACCAAGCTGGCCCGAAGCTCCACACACAAGTCAAGAGGCTGGGATACTATTGGCCGTCAATGCTTCGAGACGCAATAGAGATGGCATGAGCCTGCAAAGCTTGTCAATTCCACGCCAATTACATTCATAAACTACCGGAGCCACTTTACCCAACGGTCGCTTCCTGACCGTTTGAAGCATGGGGGATGGACATAATTGGTCCAATCACACCAACATTCGATTCCGACCGGCAGTACATCCTTGTCGCTACCGACTATTTCTCCAAATGGGCAAAAGCCGTGGCATTTTGAGAAGTCAAGGTCATTACCGTCGCTGATTTCATCTGGACACAGATTATCTATCGGTATGGGGTTCTCGGTATATAATGACGGACAATGGTACGCCATTCAAAAATTGAGTCATGGACCGGTTCTGCAAAATATTTCATATACAACAAAAAACATCCTCGGCCTATAATCCAGCAGCCAACGGACTTGCAGAAGCGTTCAACAAAACGCTCTGCAGAATCTTGATGAAAAAAGTCGACGGTCATAAGCACAATTGGGACGAGAAGCTCGGCGAAGCACTCTGGGCGTACAAGACTACGTTCAGAACTCCGACCCAATCGACTCCTTACTCACTATTGTATGGCACCAAGGCTGTTTTGCCGCTCGAAGTTCAACTCCCCTCACTCTGTGTCACTGTAAGAGAAGGTCATACAATAGAGGAGTGTGCCCAACTTCAACTCGCAAAGTTGGAATCGCTCGACGAGAAAAGACTCGAAGCCTAACGGAGACTCGAATGTTATCAATCGAGAATGACTCGAGCCTTCAACAAAAAGGTTCGATTGAAGTCATTTCAAAAGGGGGATTTGGTACTCGTAATACGATGTCCGATGCTATTCACGAGCAAGATCGTGGGCAAATTTGCACCAAAGTGGGAAGTCCCATACGTTGTTCAAGAAGCATATACAAACGGCGCGTACAAACTCTTAAAGTCGGACGGCACTGAACTTCCAATCGTCAACGGTAAATTCCTCAAACAATTTTATGCTTAAATCTTGCTCTAAATAAATAGAATATGCAACAATGTCGTGACAACATCCAAAAAAAAAACAGAGAGATGAAAAAAAAGCTCTCAAGGTGGCGGTATGGTAAACTCGGCAATCCGTTGCCTCCACTATGTCTGCCTACAGCATCGACATCTCCTGCTCCTCCTCCTTGCGAAGAAGTGGACGCTCATTGAGCCGTGTCAGCCTCTGTTCAAGTTCAGCCACCTCCTCCTTGTCGGCATCAAGCTTCTTCTTGGCAATAGCAACCTTGAGCTCCAGAGACTTGCGATGAACTGATACATGGGCAATCCTCTCAAGAAGTCTTTTCTCCTCCTTGCTAGCCACACAATCGGCTTGATCCATGTCGAAGTCAACAATATGACGATTGCGCCAAGACTTCACAAGTTACATAGACTTAAGGAGCTTAGTCTCTACGGTAAGCTTGTCTCCCAGGCAAAGCGCCCCTTTCAATGAAGTATGCAACTCCTCAAGGCGTGCTACACTTTACTGGACACTGATGAGCCATTTTTCTAATAGAGAGGTGTCGAAGCCCGTCTCCCTCTACTTTCCAAGAAAGAGCTGAGCAACCTTAATTACTACAGGCATGTTTGAGTCCGTAGCAGGCATAAAATCGTCCTTCAAGAAATCAGCCCACTGTGCCAAACCATAGTGCCACAAACGTAATTGCGACCTTGCTGATGGCTTCGGCAGAGATTCCAGCAAAAGAAAAAGGATAGTTCGTAAAAGAGAAAACAAAAAAAAAAAGAAAAAGAAGTGCATGCTAGAAAAGGGAACTGGCCTGGGAAAGCACTTGGTCACTTCCAGAAACAAGTACAGGAGGCTCGCCGCCCCGAGCTGGCTCGTCACCACAATCTCTTTATTCAGCCAAACTAACTAGTCGAATCTCCGCAGCAGGCGCCGGAGGTAATTGCTCACCAACGACGGTATTTGAACCACCCCCCACAAGACAAGGTGACTCACCATCCACGATTATCACAAAGTTGTCTCCTCCAGGAGGCACGCCGTCAGCATGCTGAGTCAATGTCATCGGAACCGGTAGCCACCATCAAACTCCTTTCGTGCAAGACCCCCCAAAGTCACATTGTCCTCTGTAGAAGTGCCCAATTTACCGGGCATGTCTTGAGAAGGACCCGGCAAAAGGGGAGGAGGAGCCAAAATTGGCAAAGGAGGGATAGATGTGCAAGGAGCCACGCCTAAAGGAACGATCATGGCACAATCAGCCTGCAATGGAAGGCTACTCCTATGTCGCTTCTCAGAGTTGTGAGGCGTAAGGTCAACCTGCTCAGGCACTGGCTTCTTCTTAACAGAGGGCCTCCGCTTCACTGAAGCCAAGGTCGCTTGCAGAGGCACTTTCATTACTTTTATAGTCTCCTTCACAAAAACCGCTTTCTGCTTTTTCACTCCTGAAGCCTTCGTACCCAAAGCCTTCGAGGCCACCAAGAAGAGCACAACCAGCCATGTGCCGCTTTGGTCGAAGGGAACCATGAAGAAGAGCACACCTTTGCCTTACTCTTACCCTTACTAGCACTGCTCGAGGCCGGCTGCTTGCGCCTGCGTCGTGGATTCACCCGATCGCTATCTTCATTTGCCTCATCATCAGGGCCGCTTAACAAGTAAGCCTGCGTGGGCTAAGTGGCCTGGAGAGGAGGTAGAGTCGGTGCCTGAGGAACATCAACGGCCAAAGTAGCTTGAACAAAACGCTCCCAAGTGCGCTGAAACAAAATGGAGTGAGCCACCCATAAAAAAAAAAAAAAAATGTGAGGCACGTACCTCGAAGAACGGGACCACCTTATGGATCCAAGAGGTGCAAAAAGCCAAAGTCATCCCTAGGTCAACTCTGACACTATGGCAAAAAGGTACCTCGACCCTACCGCAATGACGTGCGACACTCGTCTGCCAAAATTCTAACAGTTTGGTAAGTGAATCGGCAACTCGCTTGTCTGAAATCAATTCGCCCAATAAATCATGGCAGAAACCAAACTGGCAAGCGAACCGATGGGGACAGTACGACTCCATGGCCAGCAGATCGTCGGTACGATACGTCAAGTAACAGGAGCAAATACAAAGAAAGTATTCATACTCCTTCGGTGAAGCCTCCCGGCCAACCGTGTCGAGAAGGGTACCAGGGACGAGAAAAGGAGAGAAGTACCATACCTTCACACCGTCACTCCAAAACAACTCGCACGCCCAGATCTCATCAAAAATCTCGATCCAGCAGGGTTTCCATACTACGTCATTAGAGGGACGCTGCCACCGCTCGTATTAGCATGGTGAGTACCGAAATAATGCGCCAACCAGGCGTACAGGTACGCCCAAGGAACAAGGTTTGGAGAGAAAGAACTCAACCCCCGATAAAAGTTTGCCAGGGCTGGGCCAGCTAAACCGACACGTACCCCACTCGCCATAAAACTGTCAACTTTAGATACACCCAGACGAAGGGCACGACCCGGAGCAGGTATGACACACCTAAAGATCCATAGAGCAAGGAACGGCTTCAGGTGAACTTCATCCATAAGAGACTCTAGAACGCCAAGCTCCTCAAAAACTCAACCTTCAGTGGTAGTCCGGTCCCGCATTGAAATGTCAGAACTCGGGAGGCAACTAGCCCATGGATCAGTCGACGGATGAACTCTAGTTTCAGCCAGAAACAAAAAATTCATCCACTCTTTGAAGAATAACTGCGGCACGCCAGTCTCGTGTCGGGTTCGAAGATGATGATACACCATAAATAAGTACAGTAAATTCTCGGGCAACGGCATCTGATTGACCTCTGTAAAGTCTTGTGCTGAAGGGACTACTTCATCATAAAAAACCACCTGGAATAGGGAGGCCACAAAGGTGATGGAGATCCCAAAGAGAGATCGAAAGCTCCCCTTGGCGATGTTCAACGCCCGCACCGCGTCGAAAATGCCAATCTGGGTCATCCGCTCTCGACAACGACCTAGCATGAGACCGCCCATTCAATAAAGAAAGGCAACGATGGAAGAGCTCGCAACGCATGATGAGCCAGAAAATTCCACCTATTGCGACTAGAAGTGTTGACTGCCAGCTTCGAAATGACGTACTCCGTCGGGCTATGTAAAGGGCTCAACAACACCCCGCCCTTGGCAGTATCTGACGGCGGAGTCAACTGATCATCAACGCCAAGAAGAACACAGAGCTGATCGTCGCTTACTATCAGTCGACTCCACAAGTCATGCGTGCTCGGCGAAATGGGAAGGTCAGCAGCACTACCGCCCAGTCCTGAGTCTCCACACTCACACAACACTGACTGTCACGGCAAATTGGAGTCCTAGATCCGCAAGAAACACTTCCGACCGCCATTGAAGGTAGCATAGACGTGAAAAAACTCCCAACCTAGATGGAAAAAAGTCGAACACGCCATCTGCATCAAAGTCGTCAGCCAGGTATGCAATTTCAAAAAACAAAAAAACACCAAAAAAAAAATTTCAAACAAAGCTACTAAAAAATAAAAGGGGAAGTCGTACAAAAAAAAATGGAGGATAAAATAAAAAACATCCCACCACCCTATGGCCAAGCCGAACTCAGGCATTAACACTCCTTGCCGGCAGAAGATGGATTCGTCCGAAACGTCGAGTTCGACTCCGTCGCACCACCGCCCTACAAGTGAGCTACGGAAAGGGCACCAACACTCCTTGTCGGCAGAAGATGGATTCGTCTGAAACGTCGAGTTTGACTCCATCGCACCACCGCCCCACCGGCGAGCTACGGAAAGGGCACCGGCACTCCTTGCTGGCAGAAGATGGAATCGTCCGAAACATCGAGTTCGACTCCATTGTACCAAGTCCAACTCCATCGTACCCCCGCCCTGTTGGTAAGCTATGGAAAGGGAACCGGCACTCCTTGCCGGCAGAAGATAGATTCGTCCAAAACGTCGAGTTCGACTCCGTCGCACCTCCGCTCCATCGACGAGCTATGGAAAGGGCACTAGCACTCCTTGCCGACATAAGATGGATTCGTCCGAAACGTCGAGTTCGACTCCATCGCACCAAGTCTGACTTCCTTGCACCAAGTCTGAATCCGTCGCACCACCGCTCCACCTGCGAGCTATGGAAAGGGCACCGACACTCCTTGCAGGCAAAAGATGGATTTGTCCAAAACGTCGAGTTTGACTCCGTCGCACCACCGCCCCACCGGCGAGCTATAGAAAGGGCACCAGCACTCCTTCCTGGCAGAAGATGGACTCGTCCGAAACGTCGAATTCGACTCCATTGCACTGAGTCCGAATTCGTTGAACCACCGCCCTACTGGCGAGCTACGGAAAGGGTACCAGTACTCCTTGCTGGTAAAAGATGGATTCGTCCTAAACATCGAGTTCGACTCTGTCGCACCACCACCCCACCGGCGAGCTACGGAAAGGGCACGGGCATTCCTTGCCGGAAGAAGATGGATTCGTCCAAAACGTTGAGTTCGACTCCATCACACCACCACCCACTGGTGAGCGGGAAAGGGCACCAACACTCCTTGCCCACAGAGGATGGATTCGTCTGAAACGTCGAATTCAACTCTGTTGCACTAAGTCCGACTCCGTTGAACCACCTCCCTACTGGCGAGCTACGGAAAGGGCATCGGCACTCCTTGCCAGCAGAAGATGGATTCATCCTAAACTTCGAGTTCGACTCCGTCGCACCAAGTCCAACTCCGTCGCACCAAGTCCAACTCCGTCGCACCAAGTCCAACTCTGTCGCACCACCGTCCCACCGGAGAGCTACGGAAAGGGATCAGCACTCCTAGCCAGAAGAAGATGGATTCGTCCAAAACGTCGAGTTCGACTCTGTTACACCACCACCGCACCGGTGAGCTACGGAAAGGGCACCGGCACTCCTGGCAGAAGATGGATTCGTCCGAAAGGTCGAGTTCGACTCCGTCGCACCACCGCCCTACCGGCGAGCTATGGAGAGGGCACCGACACTCCTTGCCGGCAGAAGATGGATTCGTCCAAAAAGTTGAGTTCAACTCCATCGCACCAAGTTCGACTCTGTTGTACCACCACCGCACCGGCGCGCTACAGAACGGCTACTGAACTAAACCCTCCACTAAGAACACCGAGATCGTTACAGTCTGGGGACCAAGCCGAATTCGCCACCAAAAATGTCAAGTTCCGCCCAAATATAATGAGTTCACCATAGCCTTGCGACAGAGCTGGACCAACCAAAAAAAAATAAAAAAGAACAATCTTGATGAACAGAGTTGAGGTAGAAAGAGGGGTGACCCAGTAGGGGTCGCGCCGCCCCACTTCGCAACGCCCATGCCCTCCGTCAAGCTGCAAAAGAAGATGGTGAGCCACCCAATGGGCAGTGACGCCACCCGATGAGCAGCGACGCCACCCGACGTGCGGCGACACCCCACGGGTCAACGACAACCCACCCTCGAAGAAAAAATAATGAAGAATAGAAGACGGGTAAAAGGCACGACGACAATCAAGGCCAGGGCTAGCCCTATGACGACGGCCAAACAGCCAAATAGAGATGGCGAAGAGGACTTCCAGATCCGCTCCCTAAAAGAGGGGACGAAAGCCAGAAAATGCACCGTTCAGCAAACCCCAAAAATTAGGGTTTGGTGAGGAAGGAGAGGACGTAAACGGGTCCGTTATCCGGACCTCGCGGATCTGATATGCGGGTCCAGAATTAGGAACCAGTACTTCAGGATGGATCCATAGGATTCGCCACTCCGAACAGGACAAAACAACCCGGTACTTTGGGTCGGATCCCTAGGATCCTGTGCTCAGGACCGAAACTTCAGTCTGGTACCTGAAGTCAGACCCTGAAGGTCCGACCTGGAGACTCGACGAGCCGACGCCTCACGTGAATGACGCACCCTGGCTCGTTGTCTCCAAACTGAAGAAGCCGAACACAGGGCAAGGGTGGAAGCCTTGCCTGACGCGCACTGCCTTAGCCGCGCTCTCGGCCTCCTAGAGAAGTAAGGGTATTCATTTTACCCGATTACCCGATTACCCGGTTTACCCGAAGGGTAATTGGATGGGTAAGGAATAAAACTTTTTATTTTGATTACCCGGTTACCCGATTAAAAAATTACCCGATTACCCGCCTCATAATCGAAACGGATATGGATAATGGGTATTTCTTACCCGATTACCCGGATGGCAATTTAGTAAATTTTGAAAATTTTATGCCCTTAATTATATCACATACTCCCTAATGGTAATTTGTGTAAATTTTAAGAATCTTATGCCCTTATTCATGTCACTTATACCCTAAAGTTATTTCCCTAATTCCCTTCCCCCCCTAGGGGTGTAAACGGGTAATAAACGAAACGGGTAAGGGGTATTCCGTTACCCGTTTCGCTTACCATACCCGGTATTCCGTTACCCGTTTCGCCCGAATAACAATTAGCTATTCCGTCACCCGAGTCTTTTACCCGATTACCCGGGTAACCGGGTAATCGGGTAAATAAAAGGATAAAGATATAAAGTTAATATATTAAGGTATAAAGTTTTAAATATTTACCAAATTACCAAGAAAAAAGTTACTTCGGTTAATGTATCAAACAAATAAGGGCATAAAGTTTTATATATTTACCAAATTACCAAAAGAAAATAACTTCGGTTAATGTTTCAAACAAATAAGGGCATAAAGTTTAAACTATTTACCAAATTACCAAGTGTAAGTAAACCAATAAGGGCATAAAGTTTTAAATATTTACCAAATTACCAAGGAAAAATAACTTAGTTAATGTATCAAATAAAGAAGGGCATAAAGTTTTAAATAATTACCAAATTACCATCCGGTGTCGGGTGTAAGGGTAAGGAATACCCATTATCCATATCCGTTTCATTTAAGAGTCGGGTGTCGGGTAATTTTTTAATCGTAATGTCGGTGTCGAAATACAATAAGTTTATACCTTATCCGTCCGATTACCTTTCGGTGTGGGTAGCGGGTAAGCGGGTAAAACTGCCACCCCTACCCACCCAATGTTCCTTTAAACCTTTCCCTTCTTTCCCGATTCTCCTCTTTCCCTCTCTCTTCCCCATCTCTCCCTCTTTCTCTTCCCCATCTCTCCCTCTTTCTCTTCCCCATCTCTCCCTCTTTCTCTTCCCCATCTCTCCCTCTTTCTCTTCCCCATCTCTCCCTCTTTCTCTTCCCCTTCTCTCCCTCTTTCTCTTCCCCATCTCTCTCTCTTTCTCTTCCCCATCTCTCCCTCTTTCTCTTCCCCATCTCTCCCTCTTTCTCTTCCCCAACTCTCCCTCTTTCTCTTCCCAACTCTCCCTCTCTCTTCCACGACTTCCCCTCTTTCCTTTCCTCTACATCCCCTCTTTCCCTTCTCAAATTAATATTAATAAAGGTTAAATATTAATAAAATATTATTATCCATTTATTTACCCGTTTACCCGGTTACCCGCGGTTAATCGAATTAAAAAATTTAATTATGGATTAGCTAGTTTTTTATTGGGCGGCGGGTGCGGAATACAGGGAAAGCGGGTAGCGGAATACCGGGTAGGGTAAACGAAACGGGTAAAGGAATAACCCTTACCCGTTTCGTTCATTACCCAAAAAAAAAATATAGCGAAACGAAGGACATAAAAAAAACCAGAGAGAAAAGCATTAAAAAAAAAATTGATGATCTAGAGAGAAAAAGATGAAGATTGACAGGAAGGAAAGAAGAAAGAAAAAAGGAAAGCGAGAATAAAATAAAAAATAAAAATAAATACTACACCTAATATCGTCGAAGCAACAATCGCACGCACAAAAAAATAAAGTTCAAAGCACCCGCTGGAAAGAAAATTCTCTTTGTTTTGATTATCACTTAAGTCGCACTCTTAAGCAATACGTGGACACAAAATCGCACACAAGGACACTGCAGACGATGCAATGTCAATCACACACACAGAGGTCGCTAAAGAGAAGAATTACAGAGAGCAGAGGTTGCAGGACAGGGAATTGCACAACCTCCGGGAGTTTGAAAGTTACACGTGCCAAAGGAGAAGACGAAGAAGATTGATGAAATTTTAAGGGAAGTCAACAGTTCCCTGATTTAAGTGGATTGATAATCCCTTTCTAAAGGGATCCTATCCAAAGAGATTTCTATGCAAAGTTCTATTCAATCGAGAACTCTGCATGGGAATTCAAATAGAGATCAGGATGCCCATCAATCTAGGGTGGGGCCCACAGCCCCACTTTAGCTCTCTCCCCACCACATTAAGAGATACTGGGAAAGTAAGCCATGACGGAGCGGAACCCACCACTAGGGCCAGACATCAGACCGCCGCGACTCCGTACCTGTGGCAAAAATTCCAATATGCTGCAAGATGCTGCAATTCACCGCCGTTTGGACGCAGCCTGAATCGGACACGATACTACATCCTACTTCGCTGCAACCCAATTCGGACTCGACCCAGGCGAATTCACCGTCCAGGTACACCATATTCTCTGTATACACATACGTATATGCATACATATATATAAAAAAAATCCAACCGCCCTTAGGCGCAAAAAGGGCCCAATGAATACAGAGAGAGTACAATATATATATATATATATATATATATACATTGTTCTAAAAAATAAATAAATAAATAACTAGAAGACATAACACATAAAAACAGCCCTAAAAGAGTAGGAGGGTTCAAAAAAAAAAGGGGTGTTTGCGTACGTGCGTGAGTGTGAAAATGAGTAATTCTCGAAGGGGGTAAAGTGTAGACGCCAAAATTTGCATGGCCCATCTTCTGAAAGTCCACCAGTTCATCATCTCGTTGTCAGCTCGTTGCAGGCTTACCAGCGACCTATCCACCAATTCTTGGAGTCATCGCTCCAAGTCCTGGCCTGCCTCAACCACAGAATCTAGAAAAGGAAAATCTCCTCCTCATCCCTTTTCAGAGGATCGATGGAGGAAAAAGAGGAAAAAGTCACCAAGTCTTTACTCCCCCTCTTGGGGAGCAGGATGGAGATCCTCATTTCAGGGATTGACCTCAAACAACTTAACCCCTGGCTACAAATAGCCAGAGATTGAACACCAAAGAGGTTCATAAATTTTCACTCCAAGTCTAGGGATGGCAACGTGGCGGGGCCGGGCGGGTTTTTGGAAACCCGTCCCCGCCCCGTGAAAAATCGGGGAAACCCATCCCCGCTAAAACCCGGCCCGTGGGTTTAATTTTTAAACCCATCCCCGGCCCGTGGGTTTAATTTTTAAACCCGTCCCCGCCCCGCAGGGTAAGAAACCCGCCCCGAACCCACGAAAACCCACCCCGAACCCACGAAAACCCACCCCGCCCGCAGGTACCGACCCAGACCCGACCCGTTCCATTATAATATATTTAATATTAAAATATTTAAAATATTTAAAAAAATTAAAAATATTATAAATCTATAAACATATAAATACTTAACTTAAACATTTTATCAAAAATAAGTTTTATTAATATATATTTTTATTATATATTTATCTTTAAATATTTTATTTTTTAATAAATATTAAGCGGGTCGGGTCGGGTTTTTGGGGCGAAACCCATCCCCGCCCCGAACCCGTGACGGGTTCTGCTCCCAAAACCCGAACCCGACCCACGGGGTAAAAATGTAAACCCGAACCCGCTTTAAGCGGGTCGGGTCGGGGCGGGTTCCCCGCTAAATGGAACCCGCTGCCATCCCTATCCAAGTCATTTGACCCCGAAACTTTCCCTAGCCTGAAGTTCATATATCCTCCAGTTCGTCAAAATTCATGGAGTCTACCGAAAAAGTTATACACACTCACTGGTAACATTAACACGCCGAAAACACGGAATACAAATACCTCCATCCGGTCGGCTACATCCATCGTCATTCGTGCACACTCATTTAGAGGCTCGAAAATCATCGTCAACTCGCAGGAAGTAGCAACTTCGTCAACCAATCCACGGAGATCGAATCAGAGGAAAGATAGAAGAATGCACCTGCAAGATTTTCCAATTCACACCCAAATTGTATATTTCTTTGTAACTTTGTCGAATTAATCAATGCGTCATGCCGCTTTGTGGACCGCATGATTTTCATTGCTACATACAAGTGTATATTTTTTCATCATTTTCATTTTTTTTTTGGCCCTCTTACTTTTTTAGGGTTGTTTCTTTTCTCAATTTTTTGACCATCTTACTTTTTTAGGGCTGTTTACTTTTCTGAAATATTTTTTTGAATATATGTGTAGGTATATGTATATATGTACATGTATATAGTAGTCTATGCGTACCCGTTGTGGCGAGTTGACTTGGTCGAGTCCATATTAAATCACGGCGAGTTGGACTGAGTCATGACGGTCGATTCGGGATGATTTTGAATTGATAAGTGCTTCCAAGTTGTGGTGCATTGGAATGTCCGATTTGAGCTAGTCCTGACTCAAATGAGTCCCCTAAGTTCAAGTCCGATTGGACTCAAGCTCAAAGTCCTCTTCCTGCAAGACTCTGCATGGAAACCTACCTTCTGTTGACCCTCGATGGAGGAGGGATTCCAATTTCTTCCCCTAAGATTGAGGAGTTCTCTAGTGTGATTGATGGACTTTGATTCAAGAGAATCACAATCAGCTTTTCCTACTCTCTACGTGCGTGCCCTTTCCTGTGCTTTCTTCTTTCGTCGCTCAACCTTCGCTCTGGCCTTCTGAACGTATTGGCTGCATTGATCAATTTTGACAGCTAGGTCGATCCACTTCACTGCCTGATTGTTTTGACAATCAGGTACGCTTCGCCTTCCTTCCTCTACCCTATCTCCTCTTCTTCATC